>JAJEJH010001528.1:0-23334 GCA_026122585.1 Anacardium occidentale
GCATGGAAGGCCAATTTATAGGCCTTCCATTTGCCGCCCAACCATCCTCCATTTAATGCATGGTGGGTGCCTAATTTTTTTGTCAAAATTTGTGGCTGCATTGTCAAAATTTGTGACTGCTTCTTCCAATTTTTCAGCTAGTTCTGACAAATTCTTGCTATAATTTTGGACACAAAGTTATATTTATGAATTGGACAGAGGTAAAATACAAGCTTGAAGGGAAGTAACACAAAAGCTCAAATGACAAGACAAATAACTTACAAATAAAAAAAAGACGTAACATAATTGGCAATTTTCAAGGTCTTTTACTTTAGAGCTTAAATTATATCACTGATTCTGATTTAAGCTAAGCAAGTATGATAAAGATCAAAATAAAAGGAAGTTAGGTAATGAAAATTCATCATAGGAGTAAAACCACTTTCACATGAGTATAATATTAATCCTATAAGACAAAGACCTTGATTTAAGTGTCAACTACATTATTAATATTTATTTTAATGTTAGAATCAAGATTTTATTCACGTAACATCATTTTCCCGATGGCTTTTAGAATTGAATGCAAGACAAAGACATTTTAAAGTCAAGTCTAATGCATTTGAGCAACCATGCATCTATTATTGCTAAAGGAGAAGCAACATGAGTATCTACATCAAAGAGCTTATAGACATTTTTTATATTCTTAACGTGAAAAAGTTGGAGAGACTTTTCAAATACTTGATGTTTAGATTTTTTTTAAAAAGAATCTGAAGTGTCCTCTAAAGTATGTCAATAATCAATTTTTTATTTATGGGGTAAAATAATTAATTGAATTGTAAGATGATTTTATATGTTGTGAAAACTTGAAAATAAATCTCAAATATGAATTTGAATACAACATTTTCTTAATACTTGTTGGATAAAGATAAAAATGCAAATTATGATGTTCATAAATTAGAATCACTTGCTTTAAACGATGCCTAAAGATTTAAGAGAAAACGAAGCTAAGTTACGATAATTTGTTGTAGAAAGCAAAGCCACTCACACCAGCCTTTAATTGACTTGCTCGGCAACTATGTATGCGAGATAACAATTTGCCAATCAGGGCTGCAGAAATTTATTGTCCACTTGATTAAAACGCAGGCTGCAAAAAATTTTAAAAATGACAACTTATAATTCTGACATAAATCGAGTGGCAAATAGCTGTTCTCGCGTGCCTTAATATGGAATATGGGGCAAGGG
The DNA here is from genome assembly GCA_026122585.1 of Anacardium occidentale. Taxonomy (NCBI): domain Eukaryota; kingdom Viridiplantae; phylum Streptophyta; class Magnoliopsida; order Sapindales; family Anacardiaceae; genus Anacardium; species Anacardium occidentale. The sequence continues at coordinate 1,219 of JAJEJH010001528.1, forward strand.
GATCATAGAAACCGGTAATGTAATTGATGTGAGTTGAAGTTTGAAATTTAGTATTCATTCTCAGTTGGATTTTTATGAAGAAACTTTTGCGAAAATTAAGACGGAAAGACATTGACACTGCTCACTTGTATAAATTGTTGATGCCTGCATTAATGGTTATCAATTTTCCATGATTCAGTAACATAACTAAAAATCAGAGAGGAGAAGCAACATTACTATCCAAATCAAAGAGGTTGTAGACATCTTTACAACCTGAGCGTAAAATTAAGATGTTCATAAATAAGAATCACTTGATTCAAAAAGATGCTAGAGATTTTAAGAGAAAAGTGAGCTATAAAGTTAAGATAATTTGTAGAAAGCATAACCACTTACATTAGACAAAGACTGGTTAGAAAATTGATTCACTTCTACTAAATTTTTAGAGGTTAACAAGTTGAAAGTTGAAAGGGTACTGAAGGTTATTGAATTGAAAGATGAAAGGTTTATATTTATGATGAAATTCAATATGATATCCAGTATCTTGTCCCTTTGGGGTAGTATAAAAACGGGGCACCTTCTTTCTTTATCCACACACAAGAATTTGAGCTCTTATTTTTTTCATTTTTTAGTTTCGTTTTTAGGTTTTCTTTGGGTTGTTCAGTGGTAAAATGTAGACTTAATTCAATTCGTTATGATAGAAGAGTGGTGTCTCTCTTATCATTATTCCTTTATTGTATTCTAACAAACAGACGCAGTATAAATCTTTATGTATATGAGAGAAGGAGAGGAATCTGTTTAAAAAAAAACTAAAACTGAGTGTTTTATAGCATTGACATTGACAACGTTATGAAATTTTAATTAAATGTCCTACTCTGCAACTATGTGAGATACCAATTTGCCAATCAGAGCTGAAGAAAATTAATTGTCCACATGAGCACGAGGCAAGTTGCAAAAAATTTATGTCTAGGAAACAACAAGAACAACAAGATTGAATTGAATTAGTCTGGTTCTATCTTTTTAAACTTCATTATTAAATATGACTGAGTGTAAGGCAAAGGCACAGAAAAATTTCTTTGTTAAAGTAGTCTACTCTTTTCTTCTACTGAATATTAATATGAAAAACTAAAACTAATAAAGAACTCTTAAAAAAATTGAATGATAGTTGTATTTGTTTGAAGTTTAAATCGATGTGTGATTTGAAAATAAATTAACTCATGCCATAAAAACAAAATATTAAGTAAACATTTAAATAATTGATTAAATAATTTTGTAATTTGTTATTAAATTAAAAAAGTAAATGGCAATGGTTGCTAATACCTGTTAAGCATACTGACTAACGGAGAAACTAATGGAGCAGCAAGGAATTGACGGCAGAAGGTTAAACGTTTTAATGAAATTGTGCGGTTTGAAATGAGGAAGGAACGGCGTCGTTTTTTTCCTCCACTATCGGGTTTTAACAAAATTGGGTGCTGGAGCTTATTCTCTTCTTCTCCAATTGCTGCAGGTTAGGGCAAAGTTGCTAATGGAGAAAAATTTGAAAGGTGTGCATGTCATCAACATGAGTCAGATCAGACTGTGAATGTGATATGTGACAGCTAGATATAGATTAGTTTTTTTTTTTCCGTTCTTTTACTTTTTGATTTATGTATAAATATATACTTGTAATTTTTCTTAACATAATGTAATAAGAATCAGAGGTTATTCAGAAAGGTTTTGAGTGATTGTGCATTCTGTTACTTGTGACTAAGTGTGTGTGAATTTGATTTTATTTTCAATATCATAAAAAAAAATGATTATCCTGTCACTCGATATATCTCATTTATATTATAAAATCTCCCTTTAAACTTCACTTAATAGTGAAATTATCTTTTTGCTCGAAATAATTTTTTTTCAAACCAAAACCGAAAGAAGACAAGGTTTTTTGTATAATCAACTTTGATGTCCGAAGATGGTCACCTTCTCTCCAACGAAAGTAGCACAACTATTAATTTTTATAATTAAATCAAATCAGAATAAAGAATTAGCCGTTGAGATGATCTGAGAGCCGTTGGAGACTTTCTGGAAAGTTGCACAGGTGTGTCCTTCTCTTGCACGATCGTGCTTCCTTTATTCTTCGCTCTCCAACGATCATATTTCTCCTATCGCGCACACAAACACGGTCATGTGTTCCACACACATGGTCGTGTGTCCTTGATGCCTTCAATTCCACAAGCCTACACGGTTGTGCACATGATACCTACACGTTCTTCACATGATCAACATTTTCCAAGTAACACGGGCGTGTGTTAGAGCTGCATAGGCGTGTATTCAGCAATGTTCTTCTTACATGGGCATGGATGGAACTACGCATGAGTGTGCGTCCTTAATCTTGACACATGGTCGTGTATTCGAAAAACACATGCTCGTGCGTCCTGCATTCTTCATGCACAAACACTTTGCACTACTCAACCAAGTTGTGTATTGCCTTTACAACACACACATGGTCGTGCGTCTTGATCACACACTGTCGTGTCTCAAGCGGATTTTGCAAAACAAAAACCTTTGATCCTTTTTGTCATGTTCAATGTATGCATAGACTAATTAGATATTTTAACACATGTTTTGCCTCAATTCAAAATCCACAAGGTTCTAACATTATTGTAACTTATGTTATGTAAAATTTGAAATTACATACATAGTTGTTGACAATACAACATACATCGCTATAGTTTGGTTCAAAACTATATTATCATAACATCATTTTCATAGTAGAAAAATAGACAAAATTAGTGTCCAAATCAAGAGGCAAGTTGTAGAAAATTGAAGTGTAAATTTTTCAAAACAACAAAAAAACTAGAATTGGAGACTAGAGACTTTTCAACCACCAAACCCAAATAACAAGGCAAAGAACTTATTAAAAAAAAAAAATGATGTAGCAACCTTCGAGATTTTTCTTTTTTAAAGCTCAAATTAGAATTGCTATATTAATAAAAATGGTAAAAGTTGAAAAGAAAGGATGAAATTCATTATAGAATAAAAATTACTCACACAAGAGGAAAATCACATGAGCCAATAACTTTGATTAAAATATCAACAGCAATGTGACCTGTTACAAGAATAGTGATTATCAAATTGGCAATATAGATAGACCTCTCTTGCCATGAGGAATTGATCTACAAGCTTATTTTCCTTGTGTATATTACGTCTAAAGAACACAATAATGTCAGAAAAATCTATTAATTATCAAATTTGGATAATTTTTCCAAAGCCAAATTATTTCTTTGACAAATTCTTTTATAAAGTTCGCACGACGTTTGAGTATCTTTTTATAATTATCAACAACATAAATGTAAAATTTCAAATTATGGTTTGAACATGATTTACAAAACTTTTATATGTCTAATTTGCATACATTATTCACTATTTTTATAACAGTAGATAATTAAATAAATTAATCAATTTTAATCATTGTTATTATAATTTATCTTACATAAGATTTGAAATTATATGCACAGTTGTTGACAATAAAACATACACAGTTATAATTTGGCTTAAGACTATATTATCATGACATCATTTTCACAGTGGAAAAATAGACAAAATTAAGGTCCATGTCAGGGGGCAAGTTGCAGAGAACTTATGTGCAGAATTTTTCAAAACTAAAAGACAGACTAGAATTGGAGACAGGAGACTTTTGAGCCACCGAACCCAAGTGACAAGGCAAATAACTTGAAAAAAAAAAAAAAAAAAAAAAAAAGTTGTAGCAACCTTCAAGGTCTTTCTTTTTTAGAGGTTGATCAATATTGGCAGCCCTTAATCCCTCTCAAATGGTTCTCCAATAATCTGGCAAAGGTTAATTCCAATTCACACAAAATTAGACAAGTTATCTGGTTCTATTTCTAATGAGACAGACAATTTAAATTCTTTAACAAATTTAGTTTTGAAGAACAATCTATTGGGTGACTTTATTCTTTGTTTCATCAGAAACTTGAGCAACACGAACAACCTAGCGTCATTCCAAAGGAGATAGAAAACTTAAAGTCTGTTTCGAATCTATTGTTGTGTACAAATCAAATGAATGACTTTATTTCTCGTTCCATTAGAAACAAACTTGCACAACTTATAAGGAGATAGACAAAGTAGTTTTATACACAAATAAGTTGAATGGTTGTGTTCCTCGTCCTATTGGAAACTTAAACAATTTATGTAATATATACCATATTTTTGTTATATTAAAAGAAAGTTATTAAATAAATGTAAATATAAGGAGAGATGGGGGAGGGTATTTAAATTAAAAGAAGATTTTAAAATTGGATGGATAAGAATTTAAAATTTAAGAAGGATAAAAGAAAGGGATAAGATTAAACATTATGATGGTAACGAGGAATTGAAGGGCTTTAATTGATGGAAATTTATCCCTTGAATTTCAAACTTAAGTAGAACCTTGTACACTCTGATTTCTTTTAACTCCAAGAGCCTACCAAAAAAAAAAAAAAGGAATTATGCTTGAGTCAATTTAATTGAGTCAATTTATGCTTGAAATGTTTTTTTTTTTTTTTTTTTGGAGGCTTTCTAACATGTCTATTATATATTATAAAAATTTTGTATTGTTCTAATGAGTTTCAAATTTATAAAAAATAGTACAATAAGGAATGTCCAGTAAAGAATTTAAATTCTAGATAGTTTCATATCCTATCTTTATTATATAATTTAATTATGATATTTATTTAATTTGTAATTAAAAAAAATTAATATGTGTTTGATATTACGTCAAATTTTTATAATTTTATGATGATTATATAAATTATTAAAAATTTTAGAACAATGATTGTTCAGTAAAAAGTCTGAATTCTGGATAGGTTAGTGTTCTATTTTTATGAAATTATTTAATTATGAAATTTATTTCATTTGTGATCGACAATTTATTTATTTTTTATAATTATATAAATTGTTAAAAAATCTTAGAACAATAACCAGTCAGTGGAAATTCTGAATTCTGGATAGTTTGATGTTCTATTGTTATTAAATAATTTGATTATGAAATATATTCATTTGTAATTGAAATATTTTCTGTAAATTCCATAACATATCTTTTCAATTATCTTAAATTTTTAAAATTTCTGATAATTATATAAATTATTAAAACTCTTAGAACAACGACTATTCAGTAAATTCTGAATTTTGGACAGTTTAACACTTCGACTTTTTTTTGGTAATTTTAACACTTTGACTTTCTTAAATGTTTTGATCATATAATTTTATTCACTTGTATGGTATCTTAAAATTTTTCCATAAATCTTATTATGTCTTTTCGATTGTGTCAAAATTTCATAAATTTTCTATATATATATAAATTATTAAAAATATTAAAATTGAGACTCCTCTTAAATGACAAAATTTCTATATTTTGATAACTCGTTGTCAATACATTTTGATTCATATTTTCAAACACAAGATGCTAAAGATTAAAGAAAAAAAAGAGATAAAGTAATGATAACTCGTTGTGGAAAGCAGCACCAGCGTAACTCTGCTGCAAGCCTTTAATTATGAGTCCTACTCCCCAACTACCTGAGAAACTAGTTTGGCGATTAGAGCTGCAGAAATTTTATTGTCCAAGTGATGAAGGGGCAAGTGGCCGAAAAATTTATGTGTAGAAAACTATGCCTATAACAAAATTGAAGTAGTCCACCTATTTCTTTTCAAATTTTAATGAATGTCAAGTCAATGAATGAATGCAAGACAGAAACGGTCAAATTCGTCTAGCCATTTATGCATTTGTGATTGCCAGCAGAAGACAAGAAACATCAGTATCCACATCAAGAGATTGCAGAAAATTTTATTTTCTTAGCGGGAAATTAGATGGGAATACTTTTCAAGCATTGTGAGTTGCTTTAATTGCTTATATTTATCACCAGAGTTTCCAAATTATAACATGCATCACATAATATCAAGAACAATGGGATTGTCAACCTTGAAGAGAGCTTTTTCACTTGTTTTCCTGGTCTTGTTTGTTGTCTTGTCATATTCTTCACCAAATGTTGCTTATGATCCTACTCAAGAAGTACTGGCTCTTCTCAAATGGAAAGCCAGCCTTCAAAACCAGAGCCATTCTGTTCTGCCATCATGGACTCTTTCTTCTGCAAATAACACAAATACTTCTCTCCACCTCAAAACCAAGTTAGGTCCATGCACTTGGTTTGGAATCTCTTGCAACCATGCCGGAAGTGTCATAAGTATTAACTTGACCAGTACAAGTTTACAAGGCACGCTTCATGAATTATCTTTCTCATCATTTCCCAGTCTTGTCTACCTTGATCTAAGCCTGAATGAGTTCTTTGGTATCATCCCTACTCAAATCAGTCACCTAACAAAACTAAAGGTCCTTTACCTTTATTCAAATAACTTCCATGGTTCTATTCCTGACGAGATAGGTAACTTCAACTCCCTAACAGATTTAGATTTGGGAGAAAATCACTTGATTGGCTCAATTCCTCACTCCATTGGAAATTTAAGCAACATAAATTTTTTATATCTTTATAACAACAGTCTTTCAGGTGTCATTCCTAAGGAAATTGGTAATTTGAAGTTTATTTCAGTGCTAAGCTTGAGCATGAATCAATTGAGTGGTTCAATTCCTCATTCCATTGGAAAATTGAGCAACTTAAAAGTTTTATATCTTCATACCAACAACCTTTCTGGTGCCATTCCTGAGGAGATAGGTAACTTGAAGTCTGTTTCAGATCTAGAGTTGAGCATAAATCAATTGAGTGGTTCAATTCCTCATTCCATTGGAAATTTAAGTAACTTACAATTTTTATACCTTTACAACAATAATCTTTCTGGTGCCATTCCTGAGGAGATAGGCAACTTGAAGTCTGTTTTATATCTAGAGTTGAGCATAAATCAATTGAGTGGTTCAATTCCTCATTCCATTGGAAAATTAAGCAACTTAAAAGTTTTATATCTTCATACCAATAACCTTTCTGGCATCATTCCTGAGGAGATAGGCAATTTAAAGTCTGTTTCAGATCTAGAGTTGAGCACAAATCAATTGAGTGGTTCAATTCCTCATTCCATTGGAAAATTAAGCAACTTAGAAGTTTTATATCTTCATACCAACAACCTTTCTGGCATCATTCCTGAGGAGATAAGCAATTTGAAGTCTGTTTCAGATCTAGAATTGAGCATAAATCAATTGAGTGGCTCAATTCCCCGTTCCATTGGAAATCTGAGCAACCTAAAAGCATTGTATCTTCACACCAATAATCTTTGTGGCACAATTCCTGAGGAGATAGGCAATTTAAAATTCCTTCTGAATTTATCTTTACACACAAATCAACTGAGTGGTATTATTCCTCATTCCTTATATAATTTGAGCACTCTTAAATTGTTGAAACTTGGTTATAACAATCTTTTTGGTTCAATTCCGTATGTAGTTGGAAAATAAGGCTTTTTAAGCATATTTCTTGTAATGTGATTTTGCCATTATATTATTGTTTCTTTTACCCTTTTTCCTTTTATTGCATTCAAGGAAAGAAGTTCAATAATAAATGATAAATTATATAGTTTATAATAAGTAGTCTAAAAATGTTTTTCGATGTGTTTTCATTATTCACTATTGTTATTGTCTATATTTCAAAAACATTATACAGTAAAATATTAAAGGAATTTCGAATGTATTTATTTTATAATTGATATTTTTCATTAAAGAAAAATTCAAATCGAATCAATTCATACTCAAATTCATATTTTATTTGAATGAGTCAAATTTAAGTTAGAATTCTAATTTAATAATTTGACTTATTTATTTTTTCAATGATATGATTCACCCTACTAATACTATTATTTAATAATATTATTTATTGGTTTGAACAAGTTCAAACCTTAATTAAGTATTATAACTTCAAATCAAATTTGAATTAATATTTGTTTGGATTTTATTCGAATTCACCCTGAATTCCTATTTCCACAAACTTGAATTCCCATTAATAAAGGATTTGAGTCTAATTGGTTAAGACTCAAATTTACGTTATGTTTGAATAAATCAAACTTTAGTCAGCGTTTTAACTTGACAGCTTAATATGAATTTAGTTTATTCGTCCCTTGAATGATACTTCTTCTTGTTAGTAATATAATTTAATCATTTTATGTCAGCTTAAACACGATTGTACTCCAATTAAAGATTATAGATTTATATGTGGACCAACCCTTATTAAGGTAAACCCACCCTTAAACTTCCCATATTCACAGATGAAAAGGATAGTTGAACCAGAATAACCCCAGATAGTTTATTAATTATCGAAAACTCCCTAAAATAAAATATTATCTTTCAAGTGAACTGACTATCCCGTTTTCCGACCAAATCATAAGCAAAGGACTTGGCTGAAAAAGCAGCAGGAATTGTCACTCTTCTCTCTTACAACTTTAAATCTTTTTTCTCTGTTACCTCAGAAGCTCCGTACGAACCGAGAAACCCTAATTGTCAGAAGAAATGGACATCAATCAACAAGAATTTTAGGAAGGCAAGCGAGAATTTTACGATTTCCTGGAACTAAGTATACGTTTCCGTATATTTTATTTTTTTAATTTTTTATGCAAATATGAGAATAAATTCTGCTTTTGATAAGGTTTACCAAGATGAGTTGAATGCCATGATCGACCACAAGCGCCAGCGCCTTATCGTCAACATTTCCGATCTTTACACTTTCTATGAAGATTTGCCTCCTACGTTTTTCCTTTTTTTCTTATTGATTTAAGAAGACAAGCAGTGTTTATTTAATAACTGTTGTTTTTATGATTTACTGTTTTGTTGAATTTAGGCTTCTTAGGAATCCAGGTGAATACTTGCAGCTGTTCTGTGCAGCGGCCACGGAATGGACACGCAATATTGACCCTAAGTTCTTGAAGGAAGGAGAACAAGTTTTTGAGGGCTTTGATCGCACTTTTGTCTCGCGATGTGTCACTCCAAGAGAACTTCTCTCTCAATTCATCGGCCACTAAATGTATATTTCATTTTTTTTAATCTTTGCTATGTTTTATTGTCTTCTAGTTATAGTCAATTTGTATGAGCCATTGTTCAATTGTCTTGTTTGTTTGTTCAGTTCTTGATTTTGGAATAATCCCAATAATGTGGAAACGAAATTGAATTCTGGAAAGCTATGTGCTAGGTTTTTAAGTTGGTTTTAACATGGATGAGCCATTTGTTCATTATATTTCCCTAACTCATATTGATTACAACTTGTTTAGTATGATTAATGAGGCTAATTATGTGAACCTGTTCACAAGATAGACACTGTGCGTCCACTCTTACAAAATTTGGATACTTACCAGCAGGCTGGTACATTGTTGTATGATTAAGGCTTTAATTGCTTGACTTGATTTTATGCTGGTTGTTGGCATGATATACGGTAAGACCGTTCATTGACTCCCACAAAGAACATTGGGCTTCCAAATTCTTTGCTTTCTCGTTTTGATTTACTCTTCATTGTATTGGATCAAATGGACCCAGATATTGACCGTAGAAACTCAAACCATGCCTTCCGGATGCACCGATTTTCGGTCTGTAATTGACGGAGGTAACTCTGTGGTTCTTTTAAGATTTAAGGGCTTGTAGGCTATGTAGTATTTTTTGAAATGCTAGCTAATGCAACTTAATAATGCAGGAGAAGCAGGACTTGATGGAGATTCAAGATATGGAAGGGAAGAGGAAGCTGATACTGACCAATCTGTCTTTGTCAAGTATAACGGAATGCTTCATGGGAAGAAACACAAAGGGGTCAGAAGCATGATACACTCAACATCAAGTTTGTTAGGTCCTTTAAGGTACTTTTTTCATCACTCTTCTTCTGTCAAATTTTGATGACCAATACATTTTTTTGGGGATTTCAGAATCCAAAGTTGTCCTTGAGGCTTTCTTTGAACCAACCTTAGTGTAATCTGGTTGTCTATGCTTCATACTTTTACTTGGTTATCCATTGGCATCTGAACACATTGCAAAGGCATATGCAGAGCTCAGGAATGGGAGTTCAAATGCAAAGGTTGATTTAGTTTCTATGACCAGATAGCAAACCATTTTAGACATATTATTACCATGTAATTCTCTTAATCATTTGATATGATGCCTGTTTTTCTCAGGGTGAAGGAACTCTTCCAATTACAGCTAGAACCTTAGACACCATAATATGTCTGTCAACTGGTCACAAGTGCAGAGCTAACATTCCTATTGGAGGTGATGTGGATTTTATTTCGGTATTTTTAATGATAGCAATGCTTTAAAAACTTGAACAATAATTTATTTTGTTTCTCGTTCCGAGGATTAATTTTTGGAGATGAATATTCCCGAAGTACCGTTAATTTTCTTGCGAATGTTGATGTGCCTTACTTAAGGAAGGCTAAATATTAATTGTAATTTTTGTAATTGTTCAGAAACTGCAAGATGACAACAGAGTGATCATAGCTGATGGAATGGTGCATATGATATCATGATGTGAAAGAACAACCCTAATGGAAAATTATAAGGTTTGTAGTTTTAAAATCATGAAATGGAATTGCTAGGGTGGAAAATGATAAAGGTTTGTAGTTACAAAAAAATTGCCAGGAGAGCTCACATTTGGAGCTATATATGTACACACTTATATACATGCATGCAATCCTATTTATCTCTTTCCCTCAATAACATGGAAGTATGGAATAGAGAATACAGTGGTTTAACAGTCGGAGACTTCATCTAGGATGTCGATGTTTGGCAGGTTTTATTCTATTATGTAATCTCAAGACCTGTTCTTGTCATGCCCATTAACAGATGAATGAAAGTTGAAAATGTTGATCTATAACCATTGATTCAATTTTTTGTAAATTAAGATACTTTACAATAATGTACACTGCACCTGTAGAGTTTGCTGGGCAGTTAAGAACAGTCGGAGCAGTGTTTTAAAATTCAGCTCAAGTTTGTTTTGAAATCAATATCTCACTAGTGCCTCCACGTGGGAGCTTGCCTTGTTAGAATTTTTCTGAATTCCAATAATTCTTTATCTTTTCTGATGATGCTTTCTTTTTTAAGATATCACTATTCACTATTCGAGCAAGCCAAATCGAGTTTCAAGCTGGCTGTTCTAGACTCAATCCAATCTCAAGCCTTGACTCTAATCAGAGTGGATCGCATCTACGCTGGTGCAAAGCCCTAATTTCTAGCTAATAACCAATATTAATTAAGTTTACAGCTTGCCATCATAATGTAGCTTTTAGTTTAGTTAGGCGGAATCCTAGTGCTGGCTATAATATTTCCCATGCTTGTGGTAGTGGCTAACTTGAAATAGAGATGCAGACTTCTGTTTCTCCAGCAATTTCCGAAAGATTGGCCTGCCTTAGTTTCCCACGACTAGCTTCTGCGTGCTTTTGCCTGCGCAATTTGAGCTCTGGTGCCTTTTCCCTCGCTTGGTTTACTTCATGAACTTCCCTGGCAATAAGGAAAACCATAAATCTGGAATGCTTGTTGGTAGAATAACATACAGAATACTGATCATAGTTAATGATATCTGTTAGCAGACAACTATACATTGACAAGCAGTATTCATCTTTTATGGCCCATTCTTCTTTATGGCATGAAATCAGATCTTAGTGTACTTTCTGTTTGTCTCTAACAAAAGTAGGTCAAGTGCAATCCGTCTCCAGAAAATGCAAAGAAGGATTCCCTTTTCAAGAATTCTCTGCCAGTTCTATCATTTCATCGTAGATTCCCCTTTTCTACGTCCCTTGTATTTCTTGTTCTCTATCAAAATGTTTACTTGGTAGGACATTCCTCCTCCATTCCTTTTATCATTACCCACTTTCAAACTGCAATCCCTTAAGCACTTTCAGAATTTCTCATTCTCCTCTCTTGCAGACTACTTACATTTTATTGTTCTTTGTAAAAAAAACATATCTAGTACATTATCTTAGAAGGCTCTATCATGGTGTATTCTCTAGTTTCTATTATTAATAGCATATCGATCAGGTAAAGTATGCCCACATTAATTGAAAATCCGGACACAATTACAACCGAAATCTTGCTGAAAACATTCAGCAAACTATTCTAAGCTCACCAAAGGTTGCAGCAAATTAAAAATAAGCACCAACGGATATGTTACACTCTCTCATGATTCTAACTATCAGACTCTGAACTCTAATTGATTATTCTTTCTCTCACTTTAAAATCAACTTATCACATACTGTGAGTGTATTTGATGTGAGGTTTAGGTAGTCGTCAGCTCAAATCAAATCTATAGTACTTATTTCAAACTCGAACTCATTCAAGCTTATGCATTGTGTCATCCGAAGACTCTCAGCCAATTAAACAAAATCATCAAAAAAATAAACACTGAAATAGTGTTATCAGGCGTACAAATGAGTTGATATCGAGCCAAACTAGATATTCAGCTTGAGATTGGTTCATTTAATTTGAGTTATCTCGGACCAAATCCACTCTTACTGTCATGTCTGATTGTATAAAGAAGACAATAAGATTTGTCCTCTACACGGAAAACCTTATTTGAACCAAATAATAACAGCATAATGCTAACACAATAACAGAAAAAAAATTCTAAACCATTACCTCACAAATCTTTTATGTTCATTGTTATCCAATGTTCCAGTTGTTTGCCCAGGAGCTACAAATTTCATGTCAAAAAGCATAGAAGAAGCATCATTCTCACTTGCTTTCTCTGGTGCTGCTACGGTGACAGAAACGTCAACAGCTTGAGGAGGCTGTCCCGTTTCCTGTTCCATACCCTTACGAAAAATGTCCACACAACAATTCCCCTTATCTTCTTCATCCGAGACTTCTGCCTTCACCAATTTTTCATATAGCTCAGCCTTCCTCCCCAGTGCCGCATAGCTTGCCGACCCATCCTTCACCGCTTTCAACTTAAGCTTGTCCCTTCATTTATAAAAAATGAAACAGACATTAGTAGAACGAGATACTTCCCAAGTTCTATGACGTGTAAGCACAAGAGGTAATATTTTGAAGCCTGAAATTGAGCTAATCTAAACAAGTCAATGAAAACCAAGAAAGGGAAAAGGAAGGTACTTGAGAGCGCGGGCTTCGACGCCGTGGTTCTTGGAGAAGAATGAATCACGTGAAGTAATCTTCTTCTTGGCGTGGTGGAACTCGACATCAGGACCGTTCAATTCTTTGGATTTTTTGGATTCTTCCTGGGATTTACGGAGCTGCGCCTTGAGTTCTAAGATGGAAGATGGACCCACTCCTTCGATTGAGCGTTGTTTCTTGGGTCTAGAATACCTTCTGAAGTCGAAGTATACAATTTTATTTTTAATGATAATCACTTCCCACCCAAGGTCTGTTTTAATGACAAAATTTTATTTTTAATTTTTTAAAATCCAAACACTTATTCTAAACTACTTTTCATTCTAATTTATTAATATTTTTAATAAAATAATCAACTAAAAAATAAAAAATTATAATAAAAATAAAATAAAATTTAAATATTAAAATAATAATAATAAATTATAAAAATATTAAAAAATATAAAATTAAATTAAAAAAGTAACTACTACCACCATCCGTAGCTATTTTTTTATATTTTTATTTTATTTTTTATATTTTTATAGTTCATTAAATTATTATTTTATTATATATAACATTATTTTATTATTTTACTATTTTTATTTTATTATTTTATAAAAATATTTTTATTAAAAATTCAAAAAACATCTTTTAATCATCAAATTTAACAGTTGACCATTAAAATTAACTATTAATTTTAATTAGCAAATAAATTTTTGAACTTTAAAAAATTGATGAATGAAATTTTATTATTGAATAAATCCTTGGGTAGGATTAAGTCCTTTGACCTAATATAAAGTATCTTAATAATATTCATGTATTAGTAATAGGTATAAAAAACATAAAAATTGATGCACAATAACATTGAATAATTTTAAATTAAAAATTAAATAAGATTCAATTACCAATTGTTATTGCTCGTATCATTTAGATCTACAAAATCATGAAATATAACCTTCTTAATTTATTTTTCCCAAAATACAATGGGTCAACTATATTACGAAACTACATGTTTTTCATTGAAACCACATATGGTATGTTAAAGAACATGATATTCTTAATACTAGACAATGTTATTTGTATCATGTTGTTGTCAGTGTAATCGTTCTAGCGATTACATGACAGTTCACTCCGATCTATCTAATAGCATATATTAAAAGCAGGACAAGCTTTGGGTTTGTCCATAGGTTTCGGATTCGAGTTTAAAATCATTGATCTTACCTGAACTATATCTAAATCGTGATACTTTTAATTTGATCATAGCTTAACTATATCTAAAACATGTTATCTTTAATTTCTGGTTCTATATTTTTTCATTGTAATAAGGACTCAATTGAAAGTAAAGCAACCGACACATTATCATTCCCTGATAAAGCAGATTAATCAAACATGTTATTACAACTTTCAAGCGGACCGAGTATTTTACCTACTGTGTGTCATTTAGCATCCACAAATTGAGTTTGAATGGGATTTACAAGTACTGATAGTACACAATCTCTAGTGTGGCGACCTTCAATCCCATACCCATCTCCATGTTGGTACAAGAATTGAGCCACTCTGGCCAGGTTCATTGCAATTTCAATAAGAGTTCTCGACAAGTAAGGATTTTCATGCCGATCTCTGTTCATCTTCATCCATGTTGCAGCAACCATTTCTCTTATGTGCTCACGAGCATCTTCTTGGGACGCCCCAGTTTCATGCATGTAACACTGGATAGATTTAGCAACATCCCCTCTTCCCAGTTCGTCCTGAATCAAAATAATACGAAAAGAAAATTACAGATTATTATAAAAACTGAAGACTGATTGTCTCTAAAATCAGTTGCAGAAGTTGCGGCGTTGCTTCTCTCACCGCTGACGTTCCCAGGTCGTCCGCAAGTCTTAGAATCATTGATGACCAACGGATTATATTGCTATATTCTTCCAAGCCTTCCAAGGCCTCCTCTGTGAGTGGATGTATAACGAGAAAATAAGCATGCACTAGACACAGAGGACCTGATATAGAAATCCAAGCATTGTTCATGTATTCTGCAAGGGTCGGGATGTGTCCGCTATGATACCACTTTGCCTCCAATAAATAGCTTTTACATAAATCTGCCCACTGAATCAATTTGCGATAATATGACTTATGATTAACATAAAAATCAGATCACGAAATTTTGTAAAGGTAACATCTTAGTACAGAGTTCGAACAAAATTTCTAGTTTGAGTTAGCAAATTATCAACAAAATAACGTCATTTTATCTAATATAGTTAAAATAATATGACTTTTATAGTTACTTAGTATAATCACCGCTAATAAGATATTGTATATGATTTTGCAACTTAAAATGTGTCTTCACAACATAGAGTTCGTGCTTTATCGATTTGGCATTTACTCAAGGACGTTATATTAAGTATTCCTAAAAAATGGGTAGCATTACCGCTTTCTTGAGATAAGGAATGATGTCAACCCCATGCACTTTGAGAGCATGCAAAGCCATGTCATTCACGAAATTGAGAAGGACAAGAAAACAAATCTTCATGTATGTCGGAAGTTGCTCCATTGCATTGACATCCCATCTAAATTTACAATACAGATTTAAATGAAGTTATGCCTACAATACTAAACTCTTGGGGTAACTATGTATTAAAGGTAGACATAATCACCACTAACCTTTCAATAGCATATGTGAAAAGTTCAAGTTCATCCATGGTACCATACACGTCATAAACATCATCAATTGTTGTTATCAAAGAAACCACCTTCGTTATCATCCTCCTAAAGTATCCAAACTGAGGTTTGGAAGTTAGCCCCAAAGTCCAAATGAAATTTGTCAACAACCTGTCCCTTGCAAAACTTAGCTTCTCTCCAAAACCTGTATCCCTCCACCAACTTTATAGGACAAAGATAATTATGTCAATGGAATAAATGGTAGGAGAAATTGAATATTGTAATGTCCAAGTCCAATAAGTTGGTATTGTAAAATGAGGTATCCATACATATTCAATATTTCTTTCATATGCATCATAGTTTTGTTTTTTCTATTGTCTTACTAGACTAGGTAGCAGGTTATGCCACCATAATCGTTTTTTCTGGCCATATCGAGGTTTTATGGGCAGGTCTACAGATTGATATAACACAATATGACCTAAGTTTCACAAACATGAAGCTCGTAAAAAGACCAACAGGTTGACACGACACCACTCGTGGTATCAAGGTCCTTGATATTTGCTATGTTACAATTATCATGCACTTATTCCCAAATTATCAACGTGAAAACGTAAGCTAAATCAAGTACGATGCTCTGTGTGCCGCTGCATATTTAGCTCTCAAATCAGCATATATATACACTTTAGCCGCTTACCTTGACGCGTATTTAAGATCTTCTTGGTGGGTTGCTTGCAATGAATTGAAATCGAGTTTAGCAAGCTCAAGCAATGTGGGGTTGAAGTCATGTCTTGTCTCATATACACCAATAAACCACCTAGCCTCCAACCTTGGCACCCTCCAATGCAGTGGAAGCTCCAGTGCATGCTTCACTAATCTGGAAACAAATTCATCTCCACCTTCCTTGTCCTTGATGTACTCCTTCAGGAATGAGGTCGCAAATTTTCTAACACGATGGAACATTTTACTCTCTTCCTCTTTCAATAGAAATGCAGCTTCATACAGAGATAAAATTCCTTTGCAATCATCACTGCCACATGAATTGAAGTTTCCCTTGTCATCACTGAAATTATTGAAAACTTCTGCAAAAGCAAGATACGGTTCAAGTCTTGGTTAGAAGGGAAAACAACACTAGGAACATTCAGGTTTTCTGAAGTTTCCTTCATAGGCTTTGAATTACCTGCAGAAACATCATAGTAATGTTGTCTCAGGATTCTAAACTCAAGAGCTACCGCATATAAACCGTCTTGTTTTTGCTTGTCCTTGTATACCCTATCAAGAATGCTCTTTATCTCATCTTCAAAGTGATAAGATAAGCCAAGTCTTTGTAAGATATCAACGAGCTCCAGTTGCTGTACAGAATCCACCGCGCTCTCAAGCATCAGCCTTGCTTCTTCCTTCAGCTTTTTAGCCCGTTCGTCAGATGATTTTCCCTACACGATATACATATATAGTTATAATAACAGGCCATAGTAAAACTCTGAGACAACTACTGTTAGTTATGTAATTATAGGTTACCAACCACATGGCTCTTAAGTGATTGAACAAAATCATAGCCCCAAATGGTGGGTTGGTAATTGCCTGATCGCCTGACAGTAGTTTCATCTGACAGTTTGGTAGCACCACTGCACTGGACTCTACCTGGAACCACAACGTTGCTGCTGGTGATAGTGGGTGAAGTGCTCATTATAGCGAGCGGATAATAAGAAGCCATTGTTAAGAAGTTCAATTTTTCTCGGTTGCTTCGGATTGAACTCTTCAATGTGGCGCGGCTCTTTATATAAGACAACTTCATGCAAGGGTAATTTTTTCCTGACATTGAAAAAACTCATGTTAGACATTGTGGTGAAAAACACGAAAATACACAGTGCATTTCAATAATTAAGTAGAATATTGACACCTCAATGATATAGATTGATGCAGTCGATGGGCTTCTAGATCTGCGACACGTTTTTTTTTTTTTTCCTCATAATTCCAGAGCAAGATATTGGGTACAACAGTTGAAGTTATAAAATTATTGCGTTTTTGGTTTTTAAATTAAAAGGACTTAATTTTGTTTTCCTATCAAAGATATTATATTTTAAATTTTTTTATTAAATAGTCAAAATTTCAAATTTTCTTATTAAAATAATTAAACTTTCATTATTTTTTATTACATGTATCAAATTAATCATCTTATTTTCAAAACAAAATAAAACAAAGAATCATGATTGTGTTTATTAAGTACTTTCAATAGAAAATACTGATATGATCTTTTCTATTATAAAATCTTAAATGTTTGTTTATTCAATTCTTTTAGTAAAGTAATTCAATAAATCCAAATGTTGTAAGGGTGGATACCAACCGAACTGGGCCTAAATACACCTTAGCTCAAGTTTGGTATGAAAAAAAAAAAATTGATTCAAGTTCGATTTGAGTTTGTTGAGCCAAGTTTTAGAGTAATTTAAATTTGATTCAAATAAAAAAAAACTCAGTTTGAGTTTAATTTGAATTTATGACTTGAATTTATAGTTTGAGAGTTTCATTTGAGTTTTTAACTGATTGATAAAATGATTCCTTAGTGACAAATTTAAGTTATAGATTTGAGTTTTAAACTTAAATCGAACTCAAACGATGAATTTGAATCACAAATTTAAGCTATAAATTCAAATAAAATCACACTTTTTTAGCTTAAGTTTGATTTAGTTTTAAAAATGAATCAATCTCTCCAATTTAAACTCAATTCAAATTGAAATAAATAAATTCGAACAAACTAAATTGAGTCAAACTGATTTTTGAGACAAAACTGACTTTGTTCGGGTCTAATCTTATTTGCTAAAATTCGGGATGAGCACTGTTATGATCTTTAGCAAAGATGTCCGTACCATTCCCTAGTAGCTTGAACTTTGAGACTCAGAGCAGGGGATTAAATAAGAACCTCTTAGCTTATGTCAAAATTATGGCACTAATGCTTGAAGGAAAAACTTTTCCAAGAATTTTATATGAGAAAAGCAATTCGACTTGGATTTTTATGCAAGCAGGGGGGTTAGTTTAATTTTATGCGCAACCCACAAATTGCAAAAAATAAGACTTGCATAATTTTTTCTTGAAAATGGATCAGGCTTTTAGAAAAATGTTATTTTTTTTGTATGAATTAATAAAGCTGATTTGAGTGATTGTTGGTCATCAAGGACAGGATTTAAAGTTGATCTTTTGATTTGACACCCCTCTTTGACTTAGATGTTGTGAAACTTATCACCAAA
This sequence comes from Anacardium occidentale, assembly GCA_026122585.1. Classification (NCBI taxonomy): domain Eukaryota; kingdom Viridiplantae; phylum Streptophyta; class Magnoliopsida; order Sapindales; family Anacardiaceae; genus Anacardium; species Anacardium occidentale. The sequence goes on from JAJEJH010001528.1 coordinate 20,128, forward strand.
TTTATGAAATAATCCAATCCTAATACAGCTCACATGTTACAAAAATTAAATAATATATTAATTTAATAAATTTATTATGTAAAACAATATGTCTGTGACACATATTGTGCACAACTAATACTAAAAGATGTGGTTGCCAGTAATCGAAATTAACAGTAGTATATTGATGTGTATTTGATCAATGTGTATATATATATATATATACTGTCATTTCAATTGAACTACGATAAGCTTCTGAGCCCAGCACGCCGAACATCATGTTCGTGCTCAACAATAATTTGAGTTATCAATGCCACCCAAGATACAGACATTACAGATAATTTAGGAATTTTAAAAGAAAACTTATTAAAACAAATCGTAATGAATTATGTGTCTAAAATCAATTATATTTTGACAATAATCTGAATTATTGAATCAACATGTTACAATTTTATCAACAATAAATCCAAAAGAAACCCAAACTCTAGTTTTGGTACTCAGAACTTTAAACATTGGCTAAATTATTCACATAATCAACTTGTGTTCCATGCAAATGGAGATAGAGACTTGGAGTGTCAACACCTAAGGAGGTACATGTATTTGATTTCTGTAACCAACCCTCTTGTTCTATAGTATTTTAGCATAGTTTTGGCGTACATCAAGGTAAGATATGATTCAGCCTAAATATTTAATTCGGAAATTAAGTGACTCATTAGGCATTTAGGCCAAAACTCAAAACTCAAAAAACAAATAATAATAATAATGATTTGCAAGACAAAAACACTATGATAAATGTGGTAAGTTCTGTATGGATGAGGCGCCTTCAGTAGTTTTGGGCTTTTGGGACCATAAGAGAGGTTCTCTAAAATGCTTTTGTGTTTTGGTTTGATCACACACTGATTTGGTTAATGAACGTTGAATTACTTCTGGTATAATCCTGACTTGTGTTAATCACTCCAAGTTCAGAATTAGTAAAATTGAACAATTACTTGTTTTTCAGGTTAACTACGTAAATGATGAGGAAACTGCCTGCCGCAAGGCCTTCAATTTACAACCAGTCTTGTGCATGTGGAAACAAAGGTCTCCAAGGTCTCTTTGAATGAATGAATCGGTTTCATATGCTGCTTTCTTGCCATTATGTTGACATTTTCTCTCTCCCTCTCTCTCTCTTTTTCCCCTTTTTATTGCTTTCAGAAAAACAAGTTCCATTGTTTTTTTTTTTTTTGTTTTGTTTATGAAATTGGTGAAAGCTGAAATTATCTAATTTAAAAATTGCTTTCATATTGCAAAATAAATTTAAATTCATTTCCAAATTTGGTTAATTAGTAAGTTGTAAAAAATTACTTGAAAGAACGTTAAAAAAAATTGTAAAAAAACAAAAAAGTAACGGAACATTATTGATGAAGAGGGCAAAACTTAAAAATAAACAAAATATGTAATGAAAATTCATCGTAAAAATCGAACCACTCATTTGAAAGGGCATCTTAATCTTGATGTATCAACCACGTTATTAGTCTTTACTTAAATGTCAGTGATATATGAAAAAATTTTTACTTGACCGAACTCTTGAAGGACCCCTAAAATATACGACTAGGTATAAGAATAACGATCAATAATCCAGTATGTGGATAAATGTCTTTCGGTTCAAGAAAACAATTTGTGTTTTTCTTCTATATTTTACACTTAATATAGAAGACAATAACTTCCTACTATAACAAACCGCGATCATTATGTTATATCTATATAATTTAATAAGAAATTATTTATTTGAAATGTATTTGATAGAATTATCATCCATCTTTTCATCCTATAGGTTAGTTGAATCACAAAAATCTATATAATTCTTCCAAAATCAAGTCATGACAAATTCTTTTATACATTCATTTCACATTATTTCATAACACTTTTTTACAGTTATCAATAACAGAATCTTGGACATAAAATCATCTGTTGTAATCCAAATTATATTATAAGTTTTTTCAATTGAATTCATAAATGTTTTTTTATTGTATTTTTAATAGCATATAGCAAAGTTGATTAATTAATCCTAATTATTATCAACATAATTTAATTTGTATAAGACTCAAAATTATGTACACCAATTGTTAACGAGAATTTGAAATCATAACAATAGTTTGGCTTAATACTGTCTTACTATAACATTATTTTTATGGTAGAAGAATAGTCAAATGTAGTGCCTACATGAAAGGGGTAGGTTGCAGAAAATTAAAGTAAAGACTTTTTCAACAAAAAACCAAACTTGGGATTGGAGACTTTCCAAACACCGAGCTTAAGTTACAAGGCAAAGAACTTAGAAAATAACAGATGTAACATAATAGGTAATCTTCAAGGTATCTTTAAAAGCTTAAAACTAGATTATTTGATAGTAAAAATGGTAAATATTTAAAAAAAAAAAAAAAAAAGGGAGCTAAGTAATGAAAAGTCATTAAAAAAAAAAAGAATTACTCACATATGAGGATAATTGTATAACACAAACACCTTAACTAAATTATTAACTATGATATCAATGCTTACTTAAATATTAGAATCAAGATTCTAATAATATAACATCATTTTCTTAGTGGAAGAGTAGACAAAATTAGTGTCCACATGGAGAGGCAAGTGTATGCATATGTAATGGAAAGTTGGAAACAAACTAAAGTTGGATTCGAATTGAGTCATCTTGGCTTGAATTGGTTTTTGGTTCCATTCAAACTAAACTCAAGTTGAAGTTTTAGTTTGGTAGTTTGGTTTTAATTTTTCCTCTAATGATATTATTCATCATACTGATATTACTATTTATCTCATCAATTATATTATTTATATTATCAATGATATTATTTATCTCATTAGCAATTCAAGCTAAAACTCAAATTGGTCATGTAACATTCAAGTCAAACTTAAGTCAATCCATATTTGGACTCAACCCAACTAGAACTCAACCTCGAAAACAACAAATCTGGAATTGGAAACTTTTTAAACACCCATATTTTACAAGTTACACATGTATGCGTATATGTAGTGGCATTCACAATAGGATAAACAATAGACCTTGACCCTATAAAGAAGAAAAATGTCTTTGAAATTGGAAACTTTTCAAACACCCTTGTTTTACAAGTTAGACATATATGCATATATGTAGTGGCATTCACAATAAACCTTGAACCTATAAAGAAGAAGAGTGCCTTGGAATTGGAAGCTTTTAAAATGCTCGTGGTTTACAAGTTA
>JAJEJH010001529.1:8786-32098 GCA_026122585.1 Anacardium occidentale
TACCTGATAGACATAACTCATTAAGGGTTTGCAAGGCCTTGACCTTACCCTTTGATTGAGTTGGCTCATTTCGTAAAATCTGTCAACTAGTAGGCTTAAACATAGTTTGACACCAAAACATGATAGACGATATTGATGTTGGTCTGACATGGCACAACACAAACTATCACACTGTCTAATTCGTCCCAATCTTAACTTGATATTTAGATGAACTCGACTCAATTTAGGTTAGACAATTTTGGCCCACTCCCTACATTAAATTTGTGGGTGTGTGTGTGTGTGTGTGTGTGTGTGTGTGTGTATACACACACACACACGTCCTTACAAATTTTCAATTGTACACTTTTTTAAACTCCAACTATATTAGATTGATAAATTTTAAATAAATATAATGTTTTTAGTGTTTTTGTATCTTGTTTGATACGATTCATAAATAATATAAAAAATTACTCTTCAAATAGTCACAGTCAATATAATTACTTTTATATATATATATATATATATATATAAGTATATATATATATATATAAATTATTACTATTATATTTATTTTCTTAAATGCGTATCAAAATGGATTTTAATTTAAATGCATTTAATACATTTTATTATTTTGATAACAAAAAAAATTAATATATTAATGAAGAAATTCAATCATTACAGACACCATCATAAAAAAGAAAAAGCAAAAATCAATGATATAAAAACATTTCACCCAAATGGGTTAAAATTTTAACTGTAAATTATTACCATGTACAATGTGCAAATATTGTGATTCTAACTTAATATTTACAAGTTCGAGGGCCATTGAACATATTCGTTGGTGATGTGTGAATCTTCTTAAAGCAATCCATTCAGTTATATAATAAAAAAAAAAATGTGTAACTTTATATATAGTTAACAAATTATACCAAACTATATGATCAAATACATTATTGACTATCATTTAAAGAGTTTCTAGAAACATATTATATAATGTAATTAGAAATTATTAATAAATAAAAATAAAACCTATATATAAATTTAGTTGATTTAGTGGTACTGTTTCAATGACTCTAAATTTATAGACATCAACTAAACAGGATTTAATTTAATAAATTATGGAAACATATTATATAATGCAAAATGTATATTTGTGCAATAGCTCAGTCATTAATTTGGATTGACAAATTAAAAAAAAAAAACATTTATAGTTTAAAATTATTTGCATACTTGTGTAACCATTAGTTATAGTTTTTAATGAATATTAAATAAATAAAAGCATTTTTCTATTAATTTTAATAATACTTAATTAAATGACAAAGTTATTGAATTAATGATAAAACATTATATTAAAAAGGTATGTTATACAGTGAATTTAATTGTATAAGACAAAATGCGTATAACACATGCAGAAATAGAAACAATTAGGCATGCTATTATTTATATTTCTTTATCTCTGCCAGTTTACGTGAATATCATGTAATGCATGAACAAATAAGATTAAGAAGAAAATATTAAAGACTTACGTTAAAACTTGTTGGAATTTAATGTATTTAATGTTAAAATCTTGTGATACGAAATTATAATTATTCAATACTTTAATACACAACCAAAAAAATTTAATATTTTTTATTGAATGTGATTGAGAAATTAGTTTTACTTTAACCAATATGTTAAAACTATTAAAAATTTTTATTGATCACTGTTCAATATTATATTGTATAATGAATATTAGCTTATTTTTGAAAATTATAGATATGATGAAGTTCTTAAACATATTTCAAGATAAATGAAAGAAAAGTTTTAAAAAATAAAAAAAAAATACACGTTTATTGTTTGTTGCATCTAATGTACTAAATTTTAGAACTAAATTATTCAGAGTAAAAAATTTATTAGAAGTTATAGAAAAAAAATTTGAAAGAATCTTTATTATTAACAATAGATGATATAGATTTTTTTTTCTTGAAATATATTTTTCTCATGAAATCAAATATGAAAACATTACACACTTCATTACCACTGATAAGTTCATCAGGTTCATCTAAATACAAAATATGTTTGTGGTCTATCTTTAAGAAAAGTAAACAACGAGTATGTTCACTTGAAAGAGAAAATAAGATTTTTATTTCTCTCAATCTCTTACAACCAGCATATACAAAGAAAATTTATAATACAATTGAGCTAGAAACTAGAAAGTAAATAAGAAAATAAGAAGACTAATTAGCTCTAAACTAGGTAATAAAAGATATACAATAATTATATACAATAGTTGTACAATCTCTAATCTAGGAAAGGAAGAGAATTTTAAGAGAATAAAATCTCAACACTCCCCCTCAAATTGGTGCATAGATATCATACATGCCCAACTTGTCAAGACACTTTGACAATACTTGACTTGAAATCGCCTTAGTCAGAATATCGACCAATTGATCTTCAGATCGAATCTTTGGCAGCTCCAAAGTTTTCTCTTCTAACTTCTCTTTGATGAAAAATCTATCCACCTCAACATGTTTTGTTCGGTCATGTTGGACTGGATTATGAGCAATATCACATGCAGCTCTATTATCGCAGTACAACTGAATTGGTCGCTTAGTCGAATAACCCAACTCTTGTAGAAGGAGCTTCAGCCACAAAGCTTCACAAAGTCCAAGTGCCATACCCCTAAATTCAGCTTCTGCACTTGAACGAGCAACAACGTTTTGTTTTTTACTCCTCCAAGTAACTAGATTACCTCCCACAAATGTAAAGTAACCTAAAGTCGATCTTCTATCATCTATTGCTCCTGCCTAATCAGCATCTGTATACACCATGATGTCTTGATAGTTCAAAGTTTTGGTGAATAATATTCCTTTTCCAGGAGCAGATTTTATATATCTCAAAATACGCATGACAACATTCATATGTTGTTCACCAGGATTGTGCATATATTGACTTACGACACTCAAGGCATAGGTAAAATCTGGTCTTGTGTGTGCTAAGTACATCAATCTTCCTACAAGTCTCTGATATCTTCCTTTATCAGTTGGCACTTGATCAGCTTCAATACATAACTTCAAGCCTTCTTCTACTGGAGAATTAGCTGGTTGACATGCTGACATACCAGTTTCCTGTAATATATCAAATGTATATTTTCTCTGAGATAAGAAAATACCTTTCTTAGATCTAGAAACTTCAATTCCAAGAAAATATTTCAGGGAACCAAGGTCTTTCATTTCAAATTCTTTTGACAAGTATTCTTATAGTGCCTTTCTTTCTTCTGTATCATTTCTTGTAACCACCATGTCATCCACATATACAATAAGGGCAATGATCTTACCTTGTCATTTCTTAAAAAATAAAGTGTGGTCTGAGTTGCATTGATGGTATCCAAATGCTTTCATAGACTTTGTGAATCTTCCAAACCATGCTCTTGGAGATTGTTTCAGCTCATATAATGATTTATTCAGTCTGTACACCTTTTTGCTATGACTTTCTGGTATCATACATCCTGGGGGAAGTTCCATATAAACTTCTTCAGATAATTCTCCATGTAGAAAGGTATTTTTGACATCAAATTGTTGTAGTGGCCAATCCAAGTTTACAGCTAAAGACAATAATACTCGAACAATGTTGATTTTAGCTACAGGTGCAAATATCTCTGTATAATCAATTCCATAGGCTTGTGTATATCCCTTTGCCACCAATCTTGCTTTGAATCGTTCAATAGTGCCATCTGCTTTATATTTCACAGTATAAATCCATCGACAACCCACTAGTTTCTTTCCATTTGAAAAATCAACCAAATCCCAAGTTTTATTCTTTTGCAAAGAGCTCATTTCTTCATTCATAGCATCTTTCCATCTTGGATCAGCTAATGCTTCCTGCACATTGTTAGGAATATATACAGTAGATAATTGATTCACAAATGACTGATTTGATTCAGATAGATTTTGGTTAGACACATAATGGCTCAGAGGATATTTAACTTTACTAGAGAGTTCAGGTTCATATGTAGGTTTAGGAATACCTCTAGTGACACGATTTGGTAGTTTTTTTCTGGGTAACTCAGCTTCAAGAATAGGAACATCCTCGATGGGCGATTGGTGTGATGTATCAACGGGAAATTCAACCTCATCAGTTAAAGAACTTGTATTTTATGATTCAATTATCTCTTCAGTTCTAATTGATCTTGAATTCTGTGTTTCAATAACTTCCAAATCTTTATCCATATTCAGGTCCAAAGCAACATCACTGCTATAACCAAGATTATCAAGAGTCTGAATTTTCTTCTGATGTTCCCCTTGAAATTCAAAATCTATAGGAAAATACATTGAATCTTTATGAAAAACCATATCCATTGTTACAAACATTCGTTGTGTTGGAGGATGATAACACTTGTAGCCTTTCTGATACATAGCATATCCTAAGAAAACACAGCGTAAAGCTCGAGGGTCTAACTTACTTCGTTGATGTTTGTGAAGATGGACAAATACAACACACCCAAAAACATAAGGAAGTAAATCAGGAACTATTGGAGTAACCACAACATCAGTAAGCGCTTTAAATGGTGTTTGAAAGTTAATGGAGCTTGAAGGGGTTCGATTAATTGAGTGAACTACAAACATAAGAGCTTATCCCCAATAAGACACCAACGTATGTGCTTCAATTAAAATGGCCCTAACAACCTCTAATAAATGACGATTTTTTCGCTCTGAAACTCCATTTTGTTGAGGGGTATTAGCACAAGTTGTTTGGTTAACAATTCCTTGTAGTTCTAAAAACTATTGAAGTTCAAAACTTTGATATTCCCCTCCATTGTTACTGCGTAGAACCTGAATCTGTCCATTATACTGAGTTTTGACCATTTTATGAAACCTCTGAAATAACAAGTTTACTTCACTTTTAGACTTCATTAACCACAACCAAGTCATCTGAGTACAATCATCAATAAAAGTAACAAACCAACGGGAACCACTCAAGGTTGGAACTTTAGATGGACCCCACACATCAGAGTAAATAACCATAAACGAAAAAGGACTTTTATTTAATCTTAATGGAAATGAAGTTCGATGACTTTTTGCAAGTTCACACACATCATAACAGAAACTAGAAAGATCAACATGTTCAAACAAACTAGGGAATAATCTTTTAAGATAGCCAAAAGATGGATGCCCCAACCTTCGATGCCAGAGCCAAATTTCAGATTCATTCTTTTTTTTAACGCCTTCCACTACCAAAACTTCATGCAACTTGTTAGAATTTTTCGATGTCAAGTCCAAATAGTATAAATTTCCTTGCCTAACACCACAACCAATCGTCTGCTTTGTTTGGATGTCCTTAAAAACACAAGAGTCTGGCCAAAAAATTACAATACAAGATAATGCTTTGGTTATTTGAGAAATAGATAAGAGATTATAATCCAAAGATGGAACAACCAACACAAAATCAAGGTTTAAAGTATTAGTGAGTGTAGACACCCCATTTTGGACCCAACAGGGTCACCCCCGATGATGAAAAACCTAGATGTTGATTTAGAATTTTTGAGATGTTGAGTCGAGGATGGATGAGTTAAAAAGAAAGAAAAAAGTATTTATTTTATTTTACTAAAAAAAAAAGTGTTTATTATATTAAAAAAAATGAATGAAAAAATGAAAACCGAAAATGATGACCCAAGTAGCTAACCCAAAAGAGGAGGGAATAAGGAGGCCCAGTGTGCAGCCCATTTTGGAAGATTTCAATAGCAGGCATGCTGGCCCGGCTGGAGGAAAAGGCCCAAGGATGGGCCTGCAGCGAGCGCGTGCTTCACACGCGCGATGAAGTGGCCACGCTTGTGTGCATCACGCGTGTCATGTACGTGCCAGCTGACTCACCCATAACTGCCTTCTTTCCAGCGCCTTTTTTTCATTTTTTCCTGCTCTTGCCAGTCTGCGTATTGCGCGATGTGTGGCTGGACAGCTGGCTGCCGTTTTCATTCAAATTATCTATAAAAGGCAGGAGAAATTGAGAGAAAAGGGGGCTAAGAGGATAAAAAAAATGGAGAGAAAGGGGGAGCTGGGGGGAGGTTTTTAGGGAGAGAAAAAAAAATTTTCGGAGAGGAAAAAAGTCTCAGAAAGGAAAAATTTCAGAGAAAATAGAAAAAAATAAATTAAAAAAAAAGAAGAAGAGAGTTTTAGAAAATTAAAGCATTTTGAAAGTTTATTTGTATGATAAGAGACCATTCTCAGCTCAACATCAAGAGATTTTTAATCGAATTCAGGTTAGTCCCTGAGGGGAATTTTTTATAAACAAAATTTCTATATTATTTTATTTTATGTTGTATATATGTTTTATAATTTACATTAATTTTTCTATTTATTCTGTATAAATATATTGATATTTTATATGCATATTTCATCTATTTTTATATTCTGTATTTACATTGTATATGTATTGTTTATTTTGTATTTTTTTTATATATTCTGTATTTGATTTGATTATTTATATCTGTATTTTTTTGTGTTGTACTTTTGTTTATTATATATTCTATATTCTGTATTTTTCATCCTGCATATATATGTGTATATTATAATCTACTGTATATATTTATTTTTATTGTGTATATATACTATATATTATACTCTATGTCCTGTGTATTAGTATATAATATATGTAACATACTGCGTGCATGTAAAAATTGAATGAGACTGCCCGCCTTGATGGCAATAGGTGGGTTATGTCATTCTCCCCTCCCAGGTTCAAGCTACGCGGCAGAATGTGATTTTATTTTTATTTTTATTATTATTTTATTACTGTATATTAATATAATACATATATATTTATTTTGTATATATACTGTATGTTACTGTGTATATATTTAAAGTTATTTTATAATGTATATATATTTATCATATATTATACTATATAGTTTTGTGTGGTGTAATATTTTTACTGTACATACATTTTTATGTGGCTTATAATTGTGATTTTAACTTAAATAAATATGTATATGCAATGAAGTTTATGTATTTTTATTAGTTGGTAATTTGTTGAAATGGTGTACATACATAAGTTAATTAAAAATTTGTTATCATCATATTATATTTCTATATAATATTTAATTACATGTAGCATGCCAAGATTTTTGTTTTGTAAATAAATGTTTCTGTATATATGTTATATGTATTGTGTAATTATAAAATAGTGTATATTATATACTCTGAAGGTTGGCATTATTGTATATTTTTATATATGTATAAACTGTATATTTTGTATTTGTTTGAGGGAAAATGGTGTATTCATGTGTATTATATATTTTATTATTGTATTCAAATTAAATAAACGAACGTCGGTGTTGCCCTGGTGGTGAATGGCGGAACGCTTAGTTTGTTCTGCGCTTGGGTTCGAGTCGCGGCTGGGGAGGTGGAGTCTGTTTATTTTGCCTACTCTGTGTGTGTATGTGTATATATTATTGGGCTTCCTGTTGGGCTGCATGCTGTCGATTTTGATTGGGCGGGCTGGTTGGGCTGCAATTTGTTTATTTCTATTAAGTGGGCTGTATTATATATATTTCCTTAAATAGGCTGCTCTTACTTGGGCTAGAGTATTGATTAAACTGTTCATTCTTATTTTTATTCTATAGGTATAATTTGTTTTAATTAAATTTTGTTTTGCAGGATTTATTTAATATATTTGTTTATTTTATTGGATTAACTAACAAAATTGTTTTTACAGGATTTATTTATTTATTATTTCTAGGCTTGTTTAGGGTTAGAAAAAATTTATAGGGGTGTATGGAAAAATGGTTGTAATATTTAATTTATGTTGATTTGGTTTTATATTCTATGACTAACCTAATTTGTTTTGCAAGATTTATTTATTATTTCATAGGCTTGTTTAGGGTTAGATAAAATGTATAGAGGTGTATGGAAAATGTGTAATTTTTAATTATTTTCTTTTTCATATTTTATTATTTTCATGAATGCATGTAATGTATTATATTTGTGTGTTTAATATTGCATCGTGTGATAATACGGAACTTAATTAAACTCGGTAACGCGCTTAACGAACGAACCACAATAGTGGAGGTCGGCTTTCATGCTGGGCGGCATGGGTGCCTAACACCTTCCCATTATCGTACCTGACTCTCTGAACCCGACCTATTGGGCAGGTTAGGGGTAGTTGGGTCCTTCACAAGGGATCCATAAATCGTCCATCCTCACTGATGTGTATTTTCCCGGGGTTACTCCCGGGTGGTGACTCCATAGACTCCGTAGCGGGCCAAAAACCCGTTATGCGCTTCTCTTAACCACGTTTAGGGTGGTTAAACAAGAGTGGTAAGTCTGTCCTGGCATGACGCGGCAAAAACCAGCGCCACAGTGAGTGATAAAGAACCTTCCCCAATAATTGAGGATTCATTACCATCAGCAGTAAAAATATTTTTTTGTGAAGAGGTTCTAAAATTGGTAACCTGTCTTGAATCAAACGTCATATGATCAGCAGCACCAGAATCAATTATCCATGCATTATTAAAAACAGGTGCAGAAACATTTAAGGCCTTACCACAAGTGTCAGTAGTTGTAATCAGCGCCGAACCTTCTTTAATAGTATTATCATTAGTTCCAGTAACAGCAGTGACTGAATTCTTCGAATTCTTTCTTCGAATTCTTTCTTCGAGATGCTCTACTATGATCCCACCATTCTGGATATCCCACAAGTTCATAGCAACGCTCCTTTGTATGTCCAGTCTGATCGCAATGTGTACACTTGTATTTAGATTTTTCAATACCTTTAGTAGTCTTTGGTTGATTTCGAGTCATCATTACTGTAGCCTCAGTGTTTCCAATCTCCACGTTCAATATCATACGACGTATTGCTTCTCGTCGAATTAATGAATAACATTCTTTCAAACCTGGAACTGGTTCTTTGCGTAAAATTTCCCCATGAACTTGTTCAAAATCGTTGTCCAAGCCCGCAAGAAATATATGTACTCGTAATCGTTCAATGGACTTTTGATAAGCTGTTACATCATCAGGATCTTTCATGACCACTTTATCTCGATGGTCTAATTCTCGAAAAATCTCAACTAGTTCTCCATAGTATTCAGAGAGAGACTTCCCATTCTGTTTGGCTGTGAAAGCCTTTTGGTTCAATGAAAATACTTGTAATTCATCACTTCCATCATAAAAAGCTTTTGATAATGCACTTCATATCTCATAAGCAGTAGGTAGACGTAAATACTTTTCATGATTTCAGGCTTCATGGACATCAATAACCATCGTTTCACCTTTTGATTTTCAGCATACCATTTTTCATATCCATCGTTGGATTCGATCGGCTGTTTCATCTTGCCACAAATGTAAGAGAGTTTTTCTCTTTCAGCAATATGCATCTCCATTAGTTGAGACCAAACATCATAGTTTGATTCAGTAAGAATTATTCCTGCATTAAAAACACCTTCAAATTACACAATCACAGGAATTGATTTAATTCCAGATGATTCAACACATTTTTCACTCATTTTATTTGTTTCAGGATTCAAAGGGGTTGGCTCTGATACCAACTTGAAAGAGAAAATAAGATTTTTATTTCTCTCAATCTCTTACAACCAGCATATACAAAGAGAATGTATAATACAATTGAACTAGAAACTAGAAAGTAAATAAGAAAGAAAATAAGAAGACTAATTAGCTCTAAACTAGGTAATAAAAGATATACAATAATTATATACAATAGTTGTACAATCTCTAATCTAAGAAAGGAAGAGAATTTTAAGGGAATAAAATCTCAACATGTTCAAAATCTATTTTTACTAAATATCGAAATAGTTTTTAGTGTAAGTGGATGTATCTTGGATAACAAAAATAAAGCTTACATTCAAATGTTTTTAAAACCTTTATATACTTAAAAGATTAAATAACGAAAAATTTTAAATTGTAAAATCAAATTGTTAAAGATATATTTAAAAATTTAAAGAATTTAGATATAAAATGTGATTGAAAATTTTATGAAACGAGTATATTTGTAATACGTAAGATATGATATATATGAGTTTATTATTTTTCGGGTGATATCTTTTGTTTTATTGTTTTAATTTTTCTATTACGTAATTACAATTCTTCTTTCTCATAAGCGAGAATTTTTTAATCAAATTTCAGCGGTAATGTTCTTGTTTACTTTAAAAAAAAAAAAAAACCAAATGATAAAATATGGTGCGTCAGTCCAAAAAGCATGCAACTCGAACCGCAAAATTAATTCAATGTTTTGTCCCACCTGTTAGTGATAGTGCATCCTACCAGTTGGTATGGCCAAAAATTTGTGGGACACGTCAAAGCCCACAAATAAAGTGGGTTTCTAGGGATCTTATAGGACGGCCACTGTGTCGGCATAATACAATTCATATAAATCTTAAAAATTATAAAATTAAAAAAAAAAAAAGGTAAATTTTTTGCAGGTTGGCCCATCGAAATGGTCATAAAAGTATAATCTATTGTGCCATGAGATGTGTCTTGGCACGGCCCGCTTTTTGTGAGACCTTGACATAACTAGTAACATGCTGAACCGCACCATTTTTACCTGAGTTCGCCCACCACCACCTCTGGTAATAATGTAGTTACTTTATGAGATGCGCATTTGCAATTCAACAAGATAATTAACCCATAAACCAAGTAATTCCTCACCCACAAAGCATCTATTCGAGAAGCACCTGTCTGTAAAAGTAATATTTCATGTCTTGATTATTGAAATTTTTTTTTTTGTGAACTAATATTAATTATAATTTTAATTTAATAAAATTAGGTAATTGAATAGTCTAATATCGGTTTATAGATGAGGTTCAGTGATTCATAAAATTAAGTTTAATACATTTGAAGGTCATGATTTAGATACACAACATTAGTATAGGCCTTGAAGTTTATTAGATCTTTGATAGGGGAATCTATTAACTTATTATATATATTGATTAGGTCATTTCTTCGAAACCTAATATATATAACTTCACCCATTAAAAAGTTGTCATAAAAGGAGGTTTCAAGGGCAGAAGACTAGTCACTTCATTGCAGGTATTTTCAGTATTGCTATGGATTCATATTGCATGAAATTTTCGGTATTTTTATTAATCCTAAATTAATACTTTAATTCAGTATCCTATAATTTATGTGTAGATCCGGTGGATTAGATTAATTGTTATTTATTCAGTTCATGTATATTTAAATCTTATATGTAAAATCAAGGCAAACACATTAGGTTATAGAATTTAAAAATTTGAAATTAAAAAAAAGAATATATTGATTATTAATTATGAATTGAATTTGAAATTTTGGGTTTAAAATTCAAAACTAGAGTTTATTGAAAATCCAATTAAAATTTATTTGAATGAGATTCAGAATTGAAATTAGGATTGAAAATTCAAATTTCAAATTTAAGATTTTTAATTCAGGAATCGAATCTTAGAATTAAGGATCAATGTTTTGAAATTAAGCAAACTTTAAGTTAAATCTTAGTTGGAAAAATCGAGGATCAAATTTAATTTGAATTATTAGTGTTCTATTTGAATTAAAAGCCCAATTAAAAAAATAATAAACAAATAACAAATAAAATTTATTTTATTTGTGGTTGTTGTTTTTAACAAAATCAAGGGCAACTCACCAAAATCTGACGAATGAATGAATCCTTGGGCCATGCTCGATAAAAACCCTATGTTGAAAGCGCCACCCATGGTTGAAGACGGTAAAAATTGCAATGAATTCGAGCTTAAATGCTTGAATCATTGTCATGATTTCAAGCTATGATTTTGGCCAATTGATCCATTGTTATGGTGCTATATTGGCCAAAAATAGTGATTACGTGCTTTGGTTACTAAATCACAGTCAAAGGCTATGTGTTTTAGCATCAACGATGTGGCATTTTCAAAGTTATGGTTACTAGAATTCTGGGTAACAATCAAGCTTTTCTACTTAAGCCACGTAGTTGAGCAACCCCACTTAGAAATATAGGTTGGGTAATCTGACCCATTCTCTATTCTAGGTCAATTCAACCTAACTCGACCAAACCATGGCACATGTATTTCACACACAAATTTAATTGGGCCAAGTTGCATGAGAGTACGTCAAAGCGTATGGGCTTACTTGTTTAGTGCGTGCTAATATGTGACGGTGCATGGTGAAGCATGTTAGAGTGTGATATCTGATAGAGGCGCATGCGGGCAATTGAGAATTACCTTGATGCATGTAAAAGCATGTGGCATAAATTTACAACATGTAAAGGCATGTTTTCATATGTATTATGTTTTAGAGGTAGGTTCCAATACATGTAACATGTTTTACAATGTGTAAAGATATTTTAGAAGTATGTGTAATGTGTGGTGTGCTTGGCTCAATGCCTAGTAGCATAATTGATGGTTCTATGATGTGTTTAAACTACATGTAAGTGCATAAGGTTGATGTAGACCATGTGTTGACTTCAGATGGCACTTGAAGTGGTCCTAGATACATATAAGAGCACGTAAAGATAAGTTTTAGTGTATATTAACACATAAAGTTAACTTGGAGGCACATGGCAAATGCATATGTGCATGAAATTGTGATTACATATGAAATAAAATTTCAACATGTGAATGGTCTAAAGTAATGTATGAATCATGATGAGGATATGTGATTATGTGTGAAAACATATTAAGGACTAAGGAAGTGCACCATAAAGTGTAAAAGACAAGCGATAATCTATGAAATGAAATGCATAAAAGACTTATGGTCTACATAAGTACATGCGAAGAGCTTGTGGTGGTACTTGAAGGCATATGTTACGCTTTTAGGAATTTATTCAGAGATAAATTTAATTTTAAATAAATATTTTGACATAAATTATTTGACTCGGGTAAGATTAATAACTCATACACTTTCTCTTGAATAAAACTATTTAAAAATACACTTTTAACATCTATTTGAAATAATTTAACATTTAGATGACATATATAAGCAAGTAATATCCTAATTGTTTCAAGTCTAGCGACAGGTGTATAAGTTTCATTAAAATTGATGTGTTCTTCTTAAGAGTAGCTTTGAGTAACTAATCTAGCCTTATTTCTCACAACACTTCTAGATTTATCCACCTTGTTTGGGTATACATATTTTGTGTCGATAGTAGGAAGATCTATTAGCCTAGGAACTAGTTCCCATACTTGGTTCCCTTCATATTGATTTAACTCCTCTAGTATAGCATCACCCATCCTTTATCTTGTAATGCATCATTAACTTTCTTTGGCTTCATTTATGACAAAAATGCCTCAACTCACAAGTGTTCTTTATTGATGCCCTTGTCCTTACTCCTTGAGATAAGTCACTAATGATCTCTCCCCCTTTAACTTCATCTTTAACCTTTGGGAAAGAGACATCTTTTTACACTTCTTGAGGTTGCATTTGAATTTTATCTTGTTGTACTGTCATAATTTATGACTCTTTTTCTTTTAGAGTGGGGCCTCATTGATTTAGAGATCTTCCATAAGCTTCACCGCTTGATCTTCATTTGTCTTATTAACATACTTAGAAGAAAATTCATCAAATACCATATATACAGATTCTTCAACAACAAGTGTTCTTTTGTTAAAAACTTTATACACTTTGGAAGTGGAGGAACATCCTATAAAAATTAGTTTATCTAATTTGGCATTAAATTTTCCTAGATTATCATTTCTATCGTTGAGCACAAAACATTTACAACCAAATGGATGACTTCTTCCCCTTAAATAACTCATAAGGAGTATTTTTGAGGATTAGCCTAATCATGGCTCTATTAATGATATAAC
The DNA here is from genome assembly GCA_026122585.1 of Anacardium occidentale. NCBI lineage: Eukaryota > Viridiplantae > Streptophyta > Magnoliopsida > Sapindales > Anacardiaceae > Anacardium > Anacardium occidentale. Next base: position 22,522 of record JAJEJH010001529.1, read on the forward strand.
ATGATGTGTTGATGACTTCATCCTAAAATGACTTGGGTAAATTATGTTCACACAACATAGTCCTAGCTATTTCGACTAATATTCTATTTCTCCTTTCAACAAGTTATAGAGTCCTAGGGCAAAAAAATTATGTTCAATGTCATGTTCATCACAAAATATTTCAAAATTTGAGTTTTTAAATTCTTTTCTATGATCACTTCTAATACATGTAATTGCATATCTTACTCAGTTTTGTAATTTCCTAATGAAGGGAACAAATATTTTAAAAGCTTCATCTTTGTGTACAAGTAGTAAAACCCAAGTAACCTAGAATAATAATCTATAATACAAAACTATAATGTTTTCCATCTAAACTTATAGTCCTAGATGATCTACATAAATCCATATGTAATAACTGTAATAGTCTAGTGGTTGAAATACAATTTTTGCTTTTAAAACATGATCTAGTTTATTTCCTAAGGCACATGCATCACAAATTCCATTTTTTTTTAAAACAAATTTTGGCAAACCTTTGACTGTGCGACCCCAAGGGGCGAAATGGTGCCGCGTGTGTCTGCGGTCTGAGCTGCGTGAGAATGCTGAGATGCTGCTGCTGATGCGCGCATGGGGCTGGTCTGAGCCTGCGTACGCACCCGAGTTGCGATGAGATTTTCCGCACGCGGAGCAGTGTCTTTGCTGCGTCTGCGCGCGCCCGAGTTGGCCAGAGTTATTTCCGCGTGCGTGCCTGTTGGCCTGAGCGAGTTCCGCACGCGCATGAGTAGGCGAGAAATTCTTCTGCGCGCGCATCTGCGAGGCGAGATTTTCGCGTGCGCCCTGAGTATCCTGATCTGATTTTTGCGCTCCCATGAGCTGATTCCGCGCAAGATAGAGTGGGGCTGTGGTGCCTCCGTGAGTCCCCATGAGTGTGCGTGGGATGCTTTCGCAAGCATCTGAGTCTGAGAAAATTACGCACGCAGATTTGCGGGCGTGCATCAGGGAGTGTGTTGATTTTTCATGTGAGCTTGAATTCATTATTTATGAAATTACTAATTGAGATTTGAGTTGAGTTTTGCAGGCTATAAACACAATCACGCGAGATGGTATGCATTGGTGGCCTGAATGCAGAGTGTGGTAGTGCGCGTTGAAAGCGCAGGCGAGACGTTGAGAAAAGCGGGGATTCCGCGATTGAGCTGAGAATTGAGGCATATAGCTGGGAATTGCTATAAAATGAGATTCTAACATAATTTATATGTGTGAGTGCAGGATATGTTCGTGGCATTGCGGGAACGCAATGTACATGCTCGCGATGTCCAGACATAGGCCATGAGTGGGCCTCGAGTTGCAGCTGAGCTGAAGGGCATGTGTGTCAGATGAACACGTGCACCAAATTGTTGAGAAATTCGAGCAAATATTTGTTGTCTTTGTGTGTACAGGCACTAACGATGAGCATGCGGAGCTATTCAATTTGAGCTGAGTTACGCTACCCACTTGTAGAGAAAGTGGCAGGCGTAGAGAGACCTCCGTGGGTTATGCCAAGAGAGATTGAGGCCCCCACGAGAGGAGAAGAGTAGAAATTCTGGGAAGCACCATTATGAGCCTATCTCCCCTTCAAGGGCTGTGTCAATAGGGCTTTGAGGCCATTCGAAAGGGTTGAGGAGGGAGCGAAGAGAGCTTCTCACCTTAAGAAAATTGTGCTAATATAGTGTGAGGTCACTTTCGAAAGAAGAGAGTGGGAGTAGTGCCACAAAGTTTTTCCCACCTTTCACGAGTTGTACCAATAGAGCGTGAGGTCACTTTCAAAAGGAGAGAGTTGGGAGTAAAGGCCAGAGGGCCTTCCCACCTTTTGAGGATCGTACCAATAGCGCATGAGGTCACTTCGAAAGGAGAGAGTTGGGAGTAATGCTAGAGGACTTTTCCATCTTTCGAGAGTCGTACCAATAAAGCTTGAGGCCATTTTCAAGAGGAAGGCGAATCTTGGGAGTGGGTCGGAGGACCAATCCCACTTCTTGTATTGTGCCAAGGGAGCTTGAGCCAATCAGGTTGTAAAAGAGAGGAGTTGTGAGACCATGCTTGAAAGCTCTCTCACCTTTCGACAATGTGCCAATAGATGCTTGAGACGACTTGAAGTTGAGTTGGGGGATTATGGCAAAAAGGTGACTTTCCCATCCTCCCAGAGGGGAGCCCCTGCGATAGAGTTCGAGCGCAGAGCTAAATGGAGATTTTGCCTCCAAGAGTGGAGTCATTCACATCCTCCCAGAGGGGAGCCTTCAAATCTGAGTTCGAGAGTGGAGCTATTGAACTTATCCTCTAAGAGTGGAGGTCGAGAAGGGAGCTTTCATTTGTTCCATCCTCCCAGAGGGGAGCCATATTCAACTTTCATGAGGAGTATCCATCAATTGAATCTAATGCCAAAATCTAAAATTGGCGTGTGAGTAGAGGAGCGAGAAGCACATCGTGAGTTGAGAAGACCATCATCCCATCTTCAGAGCAGTTGAAAATTGGCAGCTGGCACACTTGAGGAGTAATGAATGAGTAAAATCTTCGAGCTGTTGAGTTCTATCCTGAGTTGTGTTTGAGTTCAATTATCTTGCGAGTGGAGATTCTACCTTGTGATCTTTTCAAGTGCACGAGAGCATGTGATTGAGTTATTTTCTATATCAGCATACAAGTAGAGGCGAGTTTGCAACATTCTATGTCTTTTTATCAACAACAGAGATCAAGAGAAGTTATCATCAGTGCAAAGCAAACTTTCAACAATGCAGTAGAGTCTTCAACAACCAACCCATGTCCAAGGTCGACGAGGACGTCGACAGATTAAGTGGGGGAGAGTGTAAGGGGGCGCCAGAGTGGAGTGTTGGTGCTACGTCATTCGAGAGTTGGTGGCGGCCAAAATCAAGAGTGATGAGTGCCAAGCCAAGTTTCAAGAAGAGCCATGAGTCAGCCAAGGCCATGAGGGCCAATCTGCCCAAGCAGTGTGCCAGTCTGAGTCGCGGAGGGCCGCGTGTGAAAAGCGGCATTCTAATCTGGGATGATCCGGGTCTTGAATATTTTTCTACACTGTGTAAATGTAATATGAGATGTATGATTGTAATGAGAGATTTGTAAAATTCTCATGTATTGATTTTCTGGAGGGGGGGTGTGATTGCTCAAACGTGAGGAGCAGCTGAGTCTGCCACAGTGACAAAAGCTAATAAGCCTCTTTAAGGGGGAGTGACTACTCTCACCTGGGCACACCATGGCCAGAGGGCATGGGGCCTAGGGGGATGGGGTTGCTTGCTGCTGGGATGGCTTGGGCTTTGTTGCTTGGTGGATGCCCCCTTGTCCACCTTCAACGATGTACGTTTTTGAGATGAGATATTAATGAGATAAGTAGCCCGTTTTCTTACGATTGTTTCGATTTCTATATTTATGCTTTGAATGAGCTTTATTATGCTTGAGAATGGCATTGTGAATGATTTATCAAATATGATTCATGTAGAAAGTTTTTCTAAAACATCAATGCTTGCATTACCTAATCTTCTATGCCAAAGCCATATGTCTTCCTCCTTGGTTGACATAAGACATAAATCTTTGGATGCAATGTTATACAAATCAATAACATAAACATTTGAATGCCTATGACTTATGAATGCAATGGTATTTGTGCTAACATCAATTATCTCATAACATAAGACATGAAAACAAACTTTGTAGTCCTTATCACATAAGTGACTTATATTAAGTAATTTATGTTTAAGATCTTTAACATATAACACATAATTTATAGTTAAGGAAGTGTTACCTATAGAGCTAATCCCAATCACCTTACCCTTTGAATTGTCTCCAAAGTTGACACTTCCTTCATCTTTGGCCTTTAACGAGGTGAATAGGTATTGGTTTTCGATTATATGTCTTGAGCATCCACTATCCAAGTATAACTTGCTAGACCTCTTGTTCTTGACTTCTAAGCATACCTATACAATGCTATCATCTAAGGCTTTTTTTTGTACTTAAATGATTTTGGGCTCATGTAGGTTAGCTTTAATAGTCCCCTTAGGAACCCAAACATTTTTCACCTAATAAGATTTGTCATTCCTAATTAGACATCCCCTAATTATATGCCTAACATAAGAACAATATTCATATTTCATATATAAAGCAAGTGGTTTCTTTAAAGACGTATAAGAGTTGATGACAGGGTTACCCCTATTATAACCTAAACCTTTTTTGCTGAGACCACTTCTTTGAGATGTTAACATCTCATCTAGCTTTTTAGTCCCAATTTTGAATTTTTCTAAAATTTCATTAAAGCTAATTACTTTTCCCTTTAGTTCATCATTTTCTTTCCTGAGTAATTCTAACTTATTTGCAATCTTTTCTTTTTCCTGCAATGCCGATTTTAACTCGTCTTTAGCTAAATCATGCTTGCATGTAGCCTTTTCTAGATCTAATTTCAAATTTACTAAATTCTTCTTTAAACATTTATTCCTAGAACTAACATTTTTAAATTCAAATAACAATGAGTCAAAAACATCTTATAAGTTATCATGTAAGAAAGCGTTAGACTTATTTACCTTATCCTCTGAGTTGCTTTTGGCCATGAAGCATAGGTTGACCCTTTCTTCCTCTTTTTCACTCTTATTACTAGAGTCATTATTCCCACTCCATATGGTAACAAATGCCTTCTTCTTGAATTTCTTTTCATTTCTCTCATTTTTCTTCTTGACAATCTCTTTGACATGTTTGTGATGCTTTCATCAAACTTTATCTCAAACAACTTATATTCTCTAAATAACAACTCAATCTTTAACTCCTTGACCTAGCTTCTGCCTTCGTGTGTAGTTTAGAGAATAGTTCAAACTGCTTTAGCAAACTCATAAATAGACATTTAGTTAAATTCTATAGAATTTAAAGCACAACACAAAATGTTAATGGCTTTAACATTTAAACTCAATAATTTCTCAACATCATCATTGTAATCATTTTCATCATTTGACAATTGTGTCCTAAGATCTTTAGGCACTAAGTCTCCATGCTCAACAATGTTTCACAATTTATAATCAATTGATTTAATATACAATCTTATCTTAATTTTTCATTGGGTATAATTTACTCTATAAAATAATGGTGGTCAAGTTGTACACTACCATTCACTTAAAACAGGTGCGGAAGTGCTAGTCATTTTAATAAAGATCGTTTTACTCTAAAAATCGTTAGATTTTATATACCAATTGAAAAACCCTTTAACTAGAAAAATAATCCTAAAGGAGGGTAAATAGGATTTTAAAATAAATTCTTCAATTAAGAATTCTAGTACAACATTTATAACATAACTAACAACTAAAAAAATAATTAACACACAAACAATAATAAATGCAATTAATTAAAGTATAAAAGGTAAGAGAAGAAAAGTTTACTTAGCGAGCCTCATATGTCCTCTTCCTTAATCACCTTGGTTGAAGTTTCCATTATCTTTAACTATCCAAAGATATAATAGGCTTTTTTTTTATGCGAGGGAATTTCACCTTTTACACTTTGTGTTTGATTATAAGTATTTGGATGTGACATTGCTCTTAAATAGGTTGATACATAAAGTTAAAAACAAATCTCTTAAATATATAACAAATATAATCTTAGTGAGAGACAATAAGTAAGCAAGAGCAAATGAAAAAATTGGCGTGAATGTGCAATAAGATTTCTAACCTTACTCACTTCAAATTGGCTTCCTTTTATACTTGAAAACATATATAAAACAAAAATGAGTTGTTGCATTTAGTTTCTATCCATTGGATAAGTGAAAAAAGAATGGTGTTGCAATAAATTTTTAGGTGCACGGTCATGTCTATCGGATGCACAATTATGCTTGTCTTATTTATTGCCTTAAACAGACTCTTAATGATCAAATCTCTAACACCCGCCAATCATGCATGGTTGTATGTTTTCTATAATTGGTGGTGCTCCTTTTTTTCTTTACGTATGTCTCTTTAAATTCTAAAAGCTTGCAAGGGACTTAAGCATTTTCAACACACAAGACACACATGATGGTCATTTTGCTTGTGCATGGTTGTGTGCCAAAGCTGCAGGGTCGTGCTTTGTGAATTATGTCTCATAAGCCTTTACACAATCAACTTGATAGTGTATTTTTTGATTCTGCACTTATATGCTCATACGATAACTTCATGCATGATCATGCATTGACTGGAGCACCTTGACCGTCATGCATGATAAGACTGCACATTTTTAGAGGTCGTGTCTCTTTATAAGGTAAAATGCACAATCTTGTGTCAATTGTAAACACGACCATGCATTTGACCTTTGACCTTCTTACTTAACATAACAAGGTTACACAATTGAAGGACTCGTGTTTCCTCACAATCGATGCTACACGATCAAGTGTCTTATTTGAACATGGTCATGCATTTGACTTTTGTTTTTTTGACTCAACATACAAGATTGCAAAATTAAAATGGTCATGATAGACCTAAAATATGCAAACACAATTGTGTTATACTTTGAGACAATTGTGTTATACTCTGACAAAATTGTGTTTGACCTAAAATTTTTGTTAGAAAATTAGAGGACCTAGCACAGTCATGGGCACGATCTAGTGTTTTTGTATGTATGAGTTAAAATATGACTACACATGATCGTGCTCAATAAGCACATTGTTGTGTGGTACTTGAAATCTATAAAAATAAAACTTTATACTGTTTTTATCATAAACTAAATCATGCTAGGAATAAATTAGTCCTTTAAATATATTTTTATCATCATCAAAACATTAAGAGTGTAAGATCCACTACTGTATATACTACTACTATTATATTGTTTATATTTATTATCATTATTTTGTTTTATTGTACTGATAAAATACTTTATTAATATTTACAGTAGGAGTCTTATACGAACTACCTATCTGAAGACATGCTCTAGACGGAAGCTCATAAATAAAAATACTAAAAATATTGTACAGGATACTGAAATCACTCACTCACTCACTCACTCTCTCTCTCTCTCTCTCTCTCTCTATATATATATATATTAAATCTTACTCGTTATAAAGCATACTATGCATGCCATTCATATAAACTGTACTAATACACACACACACACACACACAAAATATATGTAATGCAAGCTGAAGCTAATGTTGAAAACAATGTACAATATCCTAAAGAAAAAGTTACATTTTAATATTACTACATAATATCTAAAACATGTATGATACTGTATATCCTATGCTTGAGCAATATAAAGCATGCGAGCCCATATACTATTTGTTGAAAACTGAATATATATAGATATATTGGAAACCACAAGTGAGGATCCACTCAACTGTATTCCACACTTCAGCCATCTTGTGCTCCAACTCAGCTTCTCTTGAAATAGTGACCTACAAGAAAGGAAATTGGGAGGAATGAGTGATGAGTCACTCAATAAGCATCTTCCATCTCTATTCTTAAGCAGTTTTTCTATTCTGTTATATCTTTATGACTATTCACAAGACTCTTTACTTATCTGGATTTGTAGACATCCCATTTTGGACCTTAACAAGGTCACCCATGATGATGAAAAGTCTGGATGTTGATTTAGAATTTTTGAGATGTTGAGTCGAGGATAGATGAGTTAAAAAAAAATGTTTATTTTATGTTATTTTTATATATATAAAAAAAAAGTGCTTATTTTATTTTTATTACAAAAGAAAAAAAAACCCAAAAAACATAACCCAAGCCCATGCAGCCAGCCCAAGTTAAAAAAGGAGAAAGTAAAAAAAAAAAAAAGAAAGGGGGAAGCCCAACAGGAAGGCCCAGGACTTGGCCTGCAGCGCGCGCGGGTAGACCACGCGCGAGCTGAGCTGGACGGCTGTAGGGGCGGGCCCTCAGCGTGCGTGTCATGCACGCGCGTGGTAAATCCCTGCATGCCTCTGCCTTTCTGCGCGCGCGGCTCTCTCTCTCCTGTCCAGGCCAGCGCGCCGCACGCTGGCTGTGCGTGCGCATGGCCTTCTTTTTTCTTGGGCAGGCTGTCAGCCTCTTTTTTATTTTGTATTTTCCCAAAGTATAAAAACATGCATTCATTTGGAAAACGGGGGGGATTTTGGGAAAGAGAAATATTTGCTGGAGAGAAAAAGAGGGGGGAGACGGCTGAGAGAAAAAAAATACGGAGAGAAGGAAAATAGGGGAGAGGATTTCCAGAGAAAAAAAATAAAAAAAACAAAAATATTTCGGGGGATTTTTCAGAAACGAAAAAAAAGAGAGGATTTCCGGGAAGGAAAAATTTGAGAGAAAAAAAAATTTGTAGAAGAAGATTTTTCAGAAGAAAATTCTAAAAACCAGTTTGAGTAATTTTGATTCATCCTCGGCTTAGCATTCAATTAACTTCGAATCAGTAGCTTTCATGTAAGCCCTTGAGGGGGAATCTGTTTTTTTATTAACATATTTGTAATGTTATGTTGTATTTTTTATATTTCGTATTAATATTTATTTTACATATTTTTAAGATATTTATTTTGTATACTTGTATTTTATGTGTTATATATTTTGATATTTTGTATTAATATTTTGTATATTTTATGTTAATAATTTATATGTTATATTTTTTGTTTAATTTATATACGAATTTATTAATATTCTGTACTGATATTTTCTGCATTGCATTTTATGTATATACGGATACTCTTCATGTATTTTTTAAGTATTAATATTTTATTTATTTTATACATTTTTCTTTTTATATATATGTATATAAATATTTGTTATGTTGTATGTCTTCCGTATTCTTATTTCATATCTCCAAATTCAGTGTGTATATTAAAATATATTGCATATGTGCACAATAAATATTCTGTAATGTACTGTTTTATATAAACGGATGAGGTTGGCCGCCCGGATGGCAGCAGGTGGCCATGTTATTCCTCCCTCCCAGGTTCAAATCAGGCTCCTGGGGCAAAGCTGTTTATTTTTCTTTATGCTGTGTGTCTGTGAATATTGTATATATAATTTTCCTGCATGTAGTTTGAATAAATGTGGCTGGTTGCCGTGGTGGTGGAAGGTGGGAAGCTTAGTTTCCTGGGCGCCCGGGTTCGAATCGCGGCTGGGGGGAATTTGCTTATTTTACTGTGTATCTATTATTGGGTTTCCTGGTTGGGCGGGCTGCACTTTGTTCATTTCTTTAAGTGGGCTGCATTTTGTTTATTCCTTGGAAATTATGGACTTTATTTTTATTTTTATTTTTATTTCATAATTGTAATTCGCTCCTAACAAAATTTTATTTTGCAGGGTTTATTTATTTATTTTATTAAATTAATTAATTAATTTGTTTTTGTAGGATTTATTTATTAGATTAACTAAAAAAATTGTTTTACAGGATTTTTTCGTCATTTTATTATTCCTAGGCTTGTTTAGGATTAGACGAAATGTATAGGGGTGTATAGAAAAATGGTTGTAATTTTTAATTTCTATTTTTTTTCATATTTTATTATATTCGTGGATGAATGTAATTTATTGTATATGTATGATTATTAATAAATGTGGTTGGTTGCCGTGGTGGTGGAAGGTGGGAAGCTTAGTTTCCTGGGCGCCCGGGTTCGAATCGCGGCTGGGGGGAATTGCTTATTTTACTG
>JAJEJH010000153.1:0-275807 GCA_026122585.1 Anacardium occidentale
TATTTCACTTCTAATATTTTTTTCTTTCTCGATCTTCTTTGAATTAATATTTTTTTTATAGTTTTCCCACGTCAAAGGAATATGTATAGATCGATAAGTTTTGGGCGAGTTGCCAATGACTACTTCATGCCCACATCACCGAAGCTGGTTCCGGGGATGAGAACGGCGTCGTTGCCAGTGGAAGTGGATGAGCAGGCTGCATACGATCCCGTTGAGGAGATGGCTAAAAAGGAAAAGTCACGTAACAAGTTTGCTGAGAATGCTGTACATGCTATTCCGTTTGTGCTACTTCTTTGTGCTTTTGTTCTTTGGTTGTTTTCTAATCCAAGTAAGGCCTACCATTCATCATACATACACTAATTAATAGAAATTAATTTCTTTTGTATGAGATAATCTTAAATACATGTGTGTGTGTGTGTGCAGATGTAAATGTGGAGTTAAATAGAGCAGATTCTGTAGCAGCGAGGATCGAAGGATTGACGATCGAAGGAGACATCAATACAGATAGTGTGGATGGTACTCAAACGAGCGTGTTACCTGTGGAAGTAGAGGACATGGATAAACCAGCAGCCAAATTACCAAAGAAATCTTTGAGAGGGAATCTGTGAATGTATGCATATAGATCGTTCAAGCGATCGTATATCAAATCAAGTCTCAGACATTTTACGATCAAATTATGAGGATAAGCTCTCAATTGATCTCCCTTTCTGGAATTTTTTTTTTCTTTTTAACCCAGTTTGCTATATTAGATACAAGTGATATTTCCTGGAAAGAGAGTTTAAAGATTCCATATCAGTGGTAGACCTGAAGGTTTTAATTGCGTACGTTTGTCATTCGGATTAGTTGCTTTATTCATATGAAAGCATGTGATCTCAATAGTATTCATATTAACAGCAGCGGAACAAAAAATTCAGATCATAAAATGTCAAGGAGGTCAATCAACGGCACCACGAATGGTGGGAAGAAGTTAGGAGTGTCACATAGTCACACAGGTTCGAGCATGTCTATCGTTGATTTGAGCATGTGTTTGGATGAAGAAAATTTTGAGAGAATTTTTTCTCTCTTTACGGTTGGATGACTAAGGATAGGGAAATTTAATCATATGTCTCAATTTACATAACTCCCGTAACTAAAAATTGCACAGTCACCCTCCAGAAACCCTAACTTTAATATCGTGACAAACCTGGCCTCACACTTACAGTTTTTCCCAATCAAATTCAATAATGGGTCCTGTATTTATTTCCGAACAAGAGGTCATATTAATAGAGGTCAAAATTCATTGTGTTTGAGAAAACTTAGAGTTGATTTACTCTATTTCTAATAAATTTAAACCTTTTAAGCTTGAATAGACGATCCCTTAATGTGTATGACACATATGTTCACTATTAAGTTGGTAAGGAATAAATTATAATTAATTTATAATTAATCATCTTTTTATTTATAGATTATAAAAGGTTTTTAGAAAAGTGTAATACCCTTAAAATATATATGTTTTTAATTAAATTTAAATATCTTGATGAATAAATTTCAATTACAAATTGGAGACAATAATAATGTTTATTATAATAAACAAACTCAAATTTTCTTTTATGATAAACCTACAAGTTGTAAATTACAATATACTCTATTTTATTTTATTCAATTAGCTAAAATTTATATTCATAAAATAAATTTTAATTGGAGATTGGAGACAATGTGTTTATAATAAATAAATAATTTCAACAAATTCAATACTAATATTTAATTATTTATCAGTTTACCTTCAACATTGTATAATACAAATAAATAAATATTAAGCATTATCATACTCCAATTTGAGAGATTAGAGAAGATTAACTTTATTAATACTATATAAATAAAAACTTAAAATATTGAATATGTATTTTATTTAAAAAAACAAAAGTTAATTTATGTAAAACTTGACCAAGACTTTAATATTGAAATATGGTGAACAAAGTTTGAGTTACTTTACATTTCACAAAGTCAAAAACTTCTGTTGAAATTAAAAATTTTTCCTTTTATGATAAAGAAAGTACTTGTTTTACTATTAAAAAAAATATCTACTTCATTTTCTTTTGCTACTAAAATTAATATTTGTTTTTTTTTATAGAGAATAAAATTGAGATTTAAGCTTAAATTTAATAAAAATGATGTTAACTCAAAGGTTTTTCAAAAAAACTCATAGGTTCAAAAATTTTAAAAATTTATTGTATAATTCAAAATTTTTAAAAATAAATTAAAGATTAAAAAAACAATTTAGGGGGGTCTATAGCCTCTTAGGCCATTACATGGTGTTTGTAAGACAAGTTGTCACACATACCACTGCTGCTGAATATTTCTTTTTCTTTTATTAATATACTGAAAATCCTGGTATACGTGACAGGAATCCTACAAAAAGAAAACTGCTGCTATTATACAAATATACATGCATACGAAAGCTAAAACTGAAATGTATAATGGTGGCCAAAACACATTTTTCATATATACATATGTTTCTGTACAATTCACTGAGTTATACAAAAATTTACAATAAATCCCACCAGGCCATCTAAAAACTAGCATGGAGCCCTCTCCCGTCAACCATGATCCACTCGCTCTTTATCAACACCAAAGATACTTGAAAAGAAAGGAAGGAAATGAATGAGTGATGAAAATCATCCAGTAAACGATTCGTACTTCCCTCAACCCAAGCAAGCATGCAAAACAGAAATCATACCTGGCCTTGGGCCAATTACTCATACATTCGTTTGCTCATTCAATTGAATAATACTTAATCTGTTATCTTGATTGTATTAATGAATAATGCAATGAAATATATGTCATGACATCTTGTCATGTTGAACACATACTGAACATGAATGCATCTTAATCTCTATGTATCCGAAGATACCTGCTGTGCTGATCAGACTGATGAACATAGAGATTCAACATCTTGGCCATGTGAGCTGAACAGTCTAGCGAAATGCTAGAAATCTAAATATGCATATTAGTCCTCGGACTAATAAGCTGAGACTGGACGATGTGACCATAGTTAGAAGACTGAAATCCCACAAATGCCCTCTTGAGTTCACCCAAAACTCTAATCCGGATTTCGGGTTCTAAATGCTGAATAACTAATGCCTTTGAATCCCTTGATCCTTTTTTATGTTGATGCCTTGATATGTCATGCTATGTAATATTTATGCAACATTATTTTATCTTATTTTTTATGCTTATATGCTGCTTTATAGCCTTTAAAAATGGTTTCACATGCTTAATTCTTTATTTTAACTCTTTTTTGTAAAATTTTGCTTGTGCACGGGCGTGTGAGCAAGGCACACGGGCGTGCATGGCAAAGACATACATGCGTGTGTGAGGACACACGGGGCCGCGTGTTGGCTGTGCAGTCGACCATGCAAGCTTCTAAAATTTCTACATATTTCACTAGAAAAACAAGCACATGGTCATGTCCATCAGGCACACGAGCGTGTCTCTTACAAATCAAGTCGTGCACACTTCGTGCACACGGGCATGTCCCTGCAAAAGCAAAGGCATACAAGCATGTACTAGCTAGCACACGGGCATATGTCCTGCTCTGCATCGATAACACTCACTTGAAACTTACAAGATTTCACACAAATCGTCAACCAATCTGAAATTAATCACAAACATGCATTTCTAGCACTTCAATAAGCATACAACATGCTTTAATTTCATTCATAACACACCGCATCATAATCCACCATTAAAACATCCATTTCTCTCACATATTTACACACTTGTAATAGCAAGCATGATTCTTAGGTGGAAATCATCATCTCAAGCATTATCTTTTCATCATATAAGCATATAATCATTTCATATAACTCATAAGCATGCTAGAAATGCAATCAAACATTCTCAAGCATCAAACACAAGCTAGGAAACTCAAGGAAGAAGTAAGGAAGCACTTACCTCTTGCCATGACTGTTGGAAACACTTTCTAACTAACTTCTCTCTTGTCTAGCTGGATTAGGAGTTACCGACTGTTGAATCTCAACTCTAGGGTTGGGAATCTCTAAAAGCAAAGGAAAACGTAGCAGAAAAATGGGATAAGACTGGGTGAAAAAACACTTAAACTCTCATCTCTCTCCTCTAACATACTAACACGGGAGTGCAGCCAAAGGTGCACTGGAGTGCACAAAGGAAAATGAAAACTCTTCATTTTTCGCACTACGTATGAAAGAAACCTCCCAAGGAGAATCATGCGCAAGCCACACAGGCTCTGGAAACTTACTATCTCACCCTTAAACTCTTCTAACTTTCAATATATTTCTATTTCTCACATCTAACTCCCAAATTCTACTCTAAAAGGTATTTCTAACCCTGGGATGTTATAGGGTTGTCCCTACCTCTAACCTTAGAAGTACTACCCGTAAGGATACTCAAACTCTAAGTAGCAAAAAAACATATTACATCCCTCAAGAAGAAAATCTTAAAAACATCATTAATTAAAACTCATTTATAGAAAACATAACTAAAAGATTTCATATTATAAACCATAAATTCTTAAGTACATATCTTAAACCATGTTCACATAATACTCGAAAACTAAAAATACAAGATCTATAAAACATAACCTCTGAGTCAAAAAATAGTAAAACAAATTTAGTCTCTACATGTCTGCCACCATACTAAATAACAAAGCTCGACCTCTAAGTAGCAAAAAAACATATTACATCCCTCAACAAGTGAATCTTAAAAACATCATTAATTAAAAATCATTTAAAGAAAAAAAATAGCTAAAAAATTTCGTATTATAAACCAAAAATTCTTGAGCACACATTTGAAACCATGTTCATATAATACTCAGAAACTAAAAATACAAGGTCTGTAAAACATAACATCTGAGTCAAAAAATAGTAAAACAAAGTTAGTCTCTACATGTTTGCCATCATACTAAATAACAAAGCCATTTTAGGCTACACTACATGTAGCATCCTAGATCCGAAAGCCTTTTCGATTAGAGTTTTGGGGTTAGAATTGAGATTCAGAGAGAGATTGGGAGTCTGGTTAAGTTCAGGGGTGAGTTGGTAAGTTTTCGGAGCCATGCGGCTTCTGTTGGAATCCTTTCGGAAGGATTCGATTAGGCGAGTGAGCGGGAAATGAATTAAGTTCATTTTTCCTGGTGCACGACCGTGCATCCTTGGTGCACGCCCGTGCGTGGCATGCTATATAAGTGAGCCGTGAGCATTATGTCATTTTTCTCACCCAAGTTTTCTCTATAGCCAAAATTTCTCTCTTCCTTGCAGCTCCTCCCATCCTTAGAGAGGAAATTCAACAGCCGGTTCCTCCTAATCCTATTAGAGAGCCAAGAGATTAGTGATTTGAAGCTTGGTTTCAAAGCATGGAGAGAGGTAAGTGTTCCTCACTTCTTCTCGCGTTTTTCCAGCTTGATTGATGAGTATTGTTGTCATGGATGAATTCCTTGCATGCTGATGAATGTGTGGAATGCTTATATGTGATTGCATGTTGATTTGGTTGATGGATTTCCACCCTTGAAGCTTGCATGTGTGTATGTATGGCTTTGGAGAGAGAAAGAATATGTTCCCATGGTAAATCGTTTGATGGTTGATGCATGTGCAAGTTGAGGCTTGAATTGTGTTAATTGGGATGTTGAGAACATGTGTTTGAAGTGTTATTGTGAATGAATGTGTTTTGGTTGGTCATTTCATGCATTTTCCGAACGGTGCTTTGTTGAAGAACCAGACGCACGACCGTGCACCAGCATGGCACGGCCGTGAGCCTGTGTTTCTCCAGATGCACGCCCGTGTGCACGACTTGTGCACGGCCAGAAAATGTGCATGCACGCCCGTGTGTCCGCATACGCACGCCCGTGCATAGGCATTTTCAGTGACAATGAATAGTAAATTCCAGTAGCTTGCACGACCAGGCGCACAACCAGCGCACGGTCCCGTGCATCAGGGTGCACGCCCGTGCATCAGCAGAATTTCAGAAAAATAATATTATTTGATTAATTAAGCATGGGAAATTCCGATAAAGGCTAATTGGCTTCGGATAAGCATCAGTTGAGCATGTAATCAGTTAATAAACTGCATGTGCATATCATGACATGACATGTAGTTTCAGAGAGGATCAGGGGATCCGAATTCAGTAGTATTCAGAACCCGATATACGGGTAAGAGTATAGGGTGAATACGAGGGGGCATCTGTGGGAATCAGCCTTCTGACACCAGTCAGAACGCTCAGCAGTATTTCAGATTCAGTTCCTGACACCAGTCAGATGATTCAACAGTATTTCAGTTTCAGCTCTCTGACACCAGTCAGATCGTAGCAGTACAGTATTCAAATTCAGCTTTCTAGCCAGTAGCTAGAATGGTTAACCCACATGGCCAGGATGCCGAATCCCTGTATTACCCAGTCTGATCAGCACAACAGGTACCCGAGGGTACAGAGAGAGGTATTCAGATGCATGCATCCAGTTCTCAGTTAGCATGACATGACATACATATCATGACGTGCATACATACGATATTAATAAATGAATGAGATCCAGATGAGCAGTTTCCAGATTCCAGCAAGCGCATAGATGTATGATTAGGGCCGAGGCCCAGGTATGTGTTTGTTTATATGACTGTTTGTGCTTGCTTGGGTATTGAGGGAAGTAAGGAGCGCTTACTGGGTGATCTTTATCACTCATCCCTCTCCTTCTTCCAGTTTTTCAGGTGGTTCGTGTTGGGGTCGAGGAGCGGTTGGATCGAGGCTGACAGAGATGGCACGCACACACACCTCGATCAGTGTATATCAGTTTTGGACCTGTGTGGTCATTATTGTACATGTTTTGTATCCAGATGTATAGTATATGTATATGATGTAGGCCAGTGGGCCCTTGTACAGAACAGTTATATATTTCAGATGTATTTATATATGATGTATATTCAGATGAGCTTCCGCGTGTGCAGAAATGTAAAGCATTGTACAGTTTTAGTTATTTTATTTTCCGTAGGATTCCCGTCGCGGGTACGCATATTTTCAGATGATTAATAAAAGCTCCCCAGATATTGTTATTATTCGGCAGCAGGGGTACTCGTGGCGGCGGGTCCTACACTGCAAGTCTTACCTTCCATCAGCTCACTAACCTAGAACACCTACAAGATAAAAATAAAGAAGAGTGAGTCAAAAACACTCAGTAAGTAAAAATATCTATCATATCTTAACTCATTTATCCTTTACTCTTAAGCAACATTTCAACTTATGCTTATCTTTCCTTCCCTTACTACGTCTTCACGTAACTTACAATGATTTAAACTCGTCATACTCACCTTCAAGGATACAACTTAATCCCGTTAGACTACATGAATCTCTACATGACAACTTATGCACATAATGCTCATGCAATAAAACCATATAATTGTAACTAAAAATTGTCATTTAAAAATTGTAAATTATTTGTAAATAATAACTATAAACTATAAATCATAAACTGTTATAGTCAAACTAGGTAAAATACAAGGGTTTAGCACCTTGGCTATGTGAGAACTCATATGCAAAACTAGAACTCTACTGCGAGTAAAGCACTTTATTACTAATGCAATGTCCTACTCTAACCCTTACTATAAGAAATATAACTCATAGGTGCTCTTTCAAATCCACCCTCATGAAAACATATATCGTAATCAAACTCATGAAAAAATGTTTAACTTTTAAATCTATAACACAAAACATGTCATAAAACTCATCTAATGTAAAATAATTATAAAAGCATGTTAGATAAGCTTTCATGTAAAAGCTTTTTATGAAATGTCGTGTTGAACTCATTGGATAGTGACTAAAATATCCTTAGAGCTATTGGGATTCGAAAACGTCATTTAAAAATCATAAACTCTTTATTACAACATTGATGCATGGTTGTGCTCTATGCTTATGCACTTTAAAATCACCATAGCTCCTCATCCTTGTATTGCACACATGACTATGACACTTCACAACACATGGTTGTGCTTCAACATATCAAATTTATGCCATGTGTCCTGATATGATGCATGTCTTGCACATACAACAACCACGTTATCATATCTTTCCTACTTTTTCATACCTAATATACATGATTATACATTTTTTACTACATGGACTTATGGTTGAAACTAAATAACAGAATGGCATGTGTGTTATGACCGCACACTCATGCATGCCTACTGCTTTTCTCTATATGCATTTTCTGACCACTCTTACCAAATTCTTCCATTTTGCTTTGTGCAATATTACTCACAATTCATTATAGGACATCAATCAACATTAAAGATCACATAACACCTATCAAGATTATCAAATTCAACATTGAATCTTGCATTAAGCAACCTTGATTATTTTAACATAAAGGTTACCATGAATGCAATCTCTAGTCCTCCTTAAGCCTCAAAGCATGCATTAAACCCCAATAAGCTTGAAAATATAGCATTTCTATTTACCTTTCTTCACTTGCTATATATCAAGCTTGTTAATCTCCAATAAGCTTAATGGTTGATCCTACAAGGAGGTGAATACGATTTTAAAAACTCTTTCTAACTTTGTTTTTCGCCTAAAACAAGTTTTAATGCAAATGAATGAGCAAGTGATTCAACAATTCAACCTAATCAATAATTAAATACAAAATATAAAGAGAAAAGGAAGAGAGATTTGCTCAACAATTTTTTCAATGGTTCAGAGTTTTTTCATAAGTCTCCTACATCTATTCTTTCAAACAACTTTATTTGAAGATTGTTTTCCATTATCTTCAAACTGCAAAGATAAAGTAATTTTGATGTAAAGGAATTTTTCTTTTTATAATAGTTTCACGAGATTTCTACTAACTACTAGTTTCACAAGATTGTGTCTACTTGTTTGTGAGAAAAATACAAGTAAATTGCCTCTTGTTAGATCGATAAAAAGATTAAGCTCCTCAGTTTCTCTCAAGAGTGAAAAATTAAAATTAGAGAGAGAAAATGTGGAGAAAAATAGAGAATGAAATATTATAATTCTAAGGCACATTTTTCTAACATTTCTTTCGTCAAATCAGCTTGCTTTTATAGTATTTGAAGAAATATAGATGTTAAAGCTGATTTCAGAGTCGTTAGAATAAAATCTAGGTAGATGCATAATCATGCACTTCTAAAGCATAGTCATTCTTTTGTCATTAATTATAGTCTAATTATCAAATCTTATATGTGTGCCTTACCCAACACAATCATGTGTGTCATACATATGATCATGTGTCGTCATGTCTTCAAGACTCTAGATTTTTAAAAGGTCGCATAGACTTAAGCATGATACACTTATGAGTATCAAACGATCACAAGTTTTCTTCTACACGAGCGTGTGTGACCTCTACACGAGTATACGTTTAAATGTTGACTTTTAACTTTTGTACAATTGGACTTACACAAGCAACATGACAATGTATTTTCACTTTGAAGACACACGATCGTATGCTCGAAAGTTGTATGGTCGTGCATCCTTATATCTTATTACATGAATGCTTAAATAGCTTAACAACTCATGTGTGCCCATATTCAATATACACATGGTCATGCTATCTAAACACATACGATCGTGTGCTTGGCCAAAATAAAACTTTTTACCTCTTGATCATGATTCAATTTATGTCATGGACAAGTTAGATGTTTTAACCATGTTTTTTATCAAATCAAAACACATAGAGGTCTAACAAAGCTCTTTCTCTCTCTCTTTTAGTCAAATTTTAGCTATGGTGGATGAATGATGGTAGTAAACGAATGATGGTGGTAGATGACTCTTGAGATACTTAGGAACATGATCTATAATCTTGGAGGATTTGGAGAAAATAAGATTTTATGAATCCCTTTTTTATAGAGCCAAAAATGATTATTATGCATAATCATGCATCCATAAGATACACGATCGTGTGTTAATCCTTTCATTATTTTCTCACCTTTCCATCTAGCACACATGGACCACTCATGGCCAAACATGCACATTGTTGTGTGTAGGCTACACACACCCATGCTTAAGCCTAGAAATGACCCTTTTACCCTCCCTAAATTAGTTATAAGCCTTAAAATTGAACCTAAGAATAAGGAATGACTATAATATCCTTCAACGCACCAACAAATGCCATAACTCTTGCTTTTTTACTGAAATTTTGTCCTCAAAATTCAGTTAAACAACTCAAAAAACTTGTACTGAAATTTAGACTTTACTTCCCATATATCCTCTTTTACTTTGTGGTTCCTATGTACAACCTTGACCAGTGGAATCTATTTATTCAAAATTGTTCCATAAGACATCTTCCAAATAACATAAAAGAACAAATTTCAAGATTGTCCTTAAACTATACTAGATCATTCTTGAATTCATTATTTTAATAGCAACTCATAGAAGCTACATTGGATAATCCTAGCACCGACTACCATTCAACATAGCAGATCACAACTTAAGCATTATATTTATAAACCATCTATCCATATGGCATCATTTAGTTTAAAATCATACATACTCAGGCAAACATGCATCTATATTCATATTAACAGATATGCATGAACATAATCTTGTTAAATTGCTAAAAAATAAACTAATACATATCCTAGACTAGATTATTACTTAATCAATGTCATATAATTATCATAAATCACTAATAATAGAAATCATCGTCACCTTACTTTGTCTCTTAGTTTGAAAAGTTCAATGCAACTTTTTTCTTTTTCTTTTTGCACTCACCAAAAATATGATTTGGTCTCTAGAACTTGTTCTCTAAAAACCGATATGCACACACACTTTCTCTTAGTAAAAAGTTAGACAAATATGAAGCAATGAAAATATGGGATGTAATCCCTCAAGTCATGATAATTTACCTCATTTAAAGACCCTTTTCATAATCAATTATAAGGGCATGCATCTTGGGTATGCACGGTTGTGTATCACTTTGAATTTTTAAACATGACACGTTATTCACTTGATTATTTTGACATCAAATGAACAAGCATGCACATGCACAAACCGTTCATTAATTAAAAAAACTCAATAAAAATGTTTATTTAAGAGTAAATAAACTACTTTCATACACGATCAAAATAGAAGTAAATAAACTACTTTGCCATTGAGAGTAGGTGTTGCAGTAATGGTGTTTTCATCCTTTTAGTAAGAGTAATATGTTTGCGGACAATTTTACCAATATAATTAGGTGAGGGGTGGAAAATGTTAATTTGAAACTTGAAGGGTAGAAAAGTTATTGAAACAAACCTTGGATGGAAAATGATATTCTTCCCACACAAAAAAATTAAAATTTAAACAAAAAAAAAAATTTTATTTAAAATTTTATTTTTTGTAAGATAGAAGTATGACTTTATAAGTAATTAGTAAAAATATATTTTTTACAGATAATCACCTATTTAAGTTAATAATATCCTTTTTATCTTTTATATAATTTAAATACAAAAATATAGTGATAATAATAATTTGACCGAACGGGTGATATCAATATAGGTTGACTAATCCACGTACAGCGTTCGAGCTTTTGGTGAGTTTCTTTGTGTTCCTATATTCGAAAGGTTACCTTTTCTCGTCGCATTTGTTTGCTTCTCTCCCAACCTCTAATTTTCTCTGCTAAAACCCGGTCCAATCTCCTTCTGGGCCGGTCTGATTCTGGTCATAATCCTACCTCTTGCAGTCATGAATCCTGAATAGTAAGTCCCAGATCTTACCGATTAATTTTCTTTTTTGCTGTTATTTTTGTTTCGTTTTGTTTATTTTTTTAAAGATCTTTGATGGGTGTTTGCCAGAAGGTTTTAACGTCCGTGGATCTATGATTATTTTGTGCTAAAAATGCTGGGTATCTTTTGATTTATGGTAATATGTATGTTCATATTTATGATTGTGTTTTTATCCGCTTGTTGTATGATGTTCTCAAATGTGAATTTTAGTTTCGTGATTTGTTTAGATTGGTAATGGTATAAATAATGATGGGTTTGTCTTTCTTGATGATTATGAGATGAAGTCACAATAAGAAACGAATTTATTTCAGCTAGGCAGTAGTGAGCTCTGATAATGTATTTTGATGTATTTTATTGCAATCGTTCATTCAAACCTTATTATATATATTTGTATTCAAAACGTGATTGTTATATAAGAACCAAATTCATAGATTGATCGGATTTTGTATTAATTAGAGCTTGATTGTTGCATTTACGTGGTGATCTCTGATGAATTAGAAATTATATGTGAACCTGTAAATTTTATCAATTTTAGTTTAGTCTGTCGGAAGAATCATTGAATTGGGAGTAATTTGGACGGTTGTAATGAAGAAAACATGAGAATTCAATGAAAATACATGCTGAAATTTCTTGTTTGATCAGCCTTCTCAGGCTTGTATTTTTTAAGAAAATATAAATTTGGTCGGGAAGAAAGTATTTAGAGTTTTTTTATTCTCATACTGAGTGCTGTTAAATTTAATTTTTTTTCATGTTTTGTGCAGTGACTATTTGTTCAAGCTTTTGTTGATTGGGGATTCCGGTGTTGGAAAATCTTGTCTTCTCCTTCGATTTGCTGTAAGCTTATAAAATGATTATCACTTTCATTCCATCAATTCCTTTCATTAGTGTCTTTGTTTTACTACCATAGGTTGTCTTTTCCTTCTTTAAATGCTTTTTAAGAAATTATCTACCTCTTTATTTTTTCAGTAGTGCATGTGTTTTGGTTGAGATAACAGAAAGTATGTTATTGCCACTTCTAAAAAACGTTTTCTTGTTATTGAAAAAGTAAAAGAGAACCAAATGGGATGGTTGATGCATATTTGCTTGGTTTTTCACATTTTTAGCTGTAGCATGAAAACCAGTTATTATTTATTATTTTACTATATTTTAATATGATCAATGAAAATGATATGCTATGCTTCTTTTGGTATATTCATGCTACTCGCTATAGATAGGGAAGACTGAACTTCCATACCATGTGTAATATCTAATTTGTTTTATATACCAATCATATGTTGGATTTTTTTTATGCCTCCATTTATTAATTCAAAATATTTAATTGAATGTATTTGGGCTGCTGATAATAAAGAATCCTAGTGCACTTAGCTGATTTTATAGAGTTTATTTCATATTCATAAGCATGTTCATAAGCATGTACCAACTTTTATTCTGATCTGTTACTCTTACGCAGGATGATTCATATCTGGATAGTTACATTAGCACTATTGGAGTTGACTTTGTAAGCATCAATAAGCTGTGTATTCAACTAAATATTGTCTTGATTTGAAGCATACTATTCTATTATCATGTGTATTTCTGTTTTGTAGAAAATTCGCACTGTAGAGCAAGATGGCAAGACTGTTAAACTTCAAATTGTGAGGCTTTCTTATTCTTATTTGTTTTTCTTGGAATTGTTGATGATTTAGGGCACTGTCTAGTTTGGCTTTTGGCAAGTTCTTAATTTTTTTCAATGAATGTTGAATTGATCCTTGTGTGTTTGACCGTTACTTGTGTCATATTATGTTTCTTACCATTTTTTTCATTCAGCTAATGATCCTTGTTTGTTGGTTCTGGTTTGAAACATGCAGTGGGACACTGCAGGACAAGAAAGATTCAGGACAATAACTAGCAGCTACTACCGCGGGGCTCATGGCATAATAGTTAGTGTTATCTTTCATATATATATATTTTTTAATTCCATTGTCATTGTGTTCAGGTATCATGACTAATTCATCATATATTGATATTGACGGATGTGTGGCAGATAGTTTAT
The DNA here is from genome assembly GCA_026122585.1 of Anacardium occidentale. NCBI lineage: Eukaryota > Viridiplantae > Streptophyta > Magnoliopsida > Sapindales > Anacardiaceae > Anacardium > Anacardium occidentale. The sequence continues at coordinate 13,735 of JAJEJH010000153.1, forward strand.
GATGTCACAGATCAAGAGAGTTTCAACAATGTTAAGCAGTGGTTGAATGAAATTGATCGCTATGCAAGTGAGAATGTGAACAAGCTTCTAGTTGGAAACAAGTCTGACCTCGCTGATAAGAAGGTTGTGTCTTATGAAACAGCCAAGGTAAATTGTTGCTCTCTTACTAATGTTGGTATATTTTCTTTTACAAACCTATTGGAGACATGATTGACCATATAGCTTCCTTTTTTTTTTTTTTTTTAATTGTAATTCAAAAGGCATTTGCTGATGAAATTGGCATCCCCTTCATGGAGACCAGTGCAAAGGATTCTACTAATGTGGAGCAGGCATTTATGGCCATGACTGCTGACATCAAAAACAGGTATATGTAGTATAAATCATTGTGTTATAATTTTAAGTGTGACAATCTTAGAAACAAAGATTTGGATGTGATGCTTTTTTGCAAATTTTTTCTTCCCTATTTGGTAAGATCAAATGTTTGTTTGTGGTTTCTTAATTGATTGATTTGACTGTAATTTGTTACAGGATGGCAAGTCAACCTGCAATGAACAACGCAAGGCCCCCGACAGTGCAGATTAAAGGGCAACCTGTTAACCAGAAAGCTGGCTGCTGCTCAACTTAGCTGGTTGTAGTGTGATCTCCCATGGCATGGATTTATATAGAGTAGCTTTTCTCAGTTGCTCTCCAGGAATTAGAGAAGACTTTTCCTACCCCTTGAACCATATAAATGATTTACTTTTTTAAGGTGTTCTGTAACTTATTGTTAGACTTCATTCTTTCAGTTCATATTTCTATTAAATGGCCTGTACAAATGATGTGTCACTTGATAGTAGTAAATGTTATTCAATTGTTATTATTATTCTATTTGATCATGTTCTTCTATGTCAGCTGCAAACAATCACCTATGGATTGCTAAATTTATGTTCCCAGTTTAATCTTAGTGCACTGGTGATATCATTCTAATTTTTTGAATTAGAATAATGGTAATTTTGAGTTTACATTTTCTTAGCCGTAGTGAGTCTTCCTGCTTGGTTTTATATTGGGGATAATAAACATTTATGTACGCTTGGACTTGAAAATTTGGTAGATTCGGATATTTTTATGTCAGGGCTTGGGAGAAATTGCATGCATAATTGTGGCTGTGGATTTCTAATTGCTTCAAAACAATGTCCATCTGTAATTTGATGCTGCACAGAAAAAGAGAATGGAGTTGTAACTTGCTTTATGAAAATGTTGATGAAATCAGCAGCATCATTTTAACTTATCTGTGAAGACTCATTTTTTATGATCATTTTACAATAGGATTACCAACTGGCTCTTGTCAAATTTTTTTTCACTTTGCTCTCTGGGTTGATATGGGGCGTTCGATACAAGGCTGATGAAATCAAGGAGAGGTGGTTAAAGACATTTAATCGTAGACTTTCCAAATCATAATATGCAAAATATAAAATATTAATCTCATGTCATTGCTTAAGTATTAAATCGCAGCAAAATAGTAGTAATCTCATCCTACAGGATGCACTAGGGCTGAACTCGAATTGAATATATTCAGATTTATTTTTGAGTTTGATTCGAACGAGTTACGAACACAAACTCAAAAAGTAATTTTAAAAATTAGTGAACACGAGCTCAAATCTGAACTATACGAACCGAACCCAAACTTAAATTAAATTTTTTTAATATATTTTATTAATTATTTATATTAATTATAACTTTTAATAAATATAAATACGAATTATGCGAATCGAATATAAATACGAATATGAATCGAATACGTACTAAATTATATAAACTGAATACGAATACGAATACGAACTTTGCTATATAAATATCGGCGAATAAGAACACGAATCTGAATCTGAACAATATAAACGAGCCCAAAAACGAATATATGTCTTTTTATGTTTGATTCAGTTTGAATCTAACCCTAGGATGAACGGTTCTTTCATATTATTCGAATGACACAATCGAGGGTGTATGCGTGGGTCAAAAGTTAGTCTAGGGACCTATGTATTCCTCATATATATTTTTTGCATGAAAGAATGTAACTAGAGAGAAAAATGAGAGGGAGTTACAAACCATTTGTGCCTTTAATTTAGGCCAAAGGACATATTCCCACCCAAAGTTTTATTTAAAGACAGCTCGCGACTTCTTAAATTTTAAAGACCTAAGCATCTACCCATTGACATATTCCCATCCAAAGTTTTATTTAAAGACAACTTCCGACTTCTTAAATTTTAAAGATCTAAACATCTACCAAGATAAATTTAACTGTCAACAGTAATATTTTCAAAGTCAAAATGGTATTTTGATCATTTTATTAATAAAATTTATAAAATAATAAAATAAATTTTTTAAAAATATAAAATATTATTTAAATATTAAAAAATTTTAAAAATCTTAAAAAAAATTTAAAAAAATTAAAAGCAACCACTGGTACTGACGCCGACGAAAGTGGTCGTCCATAATATAACCAAACGATCGTTTTCGAGTGCCTAGTTCCAGGTCACCCGTTTGGTGAAAGTAACTAGATTAGCCACTTCTTATTTTGGCCACATCCATCATCAAAAGCGGTTAAAAATAGTTTGAAATTGTCGTTCTTGGTCTCACCAGTTGTTTCTGACCATAGTTGTTAGCGAAGGGGTTAGATTTGGTTGCCTTCGCTAATCGAGGCGGCCATATTTGGTCTTCCTACAACTAGGTGACTATTTTTTGTTTCTTAGTTCAATTAGCGTAGCCACTGTCGCTGACAACCGACGACGGTGACTATCTTTTTTATTTTTTAAAAATTTTATATGTATATTTTTTAAATTTTATATATTTATATTTAAATATTAATTTATAATTTTATTATAAATTTTTATTTTATAATAAGAGCATTTTAGTTATTTTATAAAATATGTTAGTAAAATTAAATAGAAAATAAGTAAAGGGTGAATATTTATGTTTTTAAAGTTAGTGAAAATTTGTATTTAGATGAAATCTTCGGTGGGAATAAGTCCTTAAGCCTTTAATTTATTGTCAGGAGAACTAACATGAGATGAGAAACCACCGACCACTCTCCAACTTTATTAGTTGAGCAATTGCATGAAGAGAAATAGCCAACATTTTCACATTCTTAAAGACCATCATATTTTTTTTATTATGCAATCTTATAGCTAAATATTTAATGTTGGTGTATTTATTTTGACTATTATTTTTGTTATTTTAATCAAGAAAATAGTAACTAAATTGTTATAATAGACCTTTAATAGCTTAGTAACGTAATTCATAATCTTAAGCTTGGACATAAAACTTTTTAACCATACAACATGTTGTTTAGTCTCAAAACAGGAAATGAACTCAATCTCTATGGTTGGTAATCAATAATTGTTTGACATTTATCTATGATATGAATGCCTCAACAAAAATAAATATATATAATCAATTTAACCAATAAAATCCAAATCTAAGTAACCAGTTACCTTTAAATTATCAGTTAATGTATATATATATAAGCATGTAACTCTTGATTCTTTGAAGGTGCCACATCGCTTTCTTGCAACTTTTCGGTAGTTTATACTTGGGTTACTCCCATATCTCCTTAATAATCCAACAATAAATGCAATACCAAGTCTTGTGCACATGCATCAATCGTCCAATAATTGAAGGATAAGAAATGTTATAAATTTGTTCCTTTTCAAGTTCATTTTGTTTAGGTATAGGTTCAAATTAAACATGTTACCCTTCACAATGAGTGTTTTGCTTAGTGAACAATCATTCATTTAAAATCTTTTTAAAACTTTATTGATATGAGTTTTCTCAAGACAAACCTAAAACACTTCAAACACAAATAAGAAAGGTGCTAGAATGGGTTTCGATCTTTTAGAAATTTTACACAAGATATGTGTGCACCCCTTTTAAGATGTGCATTTTAATGGTCAAAGATATTTCGTCTCATTTATTGATGACCACTCATGATTTATGTATTTTTATCTACTTTATGATAAAAATGAGGTACAAGATGCCTTTAAGACCCATTAAGTTGAGGTAAAGAAACAACTATTAAAAACAATTAGAATCATGATATTGATAAATGTGTAGAATACTATAACAAATGTACCAGGTATAGACAAAAGTTAGGCTCATTTGAAAGGTTTCTAGAATTTGAAGGCATTGTAACTCAATACACAATGTCAAACACACCATAAAAAAATGGTGTAGTTGGGAGAAGTAATCATATGATAATGGACATAACAAAAAAATATATGATTAGCAATTATACTCTCCCATTATCCTTGCAAAGAGAAACCATGAAAACCTCAATATATGTCTTAAATAGGATTTTGAATAATGGAAAGATTGAAAACTGAGTTTAAAATATATATACACAAATGGGGTTGTCGAATATAAATCAAAGTGTAGAACTCACAAGAAAAGAAATTGTAAGCAAGAGCAATTAGTAGATATTTCATTGGTTATGCAAAGAGATACAAATGTTATAAGTTATATTGTCTGACCCAAACTTAGAAAGTGATTGAGTCTCATAATCAAAGTTTTTAGAGAATGATGAGGCTAGTTGGAGCTCTAAAGCTCATAATATCGTTTTTGAGAAAGCTTGGGAATCCATTATCGACATTTCTAATCAACAAATTGTGGCTCGTTATAAATATCTCATGTTAATGATTGAAGGATCTTATCACATAAAGACTCTTTTAGATGTTACATTTGTAGATCTACGTCTCTTGACCTGACAATACTAGATATATGGATAGCATAACCAATTATTGCAAAATTGAGAGCAACAAACATAAAATATGTAGATCTAAGGATTATGGATCAATTTATTTAATGCTCTCAAAAAGTGAGTGTTGCTGCAATTGTAAAGAGGTTTTTAAGGCAATTTAGGTCTACAATTCCATTTGATCATGTAGTCTATATGTAAGAATCTAAATTTGATTTTAGTGAATAAAACAACCAAATATGTTTCTACATGCAATAATTAGAAGTAAATTCACAATAGTAAAGTTCCATTGAGGAAGAGGTGAACTCTATAACAAACAATTTAGTTTGGGATTTATTAGAATCAACAAAAGAAGTTCAAGCCATTAGTTGTAAATGGTGTTTTAAGGCCAAACAAAACTAATCAGATACTAGCGAAAAATATAAAGTAAAACTAGTTACTAAAGGATTCACTCAAATGGAAGGTATAGATTATCATGATACTTTCTCTTGATATCTAAGAAGGATTCTTTTAGGATAATCATGAGTTAATAGCTCATTTTGATCTAGAGTTGCATTGCATGAATGTGAAAATGACCTTCCTCAACGAGACTTAGAGGAAAACCTATACGTTAAACAACTCAAGTGGTTTATTTTAGAAGGAAAGAATCAATTGGTCTACAAGCTTGAAAAATCAATATACAAACTAGAAAAAGCTTCCCATCAATGGTATTTAAAATTTCAACAATGTAATTGCCTCCTTTGATTTATAGAAAACATTACAGATCAATGCATAGACTATAAGGTTATTAGGTGTAAAGTAATCTTCCTAATCTTGTATGTTGATGCCATTTTATTTGCTTTTAGTGATATATATGGTTTTGGTTCTTGAAGTAAAACATTTTCTATCTAAGAAATTTGTTATTAAAGATATAGAAGAGACATCTTATGTCATAGGTATAAAACCCAAAAAGATAGTAGACATAAGACATATTAAGTTTATTTCAAAAAGCATGAAGTAATAGGGACATAGACATTTTGCATGAGAGAGTGTTCACTGGGTACAACGGCAAGTGTTAAAGAAGACAAGTTTGGTCAGTTTCAATACCCATTGAACAATCAACAAAAGGGTAAAATAAAGAATGTACCATATGCATTTGTTATTGAGAGGTTGATGTATGCATAAGTTTACACAAGAGCCAACATAGTTTGTGCATTTGGGATGGTAACATTTTTGTAGTAATGCGAAAACAAAAAACCTATTGATGATAAAAAAAATTAAAATAATAAGGTATAATAAAGCTATAGAATCTAGAAGTAGAGAGAGAAAAAACATTAAAAGAACTTGCTGCCTCCCTCGAGGGTAAAAGGATTGAACATTGAAGCAAACTCCTGTAAACTTCATATATCTCAGTTAAGCTTGATTATGAAATTTAATAGATAGATAATTTACGGAGAACTTAATCTGATACATGGGTAGAATATTTAATCTTAATCACAAATACACAAATAGAAAAATATTGAAGGCAACCGAATGACTTTTCAATTTACTTAACAAGCATATCTTAGATAAGATACAGTAATTTTATTAGAAAATAGAGATTTTATGGATTAAAACTTTTTGTGTGCATAAAAAAGATAATAAATATTAAAAAAAAAATTTATTGTTATCTTGTTATGCAAAATTTTGTTTAAAATTTTTGGTCTAGTTTGGGGTAATTCAAGTTAGCTTCATGTCAATCTGAACCTGACCCAAATTTGTTCAAGCTAGTATAAATCCAATCTGACAACTTTTACATCAAAAATCATAATTCAAACCCAGTTTTTTCTGTATTATGTGGTATCAAATTAACAGTTCTTGACAAATTTGGTTAGATGTTGTTTGTAATATTCTTAGTTTGAAAATTTATTTATTGGTATGATAAAAATAGACAAAAAATTATTTCTTAATCAGATAAAACAATCAGCCAATACTATTTGTGTCAAATACTATACATTTTCTTTTTTTAAATTATGATTAAATTACTAATCTGATAAAAGTTAGAACCAATAACTAAGTATATCGAAAATTGCATTGGATTTTCCCAGCCTTAGCTTCAGGCCTGTAATTTCCACAGGCTTGTTCAAATTTTTGCATTTGACCAATTAAAATTTACACCAAAAATTTCTAATCTACTTCTCTATTGATTGTATTATCCCTGTTTGTATATATCTAGAACAGAATAAATGGAATTTTAATTCGAAACAAAATTGTATCTACTCTTGAGCCTCTCAGTCATATTTAACCGTTTCGAGTAACTTGGTGATGCCAAGTCAACCAGGGGGCAGCAACAGGTGCAGTCATGACTGCATAAGCTCTTCTCAGATTGGTTGTTTTTCTACTTCCCGAACGCCATTCATTGTTTCCGGGGGTTCCTACCTGTCAAAATTTAGATATTTAGTGTAACTGGTTTGGCTTTCTGGTTGGCAAAATTAATAGAGATTAATAAGTCAACAAATATGTTGACCTTCTTCACCGCATATCAATGTTTCTTTGAAAGAGAATTAGAGTTGGAAAAATTACAGACTGGTTGAGTGGCAAATCAAATATGCTCGATTTATAATTCCTCCTGTGAGTTGAAGCCTGTGCAATAAAATACTTCTGAGCATGACTGGCAACCTGTGTCGGAGTCCTGGTGGGCACAAAGTACTGGGAAATTCCTTTCCAGTCTCCTCTTCCACAATGTTTCAACCCACGTAGAAAGTTTCGATGTTCCTCATCCGTCCATCTCTTCACTGATTATTATTTTAACCAAAATAATTAAACACAAGAATTAGTAACGACTACCATTCTCTGTCAGTCTTCAATTCAATCACAAAGCTTGTCAATCATATACCTTTATTTTGCGTTGCACGTAGCGCTCTCCCTTTCCTGGGATGAACTTCAGTCACTTCAACCTCAGATCTCTCCTCTGCACAAGTCTCCGAATTTGAATTGCCAACTTTGTTCTGCATACACTGATGTTGATTTTGCTCTGAAATCACAACACCAAAAAGCCTAAAACATCCCTTCTGATTTGCAGTGTCGTTCTCCATCTTATCGAGGCTTTAGAGAAGCACGAGAAAAGCTAAAATAGTATGAGATTCTTACAAGATCGATTTTTATTTTAATTCCAACTTGTGTTGGCTTTTGGAGAGTTGTTGATTCCTCTTCTGCAACTTCGTCATGGATACGGAAATTTTACGTCTCTAAGGATTTGAGAAAGATTTTGAAATCTGTAATAAATGCAACAGAAGGAATGCCCTTTTAGATAAAGTAAAACACGATCAAATTTTTTGTATATTTATTTTGCTTGGTTTAATTGAAATAAATTAACCACTACCAAGAGAAATAAATACACATTTTTAGAATTATAATTAATTTTTGGAATTATATCCTATGTGGATCTTTGCCTTAATTATTACACGAGTTTTCCTGAATGAACAACAAAAACTAATCTTTCTTAATTATTTGACAATATTTTCTGTTTTAAAGTGAGATTGATTTCCAATTTTTACCTCATCTTTTGGACTGGATGTTAATTGTGCAAGGAACTCTTCAAATCACAAAGATTATATATAAAAAGTATTTTCTATATTCAAAATAAACAATAAGATATTACGGATATAGGTGAATAATTTGAAACTTTTAAAATCTTATTTATAATTTAATCGAATTGAAACGTGAACTCGCAAGCTTACTGAATTAATCAATATTAAACTTGGGTTTGATTTGAAAATCCAATTTGAGCGATTCAAACTCAAACTCAGTTAAAGACAAGAGCTAGACTTGTTTGCATTCCTAAATGTAGTATGTACAAAAAGCTCACCAAAACACAACCTTGTGACATTATACTATACAATGCCAAGTATAAGAATGTAAATGGATTATGTTATGTCATTTCCATATTTAGTTCAATTACCTAAATTAAACTATTGCATCATAATCTGTTAAATTAGGTATATGTTGATATAAGATTATAATAATTGAATTTTAACACTATACCATTGATATGGACAAATAAAGACTTCGAAAATAATGGTGTTAGAACCTTGGAGGTGACATCGGTTTCGCCGAAATTTTCCATGACTTTCTAACTTCTTTTTTAATTTTAGTGTTCCCAACCAAAATGTTCCCTTTGAATTGTCCTGGGTCTTTCCATCATTTCAGCTTACTTTTTTTTTTTTTTCTCCTGCCACAAAAACTACCTCTACTTCTTCAGCCTTTGGGCTACAACAGCCTCACGTGGGAACAATTCTCTCTTTCATCAATGTCATTGTCAGACGTCAAGTTCCCTCCCATGCAAGTAAGGTTCTTGTATGTATGGCTTATCGAATTCAAGGCTCAATGATGAAAACTGCATTGAGTTATTGTAGGACACGTGATTTCAAACTACGAGACTAGGAAGCTTCACTAGGCTTAAGAAAGTCCTCAACTGATAGATGGAAAATGATAGAGTGGAGAGATGTCTTTGACTTTCTATTTGTTCGTCAACATCGAAGAAAGAGGATCCGAAAAACCTAGTCCAATGATAGTTGAAAGCAAATAGCTAACAATGGCTCGACTTAGATGAGACTATTGAAGACAAAAGGTAAGATCAGAGAATACAGAGCATATCCTTGTAGAAGGCAAAGAACTTGTGTTTGGGAAGAACTTAATTTTGCATTCGAGTTGCTCTCTTTTTAAACCAGAAAGGTACATTCAATCCAGAAAATCGTCTTATGACGCCACTATTATGGCCTTGATGGCACAAAGCCACTGTTGCAATAACATGGAGACCAAAAAACATGAAGGAAGGTACAAAATGAGGTGGTTGGGCAATGGTTTGGATTGTGACAAGGAAGCTAGGTTGGGCTACACGACAAGACAAGACAGATCAAATGGTAACGTTTTACGGTAGCTTGGTTGTGGAGATGGAGAGGGAGATAATGATGACAGTTGGGCTGTTGGTGTTGGAATAATGCAATCATTAGAATTGTTTCTTAATAAACTAATAAAAAATTAGTTTTACGTACAGTTATAAAATATTGTAAAGTTTTTTAACGAATTTAAACCTATCTGACTATATTATGATTCTAATTGATATGAAATTACTTGATAAAAGATTGATTATCAATTTTTAACATTACATCTTTCTGTTTCCAAGTACTTAAAGAGTAATAGTTTTAGAATAAACATAAGATTACACAAGATTGTATTGAAATAAGAGATTTAACCCTAAATTTATAATAGATTTATTAGGTCTTCCATTAAAAACCTAATAAATTATTTATAAGCCCAGACTAATTTTTCACCCAAATTATTATAATATAAAGTGTATTAAGCTATATACAAAATTGATCACATCAAATCCATTCAAAATATTTATTAAACCACAATTCATTCATGTTTTTCAAAAACAAAACAAACATAATAAATCTTACATTCTCCTACTTAGGTAATATTAATTATTTTTATTTTTATTTTAAGAAAATGGAAACAATATTTATAGGGCAAATTGAATTTTGTTTTAAAGTAGCCACTATTTTGAGAAAATACTTGGTCCAAAAATAATACTTCATTTAACAACCCAATCAATTATGATTATTAATAATGAACCAAGACAATCTATATATTTCAAGTTGACATATGATATCTATAATTACTATTACTTATAACCATATCACATAGATTAATAATTTAAAAGAATTACAAGAATAACATTAAAAAATGATCAAAATATGTTATTACCTGCAAGTCATTTTCATTATTTTTCAATAACTTTATGTTCCAAAAAAAGCTAAAAAAATCTTATAGCTTTCAAGGAAGTCTATATGTTTCGCCAAAATCTCGATATATAAAAATAAACATTCCCATACAACTATTATACTTAAGATGAAATAAAATCTTGAAACATATGTTGTATTAATATTATGCACACAACAATCATATTCAATATAAAATAAAAAGTCTTAAAACACTTGTTGTATTATGAATATCAATATACGCATATACACATCAAAATATTAATATGAACATGTTTAATAATATATAGCTCAAATTAAACATTATTAATAAGTAACTATAAATACATCAATAGAAATAACTTTGTGCTCCAAAAAAAGCTAGAAAAATCCTAAAACTTCCGATGAAGCTTGTATGTTTCACTAAAATCTTGAGAAATATGTTGTATTAATATTATGCAAACAACAATCATACTTAAGATAAAACAAAAATCCTGAAGCACATGTTGTATTATGAATATCAATATGAGCATATACACATCAAAATATCAATATGAACATATTTAATAATATATAGCTCAAATTAAACATTATTGATTAGCAACAATAGATACATTAAGACTCCTACTATTCCAGAACATCAAAAGACTCTAAAATACCTATATTAAAAACATATTGTTTAAAAACAATTGGTCTAAGTCCTTTGATTAGAGGATCAATTAACATAGAGTTTATATTAATATATTCTACAACAATATCACACTTTTTCACTAAGTCCCTGATTGTGAGATACTTGATTTTTATATGTTGTGATTTGCTACTAATTTTGTTGTTTTTTATGATGAACATTATTATATTGTTATCACAATAGATTGTTAGTGGCCTAGAGGTAGAATCAACTAAATGAAGCTTAAAAATAAAATTCTTTAGTCATATTGCTTCAGTTGATGCTCCATAACAAGTAATAAACTCTAAAAACATGGTCAAAAAAGTTATCACAATATGTTTAACATTTTTCTATGATATTGCATCTCATGTAAGCATGAAAATATATCTTAAAATAGACTTAAAATCATCCACACAACTATTAAAATTTGAACCTAAGTAAGCTACTACTTCAAGATTTCCACTCTTCTATATACTAGCTTGAAATTTTTTGCTCTCTGTAGATATTGCATAACTTTCTTGGCTGTAATCTAGTGATTAGTCCCAAAATTAGAAAGATAATAACCAAGAACATTTATAGCAAAAGCTACATCAAGTCTAGTATAAACTTAAACATACATCAAGCTTTTACCGACACTAGCGTAAGGAATATGTTGCATTGACACCTTTTCTAAATCATGCCAAGGACATTGCTGGATGCTCAACTTATCACCTTTAACCATAAGTACATCTTCAACTCTACAGTTATGCAAATTGAATCTTTGAAGCACATAATCAATGTATGCCCTCTAGGATAAACCAAGTAACTTGCGAACTTGAACGCGATAAATCTCAATACCAAGGCTAAATAAAACTTTGTTAAGATCTTTCATATCAAAAGTCTTAGATAGAAATATCTTAGTCTCATGAAGTAAACTAACATAGCTACTTGCCAACAGAATATTATCAACATAGAGAACTAAGAAAATAAAATTACTTCTACTGATCTTCATATAAACACATTGATTGAACCTATTCTCAATCAAGCCATATGAAGTCACTATTTCATCAAATTTCAGATACCACTGATGAGAAATTGGCTTCAAACTATATATAGACCTTTTAAGCTTACAAACCAAGTGTTTGAACCACTAATAATGAAACCTTTTGGTTGTCTTATATAAACTTTTTCTGATAAATTCCTATTTAGAAAAGTTGTCTTCACATTCACTTAATGAAAGTTCAAGTCAAAATGAGTCATTAAAGCCATAATAATTCTGAATAAGTCTTTAGAAGAAACAATAGAGAAAGTTTCATTAAGTATGCCTTCTTTTTAAGTGAAGTCTTTAGCAACCAACCTTGCCTTAAATCTATCAATTTGCCTTTAGAATCTTTCTTAGTCTTGTAAACACATTTACAGCTTATGGGTTTAAAGTCATTATATAGCTCTACAAGATCCTATACTCCATTATCACTCATGGATTGCATTTTTTCTTTCATTGTTGCAAACCATTTATCAAATTGTGGACTTGAATTAGCTTCTTTAAAGGTCATAAGATCTATAGACTTACTAATATTATAATTAGGTTCTCTAAGACACATATAATAATCATCAGAAATTATTAGATATTTTCTCTAGTTAATCTTATGATAGAAATTTCAATAATTAGTTTATTAACCATAACATCAAAAGAAGATGGTTGGTTTAGAATCTACTCTACAGTAGGCTCTTTAGCCATGACTTCATCAGGAATAGTCTTAAGCACTGTAATATTTTCTAAAACTTGTTGTTTGGTCTTTATAACAGGATTAGAAAAAATACTACCATATCCAACAATCAATAGAGTAGAACTAGATGATCTTGCTTCACGATCTATCAATGGTTGAATATTGATATAATCTGCTATATACAATTCAAGAAACTTAGTGGTCATTGATTTAACCACCTTAGTATTGTAAAAAGGACAATTAAACCTATATCCCTTAGAATACCCAAGATAACCAATTAAATACTCGTGAATAGTTTTGGATCAAGTTTCTTTTCATTGGGATTATAAATTCTATTTTTAGCTAGACATCCCCAAACTCGAATATGTCTTAGACTAACTTTTCTCCATGTCTAGAGCTCAAAAAAAGTCTCGGATACAGATTTAGAAGGAACCCTAATAAGAATGTATAATGCAGCCTTAATTACTTCATTGTCTAAAAACTCTGGTAAATTACACCTACATATCATACTTCTCATCATATCTTAAGAATGTGATTGTGCCACTCAGCAACACCATTTTGTTTAGGTGTACTAGGTATAGTGTACTAAAGAACAATCTCACAATCTTGTAAAAATTATGAAAAAGAACCTATCTGTTGCCCTGAGTCATCATACTTCTCATAATACTCTCTACTTCGATCAAATCTTACTACTTTAATGAGTTTCCCAATCTGTCCTTCTACTTCAGCCTTAAAGGCTTTGAATTTTTCAAGTGTACTAGATTTTTCTTTAATTAGGAAAACATAATCATCTCCAGAAATAAATGTGAGAAAATATTTATTGTCATACAAGGTAGTCGACCACTTAAGTTGTATGAATAACTTTTAAAAGATCTTGACTTTGAGTTGAATCAAGTTTCTTAGTCTTGGTTAATTTACCCTTAATACACTTTACACAAATTCTTAGATCTTAAAAATCTAAAAGAGCTAGAATTTCCTCCTTAACCAATCTATTAACCCTTTATCAAGAAATGTGACTAAATCTTTTATGCCATAACAATAAAGAATTTTCTTTGATTAAAGGTCTTTTAATAGTAATATTCTCAGTATTTAGTAAATATTTAACACTACTAGGAGCTAAACATAGCTTATAAAGACTATCAGATAATACACAACTATCAACAAGCTGAAAATCAACTAATAAATCAATATTTCTATTTTGAAAAATAATTTCATATCCAAGTTTATCAAACAAATAAATTGAAATTAAGTTCCTCCTAAAAAAGGGAACATAAGATGAATTTTTTAAAATTAACTCATGCCTTGTATCTAAAACAAGTTTAACTGTCCCAATATAATAAATTTCACATCTACATTATTTCTAACTTTAAGTCTTGCCTTAGTCGGACTTCACCTGTTTACTAAACCCTATAAAGAAGTTGTCACATGAACAGAAGCACCACTATCAAGCTACCAACTATTTTTTGGAACATCAATAAGGTTAGATTCAAAACAAACTAAGACAATACCTTGATTATTCTTTTTCTTCTTCTCTAACCAAGATTAGAATTTCATACAATTGACTTTCAGGTAATCTTGCTTTTTACAAAAGTAGCACTTTATCCTAACTTTTACTTGAGTCTAATTAGTTTTTTTTTTCTTGAAGCTACCAACATTCTTAGGAATAGTCGTTTTCTTACTCTACCACTTCACTTTGCTATGACCTTTTAAAGATCCAAAAAGATTTGCAATCTCAACCGTTTTCGATCTTAACTTTTCTTCTTCAGTCACACACTTAGTAATAAGATTATTAATGCTTCAATTCTCACTCTCAACATTATAAACAATTTTAATTTGGCTGAACTCTTATGGTAAAGAGTTAAAAGTGTGATAGACAATGAAGTTGTCATTAATGGGAATTTCATGAATTTTTAGCTTAGACTGTATACCAACAATTCTTAAAACAAATTCTCGAATTCCCTTTACACTGTTATATCTAGTCCTAGATAATTCACTCATCAAGTGTGCAGCTCTAGTTGGATCAGGCACTTGATACCTCTGTCCAGTGGCATTAAGAAATTCCTTTGCATAATTAATTACTAGCAAACCACTTAACAAATATTCAACAATAGTCCTCTTAATGGCTAAAAGACTAAGTTTATTGGACCTTTCCCATTTAACATACCATTCTTTTAAGTTAATTGGACATTTCCCATTTAACATATCACTCTTTTCCTGCTACAGTACTCTATTCATTGGGCATAGATGGTTCATCATCACAAATATATCAATATCGACTATACCCAAAGAAAATTCTATATTAGATTTTCATCTTTTGAAGTTGTTTCTAGTTAGGATCTTTATGGTGATATTGTTATTGTTCACTATAATAGTAATTGTTTGTGAAAAAACTAAAGTAACAAATTAGTTTTATGGACAATAAAATAATCAATAGCTTTAAACAAAATAAGCTATTTGGATTCTAGGTGCATCACCATTGACTCCCCTTTAGGTATAAAAAATGACATGCTATTAGAATCCTATTAGCACAATAACCATATTAAGACTAATATGAGCAAATGATTTACAAGAAAATATCCTTTTTGGGCAGATATACTTGTCAAATCACTGTTCATTCCCCACAAAACAAGAAAATACAAGTAATTAAATAAAAATAATCACCTTTGGGTATATTGAATCTTCTCATAACCAATGTATTTCTTAATTAACTTTATGTTATCATCAATTTTAATATGTATAATAATTCCTTTGGGAGAAATTATATGAATTAAATTTAAAACCATAAATCATAACCAAATGGAGAATTTTGTAAGCTTCAATGAATGCATTGCTTTGACGATGAAACATTCTAACAACTCACAAAATCATCTCATGATATAATAACCTTATCCAAATTAATATTTCATGAGATACAAAACCTCTGATAATCTTTATTTACTAAAGGTTACATCAAAATTCAGTGAACAACTATTCATATAAAAAAAATATAGCCCCTAATAATCTTTATTTACCTTCAAACACACCATCATGCACCAGAAAAGACATAACACGTGTTGCCAAACATCAAAAAAAGTTATGGACACACCTTCACATGTCAAAAAAAAAGTTCACATGCCATCACACATCAAGAAAGTGGTACACGCACTGGGAGAAATGCTGCACGTGCCCACATGCAACCACGGACTAAGAAAGGTATGACACGTGCCAATACATGCTTGAGACACACTACCATGTGTGGGAAAATGTCAATCATCGATCAACATTGATCGTTGATCGATCAAACATTAACTATTGACCGATCAAACATTGGGAGTTGACCAATTAAACATTAATCGTTGATCAGTCAAACGTGTTAGGTCAAATGATAGGTCACTATTCAGGTCAGTTTTTATTTCTAATAAGATCGGATTTCTATTATATTTGGGCTAGAATTATTTTCCTAATTAGGTTGAATTCACTGACAATTTTACGGGCTTAACTATTTACAATATTGGGCTTAGAAAAATTTGTTCCAACAACCACAATTTATTCAAATTCAAACACATCCTTTGACATTCTAATGCATCTTTTAACAAATTAACACAACCTTTAATAATTAACTCATTAGTTTTCAGGCATGAGTAGCATATCAGACAGATTTTCATAGTAAATTTTTGGGAGTTTTCAAACACAAGAAATAAATTTTCAACGGTTTCAAGCATAGGAAATAAATTTTCAAGCCCAAAATAGATTAAACAATATCAATTATCTAGATAATCAATTTATCAATTTTAAAATACCAATTCTATAATGGTATGTGTTTGCTCTGATACCAAATGTTGAAATAATTCAATCAACAAAATGGTTTCTTATTAACTAATAAAAAATTGGTTTCACATTCAATTATATAATATTGTAAAGTTTCTAAATGAGTTTAAGTGTACCTATTTATGCCATGATTATTATTGATTTGAAATCACTTGGTAAAAGACTGATTATCAATCCCTTTCTTATGCGATTCATAGGTTTTTTCTCATTTTGGTTGTGAGCAAATTTGTGATGTATCTACAATATATTAACCTTCCAAACATAAACCAATAATTCCCTCAAGTAAGGTATCATGATCACCCAATAGACAGAATATCAACATTAAATTTTAACAATTCTTTCATGAAGCAATAACTCTTTTAGATTAAGGCACAAAACTAGTGTTTACCTCATGGAATCCATAATATACATTGATTAACATCTATGCCAATAATAAAATGGTATTGGACTAAACAACAACTCAATTCTATTGTAGTCACAAAATCGAGTGTTCATTAATGTCTGTTAGTAAACCTATCAAAGAAATTAGCTCCTATAACTTAAAAATAATAAATCATTTATTGATCCACCGTGGTTTTTGTATGTCTTTCATTATGGCTAATCACTATGTTTATGATAATCCTTTTCTCAAAGACAATGTTGAACTGGTGTCAAACACATCAAATCTTGTACTAGATAGTTCAATGACCTTAATTTAAAGGATTATATGTATCATCGTTTGTTAGATGATATGTTTTATAGACAGTAGAGTAACCATTAAAATGTAATTATTTTGATGAGTCAATCTTGTAGACATGTTTACTCGACAAGTACCCATGTGTTACACCAAATTATTAGCAAACAATCTTAAAATGTATGATTTGTCATCACCTATTAGTAGAGTCGTTGAATACTATGATAGTTCTAATTATATTATTTGTGTTTTTGGTAAGAATAATATCAAGACCATGAAACATATACTTCTCACGATTAGTTAACAAGCTTTAATTCCTTTACCGTCTTATGGACATTCATCTTATTTTACTAAAGCAAAATCCGACAAGGAGAAGAATTTCTTGTTATTAATATAAATTTTATCACAATTACTATTACCATGATACGACACTTGGAAGGTCCATGAAGGGTATTAAGTAAATGGGAGAGGTCCATGCCACAACAACATAATATACTTTAAAATTGGTGAACATACTTATCCATGCAATTTTAAAAAAGAATTTTTAATTCGTGGAAATGCCATAGTTTTTTTTTTTTGGTAAGTGTGGAAATGCCATATTTGATTTAGAGATTATTAGCCAAAGTCAACGAAAGAAAAAGAAAATAATAAGAGGCAAATTTCATGAAGGCCCAGACAAATAGACTTGTTTGCTTTGTCTTAGCAAATAGACTAAGACGCCATTGAAAACATTAGAAGTTATGGAATTAGGGTAATGCCAAACATGAAACATCAAAATGCAAAATTAAGTAATTCTAAGCGGGCTAGTATTTTTGAACATGTAACTTTATTCATAACAACTCCTTACATCTTAACTAGATCCAGAATTCCAGAAAACATCATACTACATGAATTGCTCCAGAAGATAAATCAGCTCTTCAGGAGGTCCAATCTTCAGTTCCAAAGAATCTTTTGAACTTGAAGTTGTAGAAGCTCTTTTAAAGGTCCTTGGAGCATCTTGAAATGAATGCGGTGGTGAAGGAATACCAGCCGGGTGGTGGTGGGTGATAATTGTTACACAAGGAGGCATGTAGAGGAAACCCGGCTTCTGATAGTTCACTGCCTGAAATCCTCCAAAGTTCTGACCATTACAAGGGTCTCGCAGCTGTGTAAACGAGAGAAATTCAGGCTTCCAGGCATATACGAGGATACCAAAAAGTCATTAGATTCACAATGATAAAAATGGGTTATTACCACGTAAGGGATTGCAGGGTGACTCGAGATTCTAGAAGGTACAGGATTTGGAACTGCGTTCAAGCTAAAATTTGGGAATTGATTTGCAATCTGACCGAAGTTATTAGCCTGTAAGATAAAATGAACCAATATTATTAATAGACTCTTTGGATATGTACACAACAAAAATGTCTGACCTGCAACAGCATTTCAGAAGTAGTCTTCAATGGCATGACTGAAGATGGTGGTGCATTTACCTGTAATAGTTCAAGAAGCCACAATACAACTACATTTTCACAATCAAAGAAAATTTATGTCGTAATAAAGACCATGGATTGATTGATTACTTGTGATGAAGTTTCAGGTGCTGGTTTCTTAGAAATCGACCGCAATGAAATTCTAGGAGGAGCTCGAGCCTGTAAATCCATTCATGTAAAAAAGTCATTAAAATGAGACATGTAATATAAATCTCATTTAATGAGAAAGAAAATGAAGATGAGAGTGCGAAATACGAAATCTGTAATGGAATGTCTAAGATATTACAGATTCTGAATAAGGAATGTCAAAGACACTAGCTCTTCGATTCTTCCTATCGCTTAAACCTTGTCTCACAAAATACTTTTGTGCATGACTTGCAATCTGAGTAGGGGTCCTCGTGGGTACAAAGTTGTTTGAAATGCCTCTCCAATCACCTCTTCCCAGCAAATTCAACCCGGCCAAAAAATTCAAATGTTCGTTCTCATTCCATGGTTTTCCTGATTAGTCCGATTAATAACAAGTGTCAAAACACAGATTCTAAATAATATTGGAATCACAAATAAATTCTTAACATGTTTGATTTCATCAAGTCAAAATCAAAATTTACGCAGCTATTTTGCAAAAGCCACAAGATCCACAATCCAGATGGGCAAAAGTATTTTATCTCAGAAAGCAAACATAGGGCTTTAAGCCCTACGCATCTATCACTAATAGATCAAACAAAAAGACTTCATCATATTCAGCAAAATAAAATAGCATAACTTGCTTTATGTGACTAAATACTGTAGATCAAAACAATCAAAATAAACTAGAAAACCTAATATTACCCTTATTCCTTTCATGTGTTGTCTTGGCTTTCTTATGTGCAGTCTTGGCTCTCTTACAATGGACCTGCCCATCAGAGAGATATCCATCATCATCATAATCTCCGTGGGAGTTGTTTGGGGTCGCAGAAAGTGTCTGCAAATTTCCAAAGCTAGCACTTTTCTTAAAGCATTGACCCTGATCCAAAAGCTGCACACCAAAAAGCTTAATAGACCCCTTTCCATTGCAGGTTCTTGAGTGAGAATCTTTCCTGGCTGTTCCTCTCGCCATCAGAGAAAAGGAAAAAGATATGTTTCGATTGCCGGAGGATTTGCTATGCTGTGTTGAGTTCTTATAGGCTTCTTCTTGCCTTGCAAGTAAGTAAACTCACGTATCCAGTTAAAACAGCAAAGATTTTATTCATCATATTAATGCCATTATCTGCCCATTTCACATCTCTAAATTTTTACCCATTTTGGGAATTCATACAATTGGTTAGGATTTATAACATTAAATTCATCCCAACTCAAGCGAACTCGGCTCGATTATTATCAAGCCTGAAGTACTTGGCTCAATTCATCTCAAAACTCGATAACTATATAAAAAATATATATAATAAAATTACATCAACACTAATTTATTATATATAAATAAATTTAGCTCATTCCATATATAAGTTTTAGAAAATATTAACATGCTACTCAAACAAAATCGTATAAGAAAATTAAGTTAGAAATTTTTAGATTAAAAAACCTTCCGAATTGGAAGTTCAGTAACTCATGAGTGTAAAAAGAATTGTTATGGTAATACCGAGTATAGGAAACTTAACTGAAGTTTTATTTTAACCAAATCGTCAAAAGGGTTAATGAATGGTGATATATTAATTTTAACTAGTATTAAGTTGAATTATGTCATCCTAATTCTATTATTTTACATATATTATCAGATTAATTAAAAAAATCATCCAACATAATAGAGTAATTTATGCTTAATATAATTAATATATCTGTAAGGGGTTCGAATTCTTCGCGAAGTAAATTTATTTGAAGATATATATTGTATCAGAGTGGATAATATTTATTTAAACCCAAAATTTTAACAATCTGAAGATATATCTTACAACTCTTCCCAATAATTTTGAGTTTCTCGAATTTTTCATGATAAAAATAGTTCTTTTTTTTTAAATGCATGTCAACTTCATTGGTACCTCCCTTAATTATTGGATGTTGTGGGCTTCTTTTTGAGAAAATGCACGAGAGCTGTAGTAAAGTGGTGTCTAACAAATATGTAATGACTTGACACGCTGGCCAATTACACACAAGATGATTTAGAATGGATGTAGAAATTCTTCAATCTAGAAATAGCGAAAATAATGAATTTAGACAATTTCAACCGTTTACACGGTTTGCTTAGTCACATTATATTTCTAGCTCTTACTATTACGAGATAGCATGAATTTCTCCAATCTTTGTAGGATAATACAATCAACTGATTTCTTTAAATACCTATAAATTCAATGTAGTATCTAGAGATATTGAATTATATAATTACTTAATTAACATTTCTCTTCTCTTATAAATATAAGACTGTATAAAGGCAAAGGGAGGGCATTTTTTTTATCTCATGTCATTTTTCCACCAAATTTACTAGAGACAATAAATAATATGACATTGAAAGTAGGCTTTTGAACCAATTTAAAAAAGCTCTCACTATGTTCATTGTAGCTTACGTGAAATCATACTTATAATTTTACGTACTTCTCATTAGTGGAATTTTTGTCATTAACAATTTGGTATTAGAAAGAGAGCCTTTAGAAAGCTTTTCTTTGTCCTACAAACACATTTCCTTTTTTCAACTTTTGACAAAGTGCTCTGTCTATGGCTCCCCATAAAAGAAGATCACAAAATGCCTTAAGTGTTTGGGCTATTGAAGTCAATCAAAGTGTTTCTTCTATAGAACAACTCAAACCTATCACTAAAAACCAACTTACCTAGACAATTGAAGTAAAACCAATAGTGCCTACCATGGAAGCACAATTTTACAATATCATTGGAGGTCTAACTAGTCTTGATTCAAGGAATGGACAATGATATCCTAGCAACACTTACATAGACCCAAATCTTTGCCCAACAACTAGTCTTTATAAGCTCATAAACTTCTCACATAAGTATCATTCCCTTTTATGTCAACAGAGACAATAATAAAGTGCTTATAAGTTAAAGGCCCAAATCCTCTCTCACATTTAAATAATAACTCATGACATAGATGTGTTGCTTACCTTTAAGACAGTAATGTACAACGTGTAGAAAATAACTTAAGTCATGACATCGTCAACCTACAATTTATAAGCCATAACTCATATTATGAAGACTTCAACCTATGATGTGCAAATCATAAATCACATTTTGATAGAGTCAATCTACTATGTATAGATCATAACTCATATCATGATGATGTCAACTTATAATATGTAGAACATAACTCATTTCATGATTGCATTGGTCTACTGTTATATATTACTGTATACTATAAACATAGAGTTTTTTTTCCCAAACGAAATACATCTTTAATACATAGCAGGAGTCTCACTCTAGTTGCTTGATTGAAAACATTGTATGCAGAAGCTTAAATGAAATATGTGGTGGTAAGTTGAAATCCAATATACAATATCCTGAATAAAACTCATATTTTACTACACATATTAACATTAGTAATAACTGAAAACATAATTGATATTGTACATCTCATAGGCATTAGTAATACAAAGCATACGAGTCAATATACTATCTATTGGAAACTAAATACACATATGTACATACATATATAAAACTGAAAATATCGGGTGAAGACCTGCTCGAGTCATATCTCACTCTTTATCCATCTTGTTATCCAAGCTTAGTTCCCTAAAGCACTATCTTATAAGAAAGAAGACTGAGGGAGATGAGTGACAAGTCACCCAGTGAGCATCTTTTATCTTTACCCTCAGGTAGGCTTTATCTGACTTATCACTGGCTAATTACTAAACTAAAGAACTTAACCAAATTCCTGACTAGCATAATAACCTTTTCTACTTTAACTTATTTTATTACTTAAACTCACTACTTCAACTCTATTTCATACCTGATCATAATTATGTATATGAGTATATGTATATGATTCAGCATGAAAAGGGAATCTGGATATTGAGACTAATTTACTGAATTCCTCTTTTAATATTCATTCATTATTTTGTTCTCTTTCTTAAACGATTTTTAAGATTTATAGTACTCTCGAATTCTCTTAAGATTTTAGCCAAATTCTTTTTATGTTTTTACTTATGATGTATATCGTACAATTATATATCTTTATATATTTTTTTCTTAACTTTTTCTTGTCTTATTTTTTGTATACTGATTCATTTCATGTTATGTTATATTATGGTATGAAGTATGTTAAAATCATGTTATTTGCTTTTAAGTCTGCTTATTAAAAATATTTACTAAAACACTGCTTGTGGGATCTAAAGATCCTAAAATACTGAAAAATTGAATGAAAACTGTTTTTTAAATCTTTGTATATCCAAAGATACTTACTATATTAATCAAGCTAACGAACATAAAGATTTAACATCTTAGTTATATGGGCTAAATCATACCACCAAAGTGCCAATAAGCTGAAAATCCTATCATACTAATCATTGGACCAGTAAGTTGACATCTAACTAATCTGCACACCTATGTATGCTAGACACATGAGTGTTGTGAGGCAGTTACACGTCTATGCAATGTAAGACACGGTCTTATGCCTCGTATGCACACCCGTGTGTTTGCACACATGTCCATGTAGCCAACCAAAGTTTATTAAATGATTCCAAAAAATAGCACACCCAAGGACACGATGAGCACACAGTCCTATGTGCCTTTACACACGTCTGTGTGTCTTTACACACGTCTGTGTGTCTTTACACACGTCTGTGCATTTAGAGACACATGCCCATGCACCTTAAGAAGAAGAGAAAAAGAATGTTAAAGCAAAGTTAAGCCACTCTATACCATTTCTAAGCACACAGAACTCAATAATAAGAAAATATAACAGCATATCATGCATGATTGTCAACATAGATCATGACATGTCATATCAAATATTTTTAGAAAAGGATTCAAAGATCCAATAGTATGATTTTAAAGTATAATTATATGATATTTTGGATATCAGTTAGGGATGAATACAAGAGGGTACTTATGAGTTTACACACCCGCTAGAGAGGAAAACTAATGTTCACTAGAGAGGACATGGTCATTGACCAAGCTCATTAGAGAGAGTGTTGGTTGTGCATTAGTATTTTCAATAGGATTGAGCTCATATGATCAAGGTGTCGAATCTCTGTATTTATTAGTCTGATCATCATAGTAGATATTTTCAGATACAATACTTTCTGATTCAATTTTTAATACATATTATATGTATATATTCAGGATCTTCGGATCACAATTTTATATTAAAAATAGATTTTAGAAAAGAAAGAATTTTTAGAAAATCAGACTCAAGGGCAAGTTTTATGGCTTTCCAGCATACACATGACATCAACATATACATTTCATGTTATGTACAGCATCTCATAGGAATCAAAGTAGAATACGATAAAGATTAATAAAAAAACTAGATATACTTCAGAAAGCAAAGATAATAAAGAAATAAGAAAGACAATTAAGCAAAATTTTACATGACGAGTCACGTAGTTAGCCAAGACTTAAAACTGCGTGTGTTTGAGATAGGAAACGCTTGCTAAGTGATTTTGTCACTCACCCTTATTTCCTTGTTTCCTTTTTGCAGGTTAGTAAGTAGAGAGGGCTGGGCAAGAGCGAGACAATTGTCAGTTTTTTTTTGGGATATAGCTCGACAGCAGATAGCATGTTTGGCTCGCATGTTTTTATTTAGTTCTCATGTATATGTGTGTGTATTATGCTTTAGTATACACTTTATGAGTAGTATGTTTTATACATAAGTAGTTTGGGGATTTAGTATACACTTTATGAGTAGTATGTTTTATACATAAGTAGTCTGGGGATTTTACATACATGTTAAGTATTTTCAATTTACTATTATAGTAAATTATGTTTTCAATTTTGTTTACGAGAAAATTTTAAATTTAGTAATAGCAATAGCAGTTTTTACTATAGAGATTCCCATCACAGGTATATTTTATTTATGAATTATAGTATTTTTTTTGCAGCGCACAGTGGTTTGTGGCAAGGATCGCTACAGTATGAATTTTAGATGTTAGTATATAGCAATAAAATATGATATTTTTCAATATATTGCATAATGATTTTTAGTATCTAGTGTTCACACACACACACACACACATATATTTGTGCAATATATTTTATGAAATGAATATATTTTTTTCAATATAGTGTTTTCATATAAGTTTGTGGGATTTCCTAAGTATATTATCAGTTTCATGTTTTCAAAGCTTCCATAGGACATAGATTTTTAGTAAGAATGTGTGCATCTAATGTTATTAGATATTATAAAATATTATGATACACACACACACACACATATATATTAAATGATTTCAGAAAAATGTATGAACAGTATAATAATAATAAAAGATAAATAATATAATATATAATAGCATTGGGACGTCACAGTGTCTAACTATGAGTTGAAAGAC
Source organism: Anacardium occidentale (assembly GCA_026122585.1). NCBI lineage: Eukaryota > Viridiplantae > Streptophyta > Magnoliopsida > Sapindales > Anacardiaceae > Anacardium > Anacardium occidentale. Next base: position 38,967 of record JAJEJH010000153.1, read on the forward strand.
AAGATTCTAAGATTTAGAGGTAGAATACGTATGCTTAAGGATGTTGGGTTGAAATAGAGCATATTGGTTAAGGCTCATAGTGTAGTAGTGTATGCAGTGTATTTGGATAGAGTTAAGATGTATCAAGATCTTTGAAGAGATTTTTGGTTGCCAAGTATGAAAAGAGATATAATTGATTTTATGGCTAGATGCTTGACTTGTCATCAAGTCAAGATAGAGTATTGGAGATCTTCTAGTTTATTACAACTATTGAGTATACTTAAGTGAAAATAAGAGAGCATTTCTATAGATTTTAGAGTAGGTCTTCCTAAAATGTAACATAGTTATACTGGTATATGGGTAATTATGGACAGATTGAGTATGTCAACTTATTTCTTACCTATTCAATAAGGGATGTCTACAGATTAGTTAGGTCAGTTATAAAGTGAAGGATATAGTGAAATTGCATGTAGTTCCCAAGGTATTAAATTTTATAGAGATTTGAGATTCTTGTCTATTTTTTAGGGTAATTATATAGAGATTTTTAAGGACTAGATTAAACTTCAGTTTAGTGTATCATCCTCAAATTGATAGGAAAACTGAAAGAGTTAATCAAATTATGAAGGATATGTTGAAGGTCTATTGTATAGATTATCAAACAAATTGGATTACGTTGCTTCCTTTGATAAAGTTTGCCTATATCAATAGTTATTAGTCAACTATTTAGTTGGCTCTATTTGAGACTTTATATAGTAAGATGTATAAATCTTTTTTTGTAGATCTCTTTTATATTAGAATGAGATTGGTAAGAAAGACTATTTAGAGGTTATTGTAGGTCTCAAGATGACTTAGAGGATGATTGATTGAATTTAACTGATTAAGTAGTAAATAAGGTAAGCTCAAAATTTATAGAAAATTTATGCTTCTAGGATATGTAACGCGATAGAGTTTTAGACGAGAGATAAGGTATTCTTAAGAGTTGCTCTCTATAGGCATGTGTTGAGATTTGGTAAAAAATGTAAGTTAGCTCCTTACTATATTGATCCATATGAGATGTTGGAGAAAGTTGGTGGTGTTGCCTACAAGTTAGCCTTACCTACTAGTATGAATCAGATTCATAATGTATTTCATATGTCTATTTTAAAGAGGTATGTAAGGGATGAGTCTCATATTATGGAGGTTCGAGAGTTGGAGTTAGAGTTGGCTAAGGATCTAAGTTATCAAGAAAGGTCAATTCAGATTTTGAATTGTAGAGTTAAGACTTTGAGAAAGAATAAGATATAAGATGGTTAAGGTAATATAGAGGAGTCAAAGGTCTGAAGAGGCTTGGGAGGTAGAGTCCAACTTTAGGAAGAGATTTCTAAAGATATTCAGATAATTCCAAGGATAAAATTTTTATAAGAGGGAAAAAGCATAACAATTTGAGGTTAAAACAGTCATTTTAAGCTAAAAATCGATGAGAATAATGAGATTTTATGAGAAAGAATGAGATATAGATGGTTAAGGTACTATATAGGAGTTAAAGGTCTGAAGAGGCTTGGGAGGTAGAGTTCAACTTTAGGAAGAGATTTCTAAAGATATTCAGATAATTTTAAGAATAGAATTTTTATAAGAGGGAAAAAGTGTAACAATTTGAGGTTAAAACAGTCATTTTAAGCAAAAAATCGATGAGAATAATGAGATTTTATGATAAAGAATCGACTTGATAGTGTCTAAGGTTGAAATAGTCATTTAAAAATTTGTTATGGCATGTACATATGTCATCTTAGGAGGTGGCCACATGCACAATGTAAGAAGGCACAAAAATTTGGAATTTTCATCATATACAACCATACGTCCTAAGGACACAAGATTATACGTGCGTCTAATTTTAACGCAACTATATAAAACATCATTTAGTTGATTTTTAAATATTTCTTCACCTTAATTTTTATGTTTATCTAGATAACTCTAACCAAAGAGTTGAAAGAGAGAATCTAAGAGCTAGAACTTGAACTAAAGATTAAGTATAAGCTAGAGAGAGATTGAGCATCCACAAGTCTTTAGGTAAGTGTTTCTTACCTTTTTCTCTGTTTTCAAAAGCATGTGATTCTCTGTCTTTACGATGTGATGATGTTAAAACATGTTTATATGATTGAATAACATGGGAATATGATGAGTTCATGTGATTATTAAAGTTTTAATAAAGTCATGTTGATTAGAAACATGTTTAGGATGTATGATTTGATGATTTAAGGGTTTTTAATGAGTTTGATTATGAAATTGATGCTAATAGATGAGGATATTATTTGTAAAGTGACTATGTTGTTCATATACTATTGATAAAATGAGTTTGATTATGTCTAAGTACGGTTAGAAATAGATTTTTGGTTGTTGGCTAGGATTTTACAAAAATAAAGCATTACATACAACCATGTGTTTGATAAGGTGCATAAGTGTGTGGTCATATTCTATAATCTCACAGTCATGTAAGTGCATACATAATTAAAGTAGAAGTAATGTTACTTTGTTGGTGACATGATTGTGTGATGTAGGGTTAGAGTCTTGTGTATATGTTAGTTTTGCAAGGCCTTGTAATATTGGGTCACGATCGTGTGTAGTGCATGGCCATGCGATCGTAAGGTGCACAACTATGTAGCATGTAAATTATAGAATAATGAATTAGAAATTAATCAAGACTATGAAGAACTTAATAAGAAGGAAAACAAGAATAGGCTTTTATGCATGATATGTATTACATAACATGACATGTCAAAGTAAAGTTTTAAAAGGATCAAATGAGTTACATGTATAAGTTTTTAAGTATAAAGTCTAATATTATGAACATCTTTAAAGGGTGGATACGAATGGATATTTGTGAGTTTGCACACCTATTAGAAAGAAAAACTAGTATTCGTTAGAGATGACATACTCATAGACCAAGCTTATTAGAAGAGTACTGGTCATGTATTAGTTGATTGAACTCATAAAGTTAGGATGTTGAATCTTTATGTTCATCAGTTTGATTAGCATAAGAGTTTTAAAAAATGATTTTATGCATGATTCCTTTATAAGCAAAAGAGATTGGAAGACAAGTTTTTGTGAGGCAATCTTCAAATCAAATATAAGATTTTTAAGAAAATGTCTTAAGAAAACAAGCCTTTAGGCTAAATCATGAATTTCAGTATGTTTTACATAATGACATCATATGATTAAGAGAAAAGGTAATACAAAAGTAATAAGACAAGTAAAAATTATAAGACAAGAAATAATAAAATAAAAAAAAGTACAGTAAGATATCAATCCTAAAGGATAGGAATAAGTGTACTTGTAAGGTTAAGAAATGTTTTCTAAGTGACTCGTCACTCATTTCCTAATTTTCTTTCCTTACAAGTCATGTTAATGCTATTGAAGAGGTCTGTTAAGCAGTTATGCATGGGATATATTTTTTATTTGGTTTTCACCTGTATGGATGTTATATAGTACTATATTTTATTCACATGATGTGTACAGTTTACATGTATACTTTGTATAGTATAACTTATGTTTCAAATACTATTATGAATAATAATATATAATGTTATTTGTTTTTACTATTTTTATATTTTAAAGCTTTAGCATTGTATGAATAAATATATGTCCTAAATATCCGTCCAACATGTATATATAAATAAGTATGTTGTGAAATAAGAATATATATATATATATATATTGTACTGTCTCAATGCATGTCTGTTTGGTTAAGGTAACTAAATAAAAGTGATAAAATTGATCAACATAGCTTGACACAATACTAAAGTTATGGATGTTGTTAGATAGGTCACCATATGTGCTCATAAGGTCCTCATGGTCAAGCTACATAATGGTCCCCTCATCATAGATCTACTAACCTAAGGACAATTATCCAAACATACATGTAAACATATGTAGTTACAAATAAAGATTGATAGTCAAAGTTTAAATATAACTTTGCATGGATTTATATCATTGAGAAGATATATTTTAGAGCATTAACTTCAATAGTGTCACATTAGGTTGTCACTTATAACCTTGAAATGTAAGGTCTATCACTACATTTTGCTAAGGTGTTTAACATAATGCTAGCCTTATCATGTTATCTATATCCTTGGTCACAATGATGTTAGGTTGTGGACTTTTTTAGAATAATTACTATATGTGCACATAGGATCCTCATAATCAAGGTACACGTTGATCCACATATCACAATTTTACTATCATTGTGAAATTAACGCATACATCGTATCAATGACGGTTGTAAAAATTTTAATTATAGGGGTCTAATTAAAAACTTATATGAAAAATAAATTTGTATCATTTTTGGAAAATAAATAAATATGATATAAAAATATTTATAAGTAAATAATTATATTAAAAAACTCAATAAATTATCACAAGTATATTACAATAATTCTTTTCTACTCTTCATATTTTGAAATTGTTATATAATAATTTCATTATTAATATATATTTTTTTCAATATAAGTTATTAAATAATCATTCAATAATTTATCCTTAATTCAATTACGTAATAAATTTTTTATAATATTCATTGCAAAAAAATTTGTTTTCATGGTCATTGTAATAATTGGTGAGATCAATGATAATTTGACTAATAAATACACCAAGAAAAAAGCAAAATATTTTCCTGTAAAGACCATTTTTCAGCGAAACCTTCAACTTCTACTATAAAGATAATTAATATTTTGTTTCATCTTCTTTTACTAATAAAATTAGTATTTGTTTTTTTGTATAAAGACATAAAATTGTGATTTAGACTTAAATTTTATAAAATTAATATTAAATTCAAAGGCCTTTTTAGAAAAGTTCATAGGTCTAAAAGTTTTTAAAAAAAATAAAAATTAAAAAAATAAGAAAAATTAATTAAAAAATTAAGGGGCCTTCACATGTTCAAAAATTTTTTAAATCTGAAAAAATAAAAAAAATTGATCAAAAATATAATTTCAAGGCCTATATATAAGGTCATCAATGCATTGTATATCTATGTAAGATAAAAGTGAACAGCTGTCATTTTATTGATTATAAACATATGATATAATATCTGAGTACTATTACATTGTTGGCCCAAACTATTGGCTTTTAAGAACCTTCTCTATCATATTCAATTACTTTTTCAAGAGAGGTTGGATTAACACTTAGGTGGTTATGTACAACTAGAGTCAAGATTAGACAATCAAATTTGCTTATCATATCATTGACTGTCTTGAATTGCTTCTTGGCCTATTGTAAGCCTAGAATACGTTATTTGCTAAGCAAGTTTAATATCTTGCTCTTGGGATGCATTATGTTATCCTTTCCATTATAAGGGTCATTGGCAAAAAACATAACAAAGTTAGGGGTATAATGCTTATCAAGAAGGATAAGGGATGCCTTGTTTAGTGGTGTTCTATCTCTAAGGGAAAATAGTTGTTAAATAGATTACAAATGATTTTATAGTTGTTTCCTATGGGAAGACAAGTTCCTTTGACACTAGAAGCATTTTTGAAGCAATGTTACAAGTTTTTTAGTTGGTGATGAAGAAATCACCTATAGTTAATTTTGGTTATGCATTTGTATTAGAGACTATTTATGGCAATTTAGATACTGTCTTTGAATAATTGTAAATGGCAGGATTAGATAGTCCCAAATTCGGATATGGAGGAGTTGCGCTATAGAACATCACTTTTTGTTTTTTCTCAAACTTAATTGTAAAGCTTTGTCTCATTGAACTACTAAGAAGAGTTTCATAGTTTGTGTCATCATTAATGTGACTATTGATAAATTGATATGAATTCAAATCCAAATTCAAGTGTGAATCCACAAGCATCATCATCGATCCATGCCTTGGTGCCTCCAAATTGGCTCTCAAGCCAATCATTGTAGGACCCGTCGCCCCGAGTACCCCTGCTGCTGAAAGATACTGTTCTTTTATTAATTAAACTGGAAAATCGGATACCCGAGACGGGAATCCTACGAAATAAAAATCTACTGCTGAGCTAATTTACATTTGCATGCGGAAGCTGAACTGAAATTGAAATATACAATGAGCCTAACTGGCTTTTCATATACATATAACTGTTTTGTACAATATTCTTTACACCTGGAAACATTTACAATATATATACAAGACCTCACAGGTCCAAAACTGAAAATACAACTGAAAACTGTGTGTGTGGGGTCCTCTCTCGCCAACCTCGGTCCACCCGTTCCTCGCCAACAGCACACTAACCTGAAAAGAAAGGAAGAAGGAAAAGGATTAGTGATAAAGATCACCCAGTAAGCATTCCTTACTTCCCTCGACCCAGACAAGCAACAAACAAGGGCACACATACCTGGTCGGCCCTATACATGCATCTAATCGCTTGCGGGTGCTGAAACTGATTGCTTGATTGATTTCTGATTACTGATATTCATTATTTACTGCCAATATGTATATATGTGATGACATGCTGAGCTGGAAACTGAAAATGCTAATGATGCATGCATCTGAATCATCTAACTGTACCCGAAGGTACCTATTGTGCTGATCAGGCTGATGAACACAGAAATTCGGCATCCTGGCCAAGTGGGCTGAACATTCTAGCTACAGGCTAGAAAGCTGAATGAAAGTGCTGGATAATCTGACTGGTGTCAGAAAGCTGGGTCCCACAGATGCCCCCTCGAGTTCACCCAAACTGTAACCCATACCTTAGGTTTTGAATGCTGAAATCTACTGAATTCGGATCTCTGGATCCTCTTTCAGGCTATATGTTATGCTATGTATGCATATGCATCTATTCTTAGCTGAATTCTGGATTATCTGATGATTATTAGGCCTTGAATGGATTACCAAACCTTTATAAAGTCAAATTCTGAAACTCTAGGAAAATTAAGCTGACACACAACCGTGCAAGCAAGACACACGGTCATGCATGAGCACACACGGTTGTGCTGGGCAAAGGCACACGGGCGTGTGCCCCAGCACACGGGACCGTGCGCTGGCCGTGCTGCTAGGCGTGCAAGCTATTGGAATTTCATGGCCATTTCATGCAAAAGGAGGACACACGGCCGTGTCCCCCAGGACACACGGTCGTGTCCTCAGCTTTTCAGACCGTGTGCACTTCGTGTACACGGTCGTGCCTTCGCAGAGACGAGGGCACACGGGCATGCTCTTGCGGGCACACGGCCGTGCACCTTGTCTTGCTCAGACATGGCCTGTCTGAAACGTGCTGGAACCTCTCCAAACGCTAACCAAAATCAAATTACTCAAAAACACACATCCAAAGCACTTCAATATACGCATATGCACCATCAATTTCATCATCCATCCCAAACTACGAATTCCACCATGGCAAATCAAGCTTTCTCTCACAACACACACACAAACAAAGCACGCATGTATCTGGGTGGAAAATCATCATATAATCATCATTTCATCACATATAAGCACTCAAACAAACTGGAAATACAAACACACATTCCAAACATCATCAAACATACATCAAGCAAGCTGGGAATGCGCTGAAGAAGTAAGAAACACTTACCTCTTGACATGGCTGCTGGAGATTTCTAACTCAAGCTAATCTCTGGTTTCTCTAGCTGGATTGGAAGCCGCTGGAAGCTGAATCTCGTGCCTAGGGCTGGAAACTGCTGAAACAAAGAGGAAAACTTGGCTGAAAATGGGTAAGAAATGCAATAACTCTCCCGTCTCTCTCTATTCTACCCACCTGCACGGGCGTACAGGCATGATGCACGGGAGTGCACTAAGGGAAAATGAATGAAATCCATTTCCCACGCTTCGCATGATTGAAACCTCCCTAAAGGAATCATACGAAGGCCACACAGCTCTGAAAAACTACCAACTCATCCCTGAACTCTTCTAGACTCCCCAAACTATCTCTGAATTCTATTTTTAACCCCCAAACTCTACCCCTAGGGGCTTTTCTAACCTGGGATGCTACAATCATGGCCTTTATAAGTCATCAAAACAAGAAAAACAAGTTTATTCAACTTCAATTAGGCTATTCAAAAAAAAAATTTAACTAACTCACACAACTTTTCCCAAAGCCTTCAAATCATGCTTAAGATTGAAAACAATAGAAAACAACACAAAATGAGTCAATTTTGATCAAATTGTTTCATACGAAGCTAACAAAGAAAGTGAAAGTCAATTTGAAAGAGAATCGGGCCAAAAACAAGCAAGGCAAAAAAATGCCTTGCTTATGCACACAGCCATGCACACGCCCACGTGTGCTAGCATGCTTGATGCATGTCTACACGTGCGCACCCATATGCCCCTACCCTTATGTGCACGTGCACACCCACTACCTTGTTATGCTCAAGTGTGGGCTCTTACAGGCCTATGCACAACCCTGCACGCCCAATGCTCGCTCGCCTACTCGCCTACTCTGTGCACTTGCGTGTTGTGCACTTTGCGCCATGGCATGGCACGACAGCGCCTAGGTTCTACCTTGTGGTCAAATTTTTTGGCCTTTTCAAGCAATTCTTGCATGTTTTGGCTTCTAGAACTTCTCCTATGCACTATTTTTGATGCTTTTTTGAATTTCTAATGACTTTCAACAACAATTTGAATACTGATGATCCTTCAGATTGAATTTAACAATCAAATTGAAGATCAAATCCAAGGCAACTCAATTAAGGACAAAATGCAAGCTTGCAAATTGTGACATTTTGAATATGTTTAAATTTAATTGTACATTTTAAGTAGATTTAGGAAACTTATTTAATTTATCTTTTAATGTTTTCTTTTATTTAACTTGAAATGTATTTTAAGTTAACTAGGATTAGTTAGATTTGACTATAGTTTGTAATTTGCCTATATAAGGGCAACTTAAAATTTTGTGAAGGAGCTTTTGATGAATGAAAATAAAAATTTCTTTTGGGTTCCCTGGAGCTTGTTGGTGCTTGTGAATTCATATTATTTTTTTATCCAACCTTTTTGCAAGAGAAGATTGATGGTAGATATATAAGTAGATGAGTTTTGAAACAAGTGAATGGAATTTCCTTTAAGCTTATATCCAAAAATTTTTAAATTTGAATCAACCTCAAGTTGGTGAATCTTCTTCCTTTAGATTTGAAGGTAATTATCTTATACCTTTTATTTATCAAGTAAATATTATCATTTGTGTTGTGATTTGAACTTCATTTTCTTACATTTCATTGTGTTGGATGAATGAGGATTATTAGATGGAATATTAAGGTATCGGACGTTAAATGAATTTGTGACACACTTTGGAGGTGAACCTGCTTGAAATTTGAGCTGCTCTTGTGTGAAAAACTTGCTTATTTTGGTGTGAATTTGGACTTAATCTATGCTGAAATTTTTGAATGTTATTTGATACCCATTTGAGACATTTAGGGTTGTGATTTTAGATCACAAATATGCTCTAGTGGCTAGAGTTGAGGTTATCCTAGTTGTGTGCTTCCATTGACATTCGCGTGATCTTGAAAGCTTTGATACCAGGTAGAAGTTCGGAAAAACTTCAAAGAATCTAAAACGGCCTGGTACAATTTCACAGAATCAATGAAACTCTGTCAACAGTAAATTTTCAAAAGCAATGAAAAAAACAAAAGAAACACAACTAATATTGTTTAAAAGAAGCTCCATAAAATTCATCTGAGAGAAATAAAAACTAATCTTGCAAAGTTGTTGAGCAAAGTGAAACTTCCTCCAGTTCATGATAGTTGTCCAACTTAAATCACCTATAATTAAACTTCCTTAACGCTTTCTATGACCCAGTAACAAATGAATAATCAGAGAAAACGGAAAAATATATATTAGAAAAGGGGATTAAATCTTAACAGAAATATAGAACAATCATGTAAAGCCAGATATATTAAATGACGAGTTGATTTGCAATCTAAAATCAACGAAACACAGTTGACTCTACTTGTTTATCTTCAATTATTATTTCCCACTTTCCCCATCCTAAGATAAATTGGATATCGAACAACCTTTTGGCTTTGTCCATCTTCATTCCAAGCACGCGTAAATTTGTCAACAACATTGTCTGTGAGAAGCTCCACGCCCTTGTCCTTGGCAATCTGATATGCTGACCATGACCTTAAGTAAGTAAAATAAGAATCTAAATCCATCAACTTTTCTATTACAAACTCAAATGGACCCGTATTTTCTTTCCCATCCACTGCCTCAAATGGGAAATCAATGTTCACATATTTGTCATCAACCAATTTTCGTTGTGGTTCCCAGTAAGGTTCTGCATCAACGGTGTAAAATGGTTGGAAAACTGCATCTACAGAGTCATTAACTTGTGGTACAGTGTAGCACCACGCAGCAATTACTCCATCAGGCTTCTTAAGAACCCGTTTCACTTGTTCGTAAAATTTTGGGAGGTCAAACCAGTGCATCGCTTGTGCAATGGTCACTAAATCAACACTTGATTGATTTGCAACATATTGTTCAAGCTCGGAGAACGACAAGACTGGCGAAGTGCATTGATATCGAATGTTGGGAAGCTTTGATGCATATTCCAGTTGTTTTGGGCTTGTGTCTGTAGCTATCACGTTCTTATAGATTCCAGCTAGCTGAGATAATTTGTTACGAATGAAATTAAATCAAGTTTCAATTTTTGAAAGAATTACAAAAAATCTGCAAGATTCTTGGAAAGGATGAACTTACAGATCGAGCAGCCTGGCCGCTACCGGTGCCTACATCCCAAGCAAGGTGGTGATGGGGCGTGTTAGAGGCAATGAATTGGAACAATTCTGGCGGGTAAGACGGCCGAGTTTCGGCGTATTGCTTTGCCTGTTTGATGAATAATTCTGCCATTCCGCTTTCTTTGTGAAAAAGTAGGTTATCTTTGGAAATTGAGATGGTCTTAGTCAATCCATCCTTGTTCCTTTATATAGGTCTAAAGTTATGCCTGTAATTGGTTGGTAATATTTGGGTGAGGTGAGGAGACCACCTATTCAAATTCGATTTGAACTTTAATCGAAGAGAAAACCTTCAGTTGCCAGTTTTGACCCCTGAGACTTCCACGTAATTGCCCTATTAAATTTCCGTCAGAATTCACATCTGGCAGTCTTGAAATAGGTACAGATCCAATCCATTATTTTGATCATAAATTAAAGGCCAAAGGACAATTTCCCACCCATAGTTTGAGGTGGGTACAAAGTTCCACTCGTAAGTTTTCAAAAGCCTGATCTCTCACCCTTAGACCAAAATTTAAACTTATTTTATAATTTTTCAAATGAAATGACTAAAATACCCTTTAATAAATAAAAATTTAAAATAAAATTATAAAATAATTTTTAAATATAAAAAAATTAAAAAATTTTAAAAAATTTTAAAAAATTTTAAAAAATAAACTGGCCACAACCGTCGATGCCGGCGGCGGTGGCCGTTGATAGCCGCACCAAGTGGCCGTCTCCGGCCACCTGGTTCCAGGGGAGGCCAGATCTGGCCTCCCCAATCTGTGGAGGCGGCCAGATCGGTCGCCTTCTGTTTTGGAGGAGGAGGCCAGATCTGGCAGCCTCCCCCAACAAACATGGCCGGAAACGGCCGCTGGGACCAATATCGGTCCTCTTCGACCGTTTCCGGTGGCCAGATCTGGCAGCCTCTTCGAAAACAAGAGGCTGCCGATCTGGCCGCCTCCACAGACCGGGGAGGCCAGATCTGGCCTCCCCTAGAACCAGGTGGTCGGAGACGGCCACCTGGTGCGGCTATCAACGGCCACCGCTGCCGGCATCGGCGGCTGTGGCCAGTTGATTTTTAATTTTTTTTATTATTTTATAAAATTTTAATCATAAAATGACAAAATTACCCCTGAAATATTACTATTTACTATTTTATTTAATATTAAATTTGGTCCAAGGGTGGGAGATCAGGCTTTTGAAAACTTGCGCGTGGGACTTTGTCCCTGCCTCAAACTATGGGTGGGAAGTTGTCCTTTGGCCTAAATTAAAAGATATAATTTGACCCAACGGCCAGTTGGGACAGGTCGTGACAATAAGACATCTAGTAACGTGTTGCTTTCTACGGGTTAGGTCACCTTTAATTTTTTTAAATTATTTTTTTCTTAATTTTTTTAAATAAACAGAACAATACTTAAAAATTTTTGTTAAAAACTATTATTTATGACACAGAAAAATCGTAGTTACGTAACAGAGAAAATTATGTCAATAAAATTAAAAAAAACTGATATGAATTATAAGTTACATTTTTTTTTATAAGTAATGACAAGATTTATGTATTATACATTTTTTTTGTTTTGTTTATATTTAAATTCTTAAAATCTTTAAATATGTTTTTAATAACACCATTTTATAATTTAAAAGTTGTCAACACCAACTTTTAATGCATAACGTGTTAGATTTAAAACTAATAATGGTACAATCTTAAGTAATCAAATAAAAGTAATCGTGATTGTTGAATCTATAAAATTGTATAAGCAAGTAATGAAATAGTATTACTCTTAACTTTATCTAAACGATTAGGTTTTATTTGGCAAGTTATAGTCGTACTATTATATATTATACTAATTATTATTATGTACATGTTTTTTTTTTTTAACAGTTGAGACTCATAATTATTAAATTAATCATCGTTAATATATAATAGCATCTCACACAAACTTATATACTAATATAGATATACACATGCGGAGGCTTTATAGTATAAATAAATTACAATACGTTGCATATTGATAAACATCATATTTTATTGCTTCATAATATACAATATACTCATAAAGTATATTGCACATAATATGTATAATAACTAGGCAAAATATATATCGAAAAATGTACATATATAGATGGAAAATTATGCTTATAGTATGAGCCAAAGATAAATAATATGTATGACATCTGCACGGGTAAAAACCCGATCTAAAATCGTATCCCATCCACAATCATCTTAGCAGTTATAATAACTTACCTATAAGAAAAGGAAAAACTTTGGAGAATAAATGAAGAGTTACTTAGTAAATATCTCTTATCTCTACCTATAAACATATTTCTTATCTTTTTTATTCGTGACTTGTCACGCTATTATTTGATTTCATGTTTTATTATTTTGCTTATCTTATTTTTTATCTTATAAACTTTGCTCTATTTCATTTTATACTATGTATGACATCATATGAAGTATGTTGTAATCATATCTATATTGAAAATCATGTTTTAGCCATTAGGCTTGCTTTCTAAAAATATTTTCTGAAAATCTCTGCTATGATCGAAAGATTTTCAAATAAACTGTATTTGAAAATCTCTCTTTTATTTATAAAACATATATATCACCACATCATCTCACCAAGTTTTCATGTTATTCACTTGTAAAGCATAGGATTCATCATCATCAACTCTAATAGAATATAAATCATAGGTTTAGGAAAAACAGGGGAAATAGGTAAAAGACACTTATCTTTTGGCTATGGATGCTTAATCTCTCTCTAGCTTGACCTCTTCTCTTATCTCAGTTGGCTGCTTCTAGTTTATCTCTCTCAACTTTCTAATTAGGATTCTTTGAGAAGAATGAAAATTTGGGTAAAATCTTATCTAAATAACAAGAAAAATCACTTTATATAAGTGTACTAGAATTGAGGGGACACACAGTCGTGTGTCTTGGGGATGAATGACCGTGCATGACAAAAACTTTTAGAATTTTGCACTTTTCCATGCTACACATGAAAAATGTCTCCTAAATAGACACATGCACATGTCACACGTAATCTCTTGAGGTTAGAATAGTCTTTCTAAGCATGATCATGGTTAGATGAGAGATTTTTTAATCAGAAATTAGCTTCCATGAGTTGGAGGGTAGAATAGTCTTTTTGAAGGCTTTATATGCAACTTGTGGAAGGATTACGATTGTATGTCTCTGGACACATGCCCATGCATCCTTTTTGTCATACACTCTTGTGCATCTTATTACATGCCCCGTGCATCTTACTGCACGCCTTATGTATGCTTTTTGATGTATAATGTTAGATTTTCTTCTGCTCGTTTCAGTTAGTTTCTCACCCATTTTCTCTTCCTTTCTTTCTAGTTAGCCCTAACCAAATTGAGAGAGATTAACTAGCTTTAGCAACCAATTCAACCAAGATTTAACCAGAGATAGAGCGATCGAACCCATTAGCAACTCCAGGTAAATAATTTCTTACCTTTTTTCCTATTTTTAGAGTATCTAACCTTTTAGATAGATTATTCAGTAATGTAAGCATGTTTCTAATTTATTAGCTTGATTATAAGATGATGATGATAAAATAGAAGAAAAAATTGGAGGTAGAAGCATGTTTAGTTTCCCTTAATGCAATGTGTGTGTGTGTTTAAGGGTTTAGAAACATGTTGGCCTTCATTTGGCTATTATTGATGGAGAAAATTAGTACATAATGGTGTATTTAGCATGAATATATGCTAAAATAAGTTTAATTTAAGTATGATAGAGATTTAAATTGAGCTTGGATGTGATTCTATGTGTTTTAGCCATGATTGCCGAACAGAAAGAACCACGCCCATGCGTCGGATGGATGCATGCTTGTGTAGTCTTGTTTCAGTAGGGTTACGGTCGTGTACACAAGTTATGCATGACTGGACTTATGAAGGGTCACGACTATGCGTCTGAGGCTCATGGTTGTGCGTTAGTAGTAGTGAAGAATAAGTCAAAATTCTAAAAGTTAGCATGATTAGGCCACACGACTACCATACGACTTGTGCACATTCACACACGCCCATGCGCTTAGTGAAAATTAGAGATTTAATAATAAGGGAACATATCAAGTATTCTAAGTTGAATAAGAGAAGAAACAACAGATTAAGAATAAAAATAAGCAGAAAGAAGAAAGAGACACAAACAATTATAATAAAAAAACCTTCAGAACAATGAATAAAAAGTAGTCAAATAAAGTATTTGTCCAAAATCACACATTTCCACACATAAGTAAAGAAAAACTCATCAATAGCCTAGAAACAACTTAAATAATCAACAAAATACGATCAAAAAATTGATAAAAAACAAGAAAGCAATTAGAAAAACAGTAAAGAAACATACATAATAGAAATCCATCAGACATACAATAAAACTTAGAACAGTAAATATCAAACTTATTTACAAACTTAAGAAGTCATAGAAACAGTAACTTTAGTAAGATACACATAGAACAGAACTATAATAGTTATTCAATTAAACATAATATATAAAGAAAAGAATAGGAATAACTTAACATGCATTTTATATATTACATGACATGACATGTCAACTCAGTTTTTTCAAAAATAAATCAAGTGATCCACATGCATATGTTTCTAAAGTAGAAAGACAATGATCCAGACATCATTTTAAAAGTGAATATGAAAGGGGCATCTATGAGTTGCATGCCTTAAAGAAGGAGCCAACGTTATATTTATATACGCTGGTGTGCATCTATACACTCGTTAAAGAGGGAGCCAGAGTCAGATAAGTTGGTGTGTAGTTGTATGCCCATTAGAGAGGGAGCCAGTGTTTGTGCATATTGATATATGCGTTAGTGTGCATTAGTTATCTGATTTCAACCGACTGATCAAGTGTTAGGAAGTTGATAACTCACATGATCGAGTGTCGAATCCCTACATTCATTAATATATATAATACAGTAGGTATCTTTGAATACATAGAGTTTTTAGATATAAATTTTTATTTAGTATTTTCAATATTTTAGGATCTTTAGATCTGACAACATTTTCAGAAAAACCAGTTTTAGAAAAAAAATTTTAGCAACAAGCCCAAGGGCCTAGTTATGATTTTTAGCATTATCAAACATGATTTCAACATACTTCATATCATGTCCTATATAACATAAAAACTGGCATAATAGAGAAACTATAATGTACATTAGTAAAACGACAGAAAAACGGCTATATAGATTGATAATTAGCAATGCAGTTAAAATAAGTAATGCTAGAAATATAAGTATGTATAGAATACCATATACATAACAGAATAAAGAAGTTTATAGAATAAGCAAAGATAAGATAGTAAATGAGAAACATAACAACTATGAATTAGAACACAGACAACAATATAAGAGAGAAGTAAATCATGAACTATACACATAAAATAACAAAAACTAACTGTACAATATACATCGCAAGTAAAAACCTAAAAGAACTCTGTTAAGATCTTCAAAGAACTCGAGAGTACTATAGATCTTAGAAATTAGATAAGAAAGTAGGATAATGAATATCAAAAAGAGAAAAAAACTAATTGAGCTAGTCCCAACTAGATCCCTTTTCATGTTAAGTCATATACATATACTCATATACATACTTATGACGAGATGTGAAATAGTATAGAAGCAGTAAGATGAGTTAGAATAGAAGAGAAAACTTACTTAATCAGTTGAGGACCAAGTTAATTTTGCTAGTTTAGTAGTGAGACTAGTCATAGACTAAGTAAAGTCTATTCGACTAGGCATGTAAGAGAATATAAGAAGTCATAATAAAAAGAAAACCCACAGCTAAATCATAAGAAGCTATTAGGCTATTAATAACTTAGTTAAGTTCATTAGTTTAATAGTTAGTCAATTATATATCAACTTAGAGTTTACTTAAAGGTAGAGATAGAAGATGTTTACTGAGTAACTTATCACTTATCCTTTTTAGTTTCTTTTCATATAAGTTGGGTGGGAAGCTAAACTTGGAGCACAAGATAGCTGGAGAGTAGGATATAGTTGGAGCAGATTCTCACCTGTATTTTTATATGTATACACATATGTATATATAGTTTTTAGTTTTCAATAATTAGCATGTTGGCTCGCATGCTTATATTGCTCATGCATATGAGATGTATAGTATCATTTACGTTTTTAAATACCATTTAATAGTAATAAAATTATGAGTTTTATTCAGGATATTATACAGTGGGTTTTTAATATACTGTCATGTCTCATTTTTCTACACAACGCATATATTTTTAGTAAGCAATTGTGTAGGATCTCTCTTGTATGTATTAATAAAGACTTCTTTTCTCATAACAATAAAATAAAATATATTTATTTTGATAATAGACATAAAAAATATAGTAGTGGTAATACATGTAAGACCCGCCGCCACGCATACCGCTGCTGCTGAATTATTCTTTTACTTTTATTAACAATCTGAAAATTTCGGCATACGTACAAGAATCCTACAAAAAGAAACTGTTACTACTGATTACATAAGCGGAAACTGAAACTGAAATTTATACAATGCCTAATGGGCCCAAAAGTACAATTTACAAATATATATATATATTGTTTTGTACAACATATTGAGTAAATATAAAATTTACAATACAAGACCCAATAGGCCATACTGAAAACTATGTGGAGTCCTCTCCCGTCAACCATGGTCCACCCACTCCTCACCAGTAGTAAACAACCTAAAAAGAAAGGAAGAAGGAAAGGAATGAGTGATAAAGATCACTCAGTAAGCGATCTTTACTTCCCTCAACCCAAGCAACCAAGTCAAATAATAAACGTACCTGGCCTTGGCCCTAACATTCATCTATTCGTTTGCTCATTTATCTAAACGTTGTTTATTCTGAATAACTGGATTTCATTATTAATTCATGTCATGAGATGTGTTTCATGTCATGCTGACTATAAACTAAATATGCATGCATCTGAATATCTACGTATCCAAAGAAACCTACTGTACTGGTCAGACTGATGAACACAAAGATTCGACATCTTAGCCATGTGGGTTGAACAGTCTAGCAACAAGCTAGAAAGCTAAATATGTTGAGCTGGACGATCTGACCGCAGTCAGAAGGCTAGAATCTCATAGATGCCCCCTTGAGTTCACCCAAAACTCTAATCCAGATATCAGATTCTAGATGTTGAATGACTAATGAATTCGGATCCCTTGATCTTTTTTCATGTTGATGTCTTGGCATGTCATGTTATGAAATGCTTATGTAGCATTAATTATCTCATTTTATCTTTATTTACTATTTTCTGACCTTTGGAATGGTTTCCCATGCTTTATATCTCATTTTAATCTCATTTTCTAGAAAATTACTAGTACATGGGCGTGTGGGCAAAGCACACGGGCGTGTAAGGAACACACAGAAGCGTACATGGCAAAGGCACATGGGCGTGTACACAAACGCACAGGACTATGTGTTGGTCATGCAGCCGGTCGTGCTTGCTTCTAGAGAAATCTGCACATATCAAGCAATAAACACACACACGGGCGTGTCCCTCATGACACACAGGCGTGTCTTCTACAATTAGGTCATGCATACTTCATGCACATGGGCGTGTCCCTGCAAAAGCAAAGGCACACGGGCGTGCACTTGCGGGCACACAGACGTGTGTCTTGCTCTGCATCGACAGTAACCGCCTGAAACATGTAAGAATCCACACAAATCCTCAATCAATCTAAAATTAACTGAAAACATACATTTCTAGCACTTTAATAAGCATTCCACACACTTCAATTTCATCCAAATCAATTCACATCTCAATCCACCATGAAAATCATTCATTCTCTCACATAATCACACACAAGCAAAGTAAGCATGGTTCATAGGTGAAAATCATCATCTCAAGCATTTTCTCATCAGTATACCAACACATAAACATTCACATAACTTATAAGCATGCTAGAAACATAATCAAATATTTCCAATCATCAATCACAAGCTGGGAAACGTAAGGAAGAAGTAAGGAAGCACTTACCTCTTGCTATGACTGTTAGAATATCTAATCTCTTCCTTCTCCAGCTGGATTGGGAGCTGCTAGCTGCTGAAAATCTATTCTAGGGCTGGGAGTCACTGAAACAAAAGAGAAACTTTGGTTGAAAATGGGTGGTGAGATGGGTGAAAAAAGGCTAATAACTCTCATCTCTCTCCTCTAACATACCTGCACGGGTGTGCAAGGCACAGTGCACGGGAGTGCACAGGGAAAAATGAAAACTCTTCATTTCTCGTGCTACGCATGATAGAAACCTCCCAAGGAGAATCATGCGCAAGCCACACAGACTCTGAAAACTTACTATCTCACCCCTAAACTTTTCTAAACTCTCAATCTATTGTTAAATCTCATATCTAACCCCAACATTCTACCCTAAAGGGTATTTCTAATCCTGTGACGCTACAATACATACAGTATCAAGGTCATACATCACATATATCTTCTAAATGATTATTTTACCCTTGAATCCTCCCAGCTTTATTTATTTTTAGCCTCAATTTTCAATCTAAAGCGACTATTCTAACTTCATATTATTACAAAAATTATCTAAAACTAAACAAAATTATGAATAAAAGCAACTCAAACTAAAACTAAAACACAATCAAATCAATGAGATGGCAACGATAAGAGAAAATACTAAGACTTTGGGTTTATTAATTCATTTCAGAGTAAATTCTTTATGTGAACAAAGAATATGCTATCCATATAACAATAGAATATTCTAATTCAATTAATACTTTTTCTCAAACAATATTAATTCTACTTCATAATTTAATAATCTATTATATTTTTATGTAGATTTAATTAGTTGTAAGTGTATTACTGTGCTTGAAATCCACTAGTTCTCAACACAAATAAATTGTGTTTGTGACTTTTACATGCATCAATTCGTACATATCTATATTCATTAATCCATGACATATATCATCGAAGCACTTATGTAATATCATCTTTATTTGTCAATCACACAATAAAGATTTTATAAAAAGTTAGTCAAATTCTTAGTAGATATTAAGATCATAATACATACTCATTATGAAATAATATTGTTCTTCAATCACAATCAAAGTTATTACAAATTCACAAATTAGCTAGCTCTAATCTTAGTTTAAGGGAATTAGTTATGGAAAAAATAAAGATCATATATAAAATTAAGTATGAAAATCATGAATTGTATTACACAAACTCCTTGAAATCTCCAAAGTACAAATCTCAAATTGATCTAATTGTTTCTTGTGTAAAAAGTATGAGAACAACCCAAAAATAAGAAAAACTCTCTCTAAATTATGTCTAGGGTAGCTCTCCCTTTTCCAAGTATGTTCTAATTATGTTTATATGCTAGGGTTATTTTAATTTTATTCTAAAATCACAAATTAAATCGGTTTTAAATTTTTTTATGTGATTTTTAATATACTTAGTCATTGAGTTTAAGGGTTTTTTAAAATCTTTTAAAGAAAATACTGTAAAGTGCCATAAATAATTAGCATTAAATTTAATTTCATTAGACTTAATATGTATAATTATGTTATTTCATATAAACATTCAATATTTTTGTAATATAAACTAATCCAATCATCCTGATAGGTTTAAAACATGTTACACCCAACATTCAATAGTATGGGGAATAAACAGTATCTGATTAGGTGGGATTTTTTTACATATTATTAAAAATAAATAAAATGTGAATAAAAAAAAATTATCAAAAAACTTAAGTGAATAACATATAAAATTTAAAACATCCAAATTTTAATTTATTTTTTATTTTTGTAATCATTTATAGCAACATGTTAATAAGACAAGAAAGGTCTTATGGACTTTTTGTTGAAAAGTTTCAGTTGATCTTCTGGTAGATTAAAATTTTAAATAACATTAACTTGAGTTTGACCAAAATAATAAAAAAAAATCTTACTTAAATTTAATTCGAATTTGTTAAACTAAAACCAAGAGTAATTTAAATTCAATTTGAGCAAAAAGTAATTTAATTTGATTCTATTTAAATTTATAAATCAAATTTATGATTTAAATTTAATTCGAATGCATAGTTTAAATTTGTGGTTTAAGTCTAAAGCTCATTGATTAAACAATATTGTTATTTCAATAAATTACAAACTCAAATTATGAATTCAAATAAACTCAAATTGAATTCAAATTATAAATTCAAATTACGAATTTGAATTATAAATTTGAGTTATATATATGAACCATAACTTTAAATTAAATTCAAATTAAACTGATTTGAACTCTTTTTCTAATTATAATTCGGTTTGATATAAAAATAAGTTAATTCTTTTAATTAAAACTTGATTTAAATTAAAATTAAATAAATTCAAATTGCAAAATATTAAATTGAGTCAATTTTGGGATTGAGTGAGTTCAGTCAGAATATAACCCTCCTGGAGAGATTAAGCTGTTTAAATCCTTTACCTTTCAAGGTATATTTTCAAACCATAAGGATGAGATTGTAAATCACCCCCAGATATAGATATTTGATGTTTCAAGATCTTGGCTCGGCTTCAGCCACGGCTACGGCTATGTTTTTCTACCGTCCCTGCATCCATGCGTATGTTAGGTCCAATGTCCAATCCATCCATCCGGACAAGGCGAAAAGACTTATTCCCACCCATAGTTTGAGGTGGAGACAGTGCCACTCCCAAGGTTTCAAAAACCCAGTTACCCACCCTCCAATCAAATTTAATATTAATTATATTAGTAAAGAGTAATAGTTTAGGGGCATTTTTGTCTTTTTAAGATTAAAATTTTAAAAAATAATAAAATAAATTTTTTATAAATATAAAATATTAAAAAATATAAACAAATCTTAAAAAAATATAAGCAAATTTTAAAAAAAATTAAAAAATTTAAAAACAACCATCGCCATCAATGTCGGTGACGGTGGCCACCGATAAAGGAATTAGGTAACCGTTTTCGACTACCTGATTTCAAGAAAAGCCAAATCTGGTCTTCTTGTTGAGTGGAGGTGGCCAGATCTAGCTACCTCCAATTTAGGCGAAGGTGGCCAGACCCAATCACCTCCACCGAAAATATAAGTAAGAAACGATTAGAAAGAAAAGGACTGTCTTTGGTTTTACTTGTCGTTTTCGGTTTTTCTTTCTGGAGGAGGTGGCCATCCACCTAAACTGGAGGAGGCCGATCTGGCTGTCTCTGTAAGACCCGCCGCCCCGAGTACCCCTGCGACTGAACAAATAAATCTCTTTCTATTAATAAACTGGAAATTGGGTACCCGAGACGGGAATCCTACGGGAAAGAAAACCCTACTACTGCTACCGTACAATCTGTATACAAGCGGAAGCTGAAAAGAAACTGAAACTAAAATATACAATGAGCCCAACTGGCTTTTCATATATATATATATATATCTGTTCTATACATTGTTCTGAATAACTGAAAATGTAAATAAAACATTTACAAGACCACACAGGCCAAAACTGAAAATACAACTGAATACTAGATGTGTGGGGCCCTCTCCCGCAAGCCTCGGTCCACCCGCTCCTCGCCAGCAGCAAACACAACCTGAAAAGAAGGAAGAAGGAAAGGAATGAGTGATAAAGATCACCCAGTAAGCATTCCTTACTTCCCCCGCCCAAACAAGCGACAAGCACACACGCAAACACACACTGAAACTTGGCCTCGGCCCTATCCATACATCTAGTCGCTTGCTGGCACTGAAACTGAATTATTCTGGATTATTGTTATCTGATTACTGATTATCTGATTATCTGATTATCTGCTTATTAATGAGTCATCGCATGATGTGGATGTCATGTCATGCTGAACTGGAAACTGAAACTGTAAGATGATGCATGCATCTGAATCTATCTGACTGTACCCGAAGGTACCTGCTGTGCTGATCAGGCTGATGAACATAGGGATTCGGCATCCTGACCAAGTGGGCTGAACATTCTAGCTACTGGCATCCTGAACACGGTCGTGCTCCTTGTTCTGCTCCAACATGGTGCGACTGAAACTGCAGGAAACCCAACCGATTCTCATCCAAACTGAAATTAAACTGAAACACACATGCAAGGCACTTCAATCATCACATATACATCATCAATTTCATCATCCATCCAATATCACTGAATCCACCATGGCAAATCAAGCTTTCTCTCACAACACACACACAAACAAAGCATGCATGTATTCTGGGTGGAAAAATAAGCATAGCAATCAACATATAATCATTATCTCATCCTCATATACACATGCAAGCATAGCATCTCAAGCTGGAAATGGAAACACACGTTTCCATCTACATCAAACAAGCTGGGAAACTGAAAGAGAGAGTAAGAAACACTTACCTCTCGCCATGGCTGCTGGAAACTCAAACTCAAACTAATCTCTGGTCTCTCTAGCTGGATTGGGAACTACTGGAAGCTGGAAATCTGAGCTAGGGCTAGGAGCTGCTGAAACCAAAAGAAACTAAGCTGAAAATGGGAAACTGCTGGGTGAGAAATCTAATAAATCTCCCGTCTCTCTCTCCTGCTACCCACCTGCACGGGCGTGCAGGGCACTGTGCACGGGAGTGCACCAGGGAAAATGAATAAAAATCCATTTCCCGCGCTTCGCATGATTAAAACCTCCCTAAAGGCATCAAACGAAGGCCACACGGCTCTGGAAAACTACCATCTCACCCCTGAACTCCTCAAGACGCCCACCATATTCCTGGACTTATTTCTAACCCCAAAACTCTATCCCTAAGGGCTTTTCTAGAAAAACTCGGGATGCTACAAACCTACCCCTTTAAAAAAATTCTGACCCCGGAATTACCTGACTAACTCTGGAAACCTACCCCATATCTCAAACTCTACCTCTCAAGTGGCTTCTTCCACATGCTGGCTAAGCCACAAAAGCTCTTCTGAAACTGTTCTGCGAGACACTTGTCTCTCTCACTGCTGATCTTGTCATCCGGCTTTACTTATCAATCCGTTGGCTTCCGCCACGCTTCCGTTGCGCACTCTGATCCTCTGGGCTTGAACTTTCTTCCCTGTTCACTGTTGCAGTCTTGTTGTGGCCACATATACGCCAAACATCAAGCAAATCTTCCTTGCTTTTATCTTAAAAGCTCCATGATCATTCCTCATTATGTCATCCTCTGTCACTGAAACACATGTGCTACTATATGTCATCCGCTATGCTGAGGGTGACTCAAATCTCTCTGCTAGTCTCAATTTGTATCTCTGAACTCTGTCAACTCACTCCTTGAGTCTCATCTGACATTTCTACAAAGATACTCCTACTGGCCACACTAGGGTCAACCCCTAGTCTCTCCACTGCACTCCAAACTATAAAGCTGTATGTGGCCCCACACTCAACCAAAACAGAAATGAGTATCAAGAGAAAATCACTGACCCGTCTCTACATGGGGGACTATCTTTGCCTGCTCCTGGCGGACAACATACACTCAAGTTCTGTCTCCGCCTCCTCCTGGAGTATCAGTACCTCCTCCAGGTGCTCCACCACCGGGCCTGGGGACATCTGCTCCACCTCGCTCTGCACCAACTCTGTCTCTGGGTGGATCTCTCCTACCTCTGAACTGGCGGACACCACCTCCGCTCGACCCCACACCAGCTCCACCTCTAGCTGGGCACTCTGCCATCTTGTGCCCCGGCTGACGGCACATGTAGCACACTATCTGATCAGCCCAACACTCCCCTGAATGTTGCCTGCCATATCTAGGACACCATGGCAGCTTGGATGCAAATCTCTGTCTCTGAAAATCTCTAGCTGCCCTCTCGGCTGACATAGGTCTCTTGCCTCTATCGTTATCCTCTGCCATCTGCTCTCTGTCAACCTCGCTGGTCATAGCATCCATCCTCTGAAGACTAGCCTCGGATCTGAGCGCTTTCTCCAAAGCATCACTGAACCGTTGGGGAGGATATGCTCCAGTCAAGACATCCTTAGCTATCGCCGAGTGCAAGCCGTGGATGAACTTCTAAACTCGACCCATTTCGGTCCCCGCCAAACTAGGGACGAACCGCGCCAAAGCATTAAACTTGGTCGCATACTCCTTAATTGAACTGGACCCCTGAGTCAGATCAATGAACTCCTGGGCCTTGGCATACATCAACTCTAAACCCTGGTACTCGGCGTCAAATAGCCGCCTAAACTCCGCCCAGGTCATCTGCTGCTCACTGATGGTAGCCTTAGCCAGGCTCCACCAAACTTTGGCTTCACCTCTCAGATGGAACACCGCAAATCTGACTTTCTCTCTCTCTGGCAGTGTAAATAGACCCATCACACTCTCTACTGACTCTATCCACTCCTCTGCCACTACTGGATCTCTGGACCCACTGAATTTTGATGGCTGATACGGTCCTGACAGATAATAAATGGGATGAAGTCTCGCTGGTGAACTGGTACCGGGTATCCTGGTACTCACACCCTGGCCATACTCTATAAACTCAGCTGGAGACCGATATCTCTCTCTGACTGATCGAGACTAAGACTAATACTGATACTGAGGCTGAAACTGGGGCTGAGGCTGATACTGAGGCTGAGAATACCTTCTCGACGAGGTCCGATAAGTTTCATCTTGGGAAGGAGTACCTCTGGTGGGTTCTGAACTGTTTCCCACACCAGCCCGCTGCAAACTCTCTCTGACTACATCCCCAATCATTTCTCTTAACTCTGCTGGCCTCATAGACACATGAGAGGAGCTCTGAGATCACCGCCTATGACTAACACTCACAGGACGGACAGGGGGCTACTACTGATCTCATCTATCTGTCTAGGGGTAGACTCATCTCTATCTATAACATCACAACAAGCTGGGGTTAGAAACACAAACACAACAAAGCTGAAAAGAAATACCTGACTGATGCTGTGAGAAGGGCCTGGACGACGGCTGCGAAGGAGAGAAAACAGGCACCGCACACTTACAACTCAAATCTCTACTAAAATGGCACAGAGAAACACTCTGATACCAAAAATATAAGACCCGTCACCCCGAGTACCTCTGCGGCTGAACAAATAAATCTCTTTCTATTAATAAACTGGAAATTGGGTACCCGAGACGGGAATCCTGCGGGAAAGAAAACCCTACTACTGCTACCGTACAATCTATATACAAGCGGAAGCTGAAAAGAAACTGAAACTGAAATATACAATGAGCCCAACTGGCTTTTCATATATATATATATTTGTTCTGTACACTGTTTTGAATAACTGAAAATGTAAATAAAACATTTACAAGACCACACAGGCCAAAACTGAAAATACAATTGAATACTAGATGTGTGGGGCCCTCTCCCGCAAGCCTCGGTCCACCCGCTCCTTGCCAGCAGCAAACACAACCTGAAAAGAAGGAAGAAGGAAAGGAATGAGTGATAAAGATCACCCAGTAAGCATTCCTTACTTCCCCCGCCCAAACAAGCGACAAGCACACACGCAAACACACACTGAAACTTGGCCTCGACCCTATCCATACATCTAGTCGCTTGCTGGCGCTGAAACTGAATTATTATGGATTGCTGTTATCTGATTACTGATTATCTGATTATCTGATTACTGCTTATTAATGAGTCATGACATGATGTGGATGTCATGTCATGCTGAACTGGAAACTGAAACTATAGGATGATGCATGCATCTGAATCTATCTGACTGTACCTGAAGGTACCTGCTGTGCTGATCAAGCTGATGAACACAGGGATTCGGCATCCTAGCCAAGTGGGCTGAACATTCTAGCTACTGGCTAGAAAGCTGAAACTGATATACTGCTGAGCAGACTGATTGGTGTCAGAATGCTGGGTCCCACAGATGCCCCCTCGAGTTCACCCAAAAACTGAAACCCATATCTTGGGTTCTGACTGCTGAAATCTACTAAATTCGGATCCCTGGATCCTCTTTCAGGCTATATGCTGTGACATGCTTTGCACATGCTACATTCTTATCTGGATGCACTGTTATCTAATGTCATTTAGCCTCTGGATGGATTACCAAACCTTAAATAAGTCAATTCTGCCTTTTCTAGGAAAATCTGGCTGACACACGACCGTGCAAGGAAAGCATACGGTCGTGCAGCACACACACACGACCGTGCCCAACAAAGGCACACGGGTGTGTGCCCAGACACACGGGACCGTGCCCCGGTCGTGTGCCTGGCCGTGCTCGCTTCTGGAATAAATCTGACTATTCAAGCAACTGAAGGGCACACGGCTGTGTCCCTCAGGACACACGGTCATGTCCCTGCGTTTCCTGCCCGTGTGCACTTCGTGCACATGGCCGTGCCTTCACAAAGACAAGGGCACACGGGCGTGTTCTTGCGAGTACATGACCGTGCTCCTTGTTTTGCTCCGACATGGTGCGACTGAAACTGTAGGAAACCCAACCGATTCTCATCCAAACTGAAATTAAACTGAAACACACATGCAAGGCACTTCAATCATCACATATACATCATCAATTTCATCATCCATCCAATATCACTGAATCCACCATGACAAATCAAGTTTTCTCTCACAACACACACACAAACAAAGCATGCATGTATTCTGGGTGGAAAAATAAGCATAGCAATCAACATATAATCATCATCTCATCCTCATATACACATGCAAACATAGCATCTCAAGCTAGAAATGGAAACACACGTTTCCATCCACATCAAACAAGCTGGGAAACTGAAAGAGAGAGTAAGAAACACTTACCTCTCGCCATGGCTGCTGGAAACTCAAACTCAAACTAATCTCTGGTCTCTCTAGCTGGATTGGGAGCTGCTGGAAGCTGGAAATCTGAGCTAGGGTTGGGAGCTGCTGAAACCAAAAGAAACTAAGCTGAAAATGGGAAACTGATGGGTGAGAAATCTAATAAATCTCCCGTCTCTCTCTCCTGCTACCCACCTGCACGGGCGTACAGGGCACTGTGCACGGGAGTGCACCAGGGAAAATGAATAAAAATCCATTTCCCGCGCTTCGCATGATTAAAACCTCCCTAAAGGCATCATACGAAGGCCACACGACTCTGGAAAACTACCATCTCACCCCTGAACTCCTCAATACTCCCACCCTATTCCTGGACTTATTTCTAACCCCAAAACTCTATCCCTAAGGGGTTTTCTAGAAAAACCCGGGATGCTATAGTCTTCACTGAATAGGGAGGTCAGATCTGGCCTCCCCTGAAACTAGGTGGTCGGAAAAGGCCACTTGATTCCTTTATCTGTGGCGATCGTCGCCGATATATTTTTAAAATTTTTTATTTAAATTTTTTTTATAATTTTATAATAAATTTTTTATTTTTAAAAAGATATTTTAGTATAAAAATTTTAAAAAATATTTTTAAGGGTGGGAGATTGAGTTTTTAAAACTTTTGGGGTGGCAGTCTACCTCAAACTATGGGTGGGAACAAGTCCTTTGACCCCTAGACAAATTAAAAAAATTTGTGGACAGACAAAGACAAGCAGCCCACCGTAAAAACTAAAAAGGTAATGCCTTCAAGTAATCGTAGAGAGTCCTAGCTACTTGCTTTTGCTAGAGAGCTCGGCTCAACCTCAAAGTGCTGAACCCAACAAACCCCGCCTCGGTAACTGCGTTTTATTCACCTTTCTCTCTCTCTCTTTCTTAACTCGCACCCGATTTCTAACGAAACTTCTGGTAACTAAAAGCTTCAAACCTATTGCATTTATCTTAAACAATTTCTTCTATCATCTAGGGTTTCTAGCTCTACGAGGTTCTTTTTTTTTGTTTTTTTAATTTAGGTTATTGTTTTCTTCATTTTTGTTTTGATTTTATGGTTTCTTTTGTGACTATTGGATTCGATTGAGTAATTAATTTTATGTATAGTTCAGCAATTTGTTGTGAGTTGCATTATAAGATTATTTTTGTTTTTATTTTTTTATTTTTGAATCTAGGTGTCTGGTTTGGCTTGCTGAAATGGCTGTGAAATCATATTCCGGAGTTCTTTAGCAATAATGCCGGGCATTCCTTTGGTGGCACGTGAAACGTCCTCGTACGTTCTCCAATAAAAATGAAGCTGTTTTATTATCTTCTTCTCGACATTTGATTAAATTATGTTCTGTTGTAAACTTAAAATGCCTGTGAGTGAATGTTGAGGGAATAGCTTTTGTGATTTAGCTACTTATCGTTTTCTTCATTGAGGGATTTGGTATGGTTTATGTGGTTTCTTTATACCTAATGATGCAAATGAAGTACCCTAGCCTAATAGTTGGAATTCAATAATTCGTTTTAGCATGCTTGTGATTCTTGATTGCCTAATACTCTTATCCGTGACTATTTACTTTTATGGTTTTCTAATCTCTAGAATTGTGATGGAAAATTTTTCATTGAATGTGAAGGAGGGGTTGAACATTTGGTGCAAAACGTTTTATATTTATTTTTGGTTACAATAGTTGGATTATTTCATCATGGTTGTTTGGAGTATCTCACCATCTTATACAAGTTCATCATTAGGACTTTTTTTTTCGTACTGCAGGTACTCTAGAAGCACGGATCAGATGTGCCGTGAAGACTCTCGTGTGCCATTAACTGCAGAGGAGGAAATTGCTGCTGAAGAGAGTCTCTCTATCTATTGCAAGCCTGTAGAATTTTACAACATCCTTCAAAGACGCGCTATAAGAAATGTAATCCCCTTGAGCTGTCGATATTTCCAAGCTTTTTTTTTTTTCCACACATTCTGTTTTCTCTGTATAGAGATGGTATTTTTGGTTACTACAATGTTTTATTTGAGAAGTTGATGATCCAATTCAAATGAGCTTGGTGGTTTAAACCATCTTCTTCTTCTTCTTTATTTCGTTGCAATAGATGTGGATAGGTTCTTGATTGCACAAACCAATGCGGAAATCGATGGTTCTTAGCATGATTATGATGTTTTTGCACCTGGCACATACTCATATGCGTTCATGATACTTTGTATTCACACTCCACTGTGCATATCCATAGTTTTTTGTTTCTTGTTTCTAACTGATCATTATTGTCTGATGTAGCCATCATTTCTTCAAAGATGTTTGAACTACCAAATTCAAGAAAAGCACAGACGGAGGTAATTATATTCCAATAATCTGGTTTTTATTTCTATACTTTTGCATTATGAAAGCTTTGTATGGTAGGACAGGGTACGGTGGTATGATATGTTGTTGCATGCAATTTTTGTGTGGAAGAGTTCTGTTCACTGGTTTCTTTTAAATTTTTACAGCAATAATAAGTTCCAGTTGTTTTCCTTGGAAAATTGTGTGGCAAGTTGGAATAGCTACATGTTTTTAGAAGTTACTATTGTTCTTATGCTGTATTTCCCTTTGAAACAGATTTGTTGGAAGATTTAGGGGTTTGTTGGCTCCATTCTTGTCTTTTATGTTTTCTTCCCTTACAAAATGCAAAATACATGTTTGAAAGATCATTATCAGAGTCAGTAAGAACTTTGAATTATTTATTTATTTCTTTATAAAATTTTTTTTATTTGATTTCTAAAATTATAATAATAGTAATAAAGTATTTTAACAGTTCCATATGAAAAAAATCATGTAGTTGTTACTTAATGCATTCTCAAATTATTAAAATTCAAAATTTTATTTAATTTCTAATAATTTATTATATTATTTTTATTCTTTGAAAACAAAAATGCCAAAATCATCAGTGGACGACCCCTGGCTGAATGCATTTTTGCTTGTGGTGAATGGTTTATAGTTTTCAGAGCTTAGGAAATTGAGAAGAAGAGCTTAAAATATAATTCTATTTACAAATTTCAACAAAAAAGAAAAAAGACAAAAACCAAGCTACATTCCCTCATTGAATAAGCTACATTCTCAAAATTTTTATTCATATGCTTAAGGTTTTGAAAATGGGTTGGTTGAAATTGAAAATTCCCTCATTGAAATTGCGTAAGTAAACAATTGAATTGCATTCAGTTGTACGGTACCAACAAAATTGTGTGCAGACTCCTGTTTCTTATTGAATTTTTTGGGTGTAAAACATCAATTATATTGCAAATGAGTAAGAGTTTATGGTGGTGGACCGTGTGTCCACATCTAGGGATCTAGATATTTATGAAAATTGTCAAAAACCTTCTATAATTTGTGAAATATGAACACCAAAAAAAGCAAGATTGCAGCAGCCTGCAAACCAAAAAATAAAATGTGGAACACATTAATTCAAAACCCCTTACTAGTTACAGAGCAGGAGTACCGTTTCTTGAGGTTTTCATATTAAGCTATCTTGGATGACTAGTCCCTAATAATTCATAATGATCTTTAACAAGTCTTAATGATACTTATGATTTAATTTAATAAATCATCTTTTGATGATTAAATAAATTTTTATTCACACTATGAGATGACTGGCCAAAATTTTGATTCTGTTAGTCTGATTGAAGGTATTCTGTTTTGTGATTTTGGCTTGTCTGGGATGGGTAAATTTATAGCATACAAATGAATCAAGGTGCTAACTATGCATCTGTTGGTTGAATATGTAGAATACAAATGACAATTTCCCTGTCAGAAACTGTCAATGAAGGTTTACAAGCCCAATGTCCATTTCCTTTGTACATTTTGTTGGCAAGACTTGTGTCTATTACAGAGGTAAGGATGCATTTCTTTAAAGCTCATTATATATTAATGTTTGTCTATTTTATTATTATTATTATTATAAATATACATAATGCGTGAAATTTCTCTGGTGTGAACACCTGCGTGTTTAAAACTTAAGGACTTCTGCATAGAGATTTACTAAAATATATATGTATATATTTATATAAAATCTATTATGCTTTCTTTGATGTTGTTGGAGGTAATATTCTGCCGTTAGTTGTACTTCATTGTAGTATGGTTTCTAATATGCTTACATTATTCCAAAATGAAGTATTCTGCGGAATATCACTTCAATCGAGCTTGTATTTTGACAAATTTCACTGGAGTTGAGGGGAGTACTCAGGTTCAGGCAAACTTCCTTCTCCCTGACATTAATAAGCTAGCATTGAAGACCAAATCAGGCTCACTAGCGATTTTGCTTGTCAACTTTGGTATATTTTCATATATTTTCATTTATATTTTTAATTAATGATGTAGGGTTTATGTATCAAAATCATTTTGAACTCTGTTCTTGGCTGGTCCTTGCAGCTGCAACCCCAAATTCTTTGTGTGGAATTGATTTAACCAAGGCTCGGATGGGTATGACATCATTCCCATGTGAGATATACTCTTGTTGCTTTATTTTTGTTAGATCAAACTTAGTTCAATTTGACTTCTTGTGATAGGGAATTCCCTGAAGTATAAATATGAATTGGTTATAAGGAACTTTGGGAGCCTACATGTCTGCTGGCAACTGTTTGTATGTCTTATTGAAATTCACTGTTCTTTGAAATTCTAAAATTTGTGTTTTATTGTTCCTACTCATTAAATGAAATAAAGTCCATGTCGCAATTTCTTGGAGTCTTAATTTTATTCTGCATTAAGGTCTCTGTATCAATATAATCCTTGGCAACTTTTGGATTACTGCTGTCAAGTGCAAAACCGTTTCTGTTACTCTTACCTGAATATTCTTCATTCCCTGTTAATTTCCATTTAATTTTTTGTTGCAGCGAATGATGGAGGATGCTGCCTTTGGGGCAAGATACCTTTGGAGTCACTTTATATTTTGTGGGAGAAATCCCCGAATTTGAGTCTTGGACAGAGAACTGAGGTGACATGTCCTGTTGAAATGCACTCTTGCTTCTTGAAGGTACAGTATTAGGCATCCTTAGAACTTTTCTTTCTTCTTCTTCTTCTTCATGTTGTGAAATCTTGATTCAATAGTGATTGCTTGATTAAACAGTTTAGACAATGCCATTTTATACAATTTTGGTTGGTCTATCATATTATTCTTTGACACACTGCACTTTGGGAAGACGAGTTCTTGGCACACTGAATTTTGCTCTCATTGGATGTTAATCTATTTCTATATATTGTTACATCTAGTGACATTGTGAAGGTGCAATTATTGAATAATATCTAGGACATTTTGTTGTCTAAGCCATTGCCATTGAATTTTCATTTTTGAAATGGAGTATATAAAATCTTGATGTTCATCTTATTAACAGTGTATTTAAACCAACCAATATGCATACTTGCTTCTGCTGAGCTGAAGTGACTTTAACTAATAAATTTGTAATATCATTAAATGTTTTATTATGTTTTCTGCACCCTAAGTTGTTTTGCCATCAATGCGAGTAATCACTTTAATGGCTATAAAACTTTAATCGATTTATGATTTTTGTATTATATGTAACTTGGAAATTAAATGGGGATATGTTGTGGAGCTAGTGATGGGTTTGGTATCTTTTGGACTCTTATGATCTCTAGTTTGCAGTTTCTCTTCGCATGTTGACTTGTTTTTACTTGAAAGCTTATTGCATTTTGGTATGCCATTGACATAATGTTTTTCTTATCCTCGTTTATTGAAATTGAAAGAGCTGATAACCACTAAAATTTTAACTATCCCCATCTTGGAAAGGAAAATAAGAGTTCAGAGTAAAAGGAATGCTAAATAAATTTTCTCAATAAAATATGTTATGTATGACTAAATAAAAAGTAGTCTGATTGGGCTTACAAAAGAAGGAATAAGAACTATTAGTTTTTGCTAGAAATTCAAACTGTGAGAAAAAAGTTTTATTTTTATGATTTGTTGTAATTGGCATTTAAGGATTTCTTAATTTCTATATTTTTATTTTTAATTATGAAAAAAATGTTTCTTCACTGATTTGTTTTTTATATTATTTCTGTTTCTTGTTGCAGTTGACTTGTCTGAACAAGGATAAAAGTGTCTCAATCCAAAAGCCCTTTTCTTCTGGAGCCTCAGTTTGTTCTATTCTTCATGTTTTCTTGTTTCTTTTCGGTTTCTGTTTTTCTGTGTTGATTACTTTTCTGATTTTTCTTTACTTCCCATTGTTTTTGTTTTTGTTTTTAAAAGAATACATCACAGTGTTTGCATGTCACCATTTCTGCGGAAGAGATAGGGGGAAAGGAAAAATCACCCTACAATTCATACACTTGTAGTGATATTACTTCTTCATCATTGTCTCGTATTATTCGGTAATAGTCTGTCTTCTATGATTACGCACTCCTGTTAGTTATTATTGTGGCCACTCCATCTATTTGTTGCTGCTATATGTCATTTCCTTAACTGTTTTTCATATGAACTTATGACTTTTCTTAATCCAGGAAAGACTGATTAATGAGTTTGACCATTTTTGTTGCTTTGGTTCTTTAAGTACCCTGATTCTCTACAATCAGGCATAACTCTCCCTTTCTTTCTCTTCCTTCTCTCCCTGTGTATCTGTCTGCATAAATGTGGTTATCTATTTGAGTGCATGGTTTTAAAATTTTCAACCCTTAAGTGAACATACAACTTTCTCTGCACTGTGGAAGTCATTGACTTGTGCATTTGGTATTACTACTATTTGGTGCTTCAGCAGGTTCCCTAATTGATCCATAAATAACTTTATTACCCATGGGATTTATGTTAATACTTTCTAATTCTGTTATTAGGTTGAGGGCTGGAAATGTTGTCTTCAACTACAGGTATTACAACAACAAATTACAGAGAACTGAAGGTATATAGATATGTTCTCTCGTAATATTCATAGGTCTTAAATTTATACTTTCTTCTATTTAAATTTTTTTATTTGATAGTAGATGATTGGTTCTCCTAAATTCAAGCATGTTGGTATCAAGCATATGGTCATTGTCCTACAAATGCATTCATTTAAATTTTTATTCCATTTTCATATATCACTAACTATAAAAGGGTAAATTAAAAAAGTACATATGTTCTTTTTCTTTTTTTAGTTCTTGCAATGAACAAGGCGTGCATTCAAATTCTTTGTGTAGTTGAAACCATTTGACAGGTTCTAACTTTAGGTGAATTGAATATATTTATCTATGAATTTGTTCTCTCAGGTAATATAGTCCAGTTAAGGAACTTAGTAAATATTAGGGATTAGGAATATATTATCTATGAGGAATATTAGTGTATTAGGAGTCTAATTAGGATAATTAGGATTTATATGGAATAAATATTATTACCAATTAGGATTAGGAATTATATTAGGGTTACGATAACTCATCTATGGAATCAATGTTGTGTAGGAGGGAAAGAACAAATATTATTCATTGAAAGAAGTCTGTAAGTAGACGAGCTCTGCAAAATTACAATCCAGGCTTAGCGTCTGGAAATTCTATCCTGTACTGACATTTATTTTTAGATATAATAGAAGAGTTTTCATTTCAATTTCTGCTGCATTCTTTCCTTTTCATTCATTACAATTTTTGGGAGCTGCAACAGAATTCTATGTTTTCTGTCCAATGGATACAATGCATTTGGTTCCTATAATTTACAGAAAGGTGTCTGGTTTTGAATACTTGAAAGCTTTTAGTTCTAACATTGTCAGTATTGCTTCCATTGGGAAATATTTCTAGTGTTGTGGTGTGAACCTGATTAGTCTTTTAACTTGCAGTAACGGAAGACTTTTCTTGTCCATTCTGCCTGGTGAAATGTGCAAGCTTTAAGGTTGAACCTTTGCTGATGCATATTTTCGTTTGATATCCTTGTGGTTTAAATTTATTGACCTTACAGTAGCTAAACTGCTCTGGATTGATGCTTACTTCTTATAATGTTGTAGGGTCTTAGATACCACCTGCCCTCTTCACATGATCTTTTCAACTTTGAATTTTGGGTTGGTAAACCTCAGGACTCTTTAGTACTACTCTGATAACTTCCATATGTTGTGAATTGTAACAGCTAAATCAACAGATACTTTTATAGGTTACTGAAGAATATCAAGCTGTAAATGTATCTGTGAAGACTGACACCTGGAGATCTGAGGTGAGTACTTTTTCATACAGAAAGAGCTTTTGAGCGTTCTTTGTGGTAATTGTTTAGTTTATGCTTGTGATTGTTTGTGCTGGAATAATTAACTTGAAGTTCCAAACCTGCATGAGAATTTGGGATAACTTCATTTGAATTTATAGTTACTATATATAACAAATTCCAGAATTATATAATGGTGGATATTTAATGATTCTAGAATTATATAATGGTAGATCTTTAACTAATTCTAGAATTATGCAATGGTGTAGAGCAAGATGAGCTTGTGTTTAGCACCATATGGATAGTTTTTTGTTTTGATCTCTTTGACAAGTTTGTTAATTATGTTTGGTTATTCCATATTATTGTTGGGTTTCTTCCAGTGAGACTATACCTCTTGTGACATTTACTGAGAGCAACACATTTTCTTGAAGTTTTCATTTTAAATTAGTGTGTCATTGCTTAATAGATTCAGTTTTTTCCTTGTGATCATTATAGAATTAGTATATTCAATAAAGTCTAGCATTTTAGAAGTTATCGTTTGTGTGCTAATATGTTTGCTCAGGTTGTTGCGGATGGTGTTGATCCTAAACAACAAACATTCTTCTTCTGGTAAGTATCTTTTTCTTTTTATCATTGTTTATTTTCCAGGGTTTCAGGCTTTATTCAGTTATGTTCATATATGTGAATGCCATGAAGTGAAACTGAATAAGCTCATTGTTATTCACAGCTCAAAAAGACGAAGACTCAAAAGGTGGAAGAACCTAATTCAACATCCAAAGCATGTGCATCCTCTTGTGTTGGAGTCAAACTTGCCTGCAGGAGTTTGTGAGCTTTTTGAAAAGGCTAACAGTATGTGTTCCATCTTATTGTAGGTGTATGCGTAAATGGATGCTAGTCTTCTACTCAATACTACAGAATACTTGACAAAAATGTAGATACATAGAACTGAGTTTTCTGAAGGGACCCATCTGGTTTACGACCCAAAAATAATTTTCAAAAACTTAGATACTGTTCAAATCTTTAGATGTATCTTAATTTTTATCAATACTGAAATTATGTTTGATACTGTATTCAAAAGTAATTTTTAGAGGAAATAAAAATAGAAAATGAGAAAAAAATGCCTCCTTCTGTATTTTTTTTTTTTCTATTTTTTAAGTTTGCACTAGGTTTTAGGATTGTTTTGGAAAACTGTTTTGGAAATATTTCTTCTCATTTCCAACCAAACGTGTTTTCATGAAATTTCTGTATCCCCTGCTTTTTAAATAAAAACTGTAAAATCAAACTGGCTCTTGTTGTCTTGGTTTATTTGACATCTGTAGAGAGTGAAAGCATTGACAGTGCACTCTCATAAACGATGGGCAAAAATTAAACCTCAGCAAGAAGCTTGCGATATATTATAATTAAAGTAGATGACCTTTAAGGGGAATTGAACTCTTATCCTCTTGGTTTACATGTGTAGGCCTTAGCCTTTAACCTATGTGGACTATAGAAAAATCAGTTGCATCTTAATTTTAGGAAAACATTTTTTACGGAAAAACACTTAAAGAAGATTTGCCATGGTAGCACCAGGGGAAAATGTGTCTCTCTGACCTGCCACTTAATTAATTGAATAGGTACGGGACTTTGGTTGGCCTTGAAGAAAGTTTTTTTTTATGCAATATATGAACAAAATTTCTTAAATTAGAGGGGAGACATAATCTGGGATATCTAATTTAGAATTAATAATTTAAGTGTGTAATACTATTCCTTGCAAATATGGAACTTAAAGGTTGTGGTAAATGGTTTACATAGTTAATAATCTCACATATGTG
Organism: Anacardium occidentale; assembly: GCA_026122585.1. NCBI lineage: Eukaryota > Viridiplantae > Streptophyta > Magnoliopsida > Sapindales > Anacardiaceae > Anacardium > Anacardium occidentale. Next base: position 76,239 of record JAJEJH010000153.1, read on the forward strand.
AAAATGATGACCGAGTTGGGATCTGATTCAGTGATTTGAATCTCTCTCTACTCATTTATATTTCTTAGTCCAGAGGTGATACTATTTATGCTTTTCTGTCCTGTATTTCTCACTTGCCAAGGTTGTTAAATATGATGACTTTTGTTTCTACCCAAACAATTGCTAGCCCAATAGCCAAGTTGCAGTTCCTGACATATGATATTTTATATGGTTGATCTGTTTCCCTTGTACCAACCATGAACTGAAAATGCATCTACTTGGTGAAACGGAATGTATTCTTCGACATGTTATATAGAGATTGTGATTGATACTTAGTTGAACTTGTAGTATTTTTATCTGACATGTTTCTTTTATGAAGTTCTGTATTGAACAACTAATTAAGAAGGATCATATCTCAGGTGGAAATGATTTTTGGAATGCTAATGTTGGTGTTGCAGAGTGTGCACAGAGTGTTACTCCTGGCTTTAATGTTGTGGGAATTTCAGGTGCTGCAGCACAATCATATGCTGATCCTGAATGTCTTCAGTCTGTATCTGGAAACAATCTTGCCCCTCCTGCTATGCTACAGTTTGCAAAGACAAGAAAGTTATCTATCGAACGTGCTGATCCCAGAAAGTATGTATTAGGTCCTATTTTTCTATTTTTAATTACTGGATTTTCTCTTTCTAAAGGCTTTTCCCCCTTCTTGTGAAATTTTTGTTTGTAAATCCTAATCAGTCTTTTTTAAAAAAAATTATTCTAAAGGCTTTTTATGTGGAGGGACAATGAAAAGACAATACAAAAGAAAAAAGGCTACTAGGAAAGCTATGTTGCCCCAAAATTTCAGATTTTTAAGCTATTAAGTTGACCTCTATTATGATGAAGTTTCTTATAAGATTAGTGTTATTGCTTGAGACATACCTTCTAAGTTTAAACGTGGAACTTTATAATTTTCAAATTGATGTGATAATTTTGATTCCCACTTGTTTTGGGTGGCATAATGATTGTAGTTGCTTAATTTGTTCATATAATGTAGATTAGGAGACTAATAGTTGTAATGGAACTAACTAGAGAGTAAGTTACCTTCAAATGCTTGCAAGTGCTGAGTTGGTTATTCATTGCCAACAAACCAGAGCTAATGCCATTTTGTTAGTTCTGTATTGGGATGTTGAACTGTTCTTGATATTAGGTTCATTGTTGATATGAGGGTGACTTTTCCCCTTTTTATTGCAATGATTTAAGATGTTGTCACATGACCTCTTAAATTTCTTACTAGAAATCTCGCATTAGTTACATATCTCATAGCATAAATGCAGGTTTGATCTAAGTTTTTATTGTCTCTTTTCAGTCGTACCCTCCTTCAAAAGCGACAGTTCTTTCACTCACATAGAGCACAGGTAGCTAATGTTTTCTAATTTGATTGATAATCCATTTTTCCTCTTGGTATGCTTCTTACTATGTATTGGAAGTGTTAGATTTATCAGGCTTCTCAAAAGATTATTTTTTTTTTAAATTGACTAGTTTTAGTAGTGTTATCAAGTTATGTGAATAGAAAATTTTATCTATGGCAATATAATGATCATCTTTGGTAAAATGGTGTTTAGCCTGTCTTTAAAGAGTAATCTATTTGCCAGCTTTTGAAATCTTCAAATATTTAAGTTCTTAGGTTCCCTAAGATATCTTACCATCAGTAGATCATATTTACTTGATTTCAAGCAATTATATGTCAAACATCTGAAAATGGTTACTCTTCTGTCCGTAAAGCCGATGGCACCAGAGCAAGTAATGTCAGATCGGGATAGCGAGGATGAAGTTGATGATGATGTTGCTGATTTGGAAGACCGTAGGGTACGTATAATGGCTTTATCACGTAAATCTTGCATTGTATCATCATGTAATATATTGTGTATTATGGTCACCTCATAGTTTTTAAATTTTGTAATATTTTGATATATAATTAACATATAGCTCAGGTATTTACAAATCTTCTGTTATCCTCAAGCGGCATAATTTCCTCAGCTTATTCTTCAAGTGCCATAGAACTTGTAGATTGAAATGAAACTACTTTTTTAATATCATTGACAACTTTGTAGATTGAAATGAAACTGCTTTTTTAATATTATTGACAACTATATATTTATTTTCTCATTGAAAGAGCTAAGGATACTTTGTGCATCAGTTTTCTTGAGTATGGTTATTTTTAATCATGAATTTATATCCTAGAGACACTGGATGAATGCTTTAACTGATTAGTTATATTGGTTTCCTTCTACTAGAAAAAAAGTTGGTATTAAATCTGTAAGGGATCATGGAAAGAACATAGGGGAAAAAATTTATTTTGTGCTTCAAATTATTATATATCAAAAGATTTTTAGTTGACACATTGAAACAAGAACCGAAAGAAATTGATAAATTATTGCTTGATTTCATTCAATAGTGAAAAGTGAATTTATACATGTTTTACAACAACAAACTGGGAAAGCAATTGTAACTAATCAGCCTAAACTAGGTCAAAATAAAACAAGAAGATACAATGACTAAATTGGAATATTAATTCCTGAAGTTTAAGGATTTATTCCTATTTTCCTATACTCCCCTCCTGCTGGAGTATAGATGTCTATCATTCCTAGCTTGCTTACAAAGAATTCAAACCCAAGGTAAAGTCTTGGTAAGTTGATCAACTTCTTGAAACATAGTTGAAACTTATGATATGATTTTGATCATGATGCATTGGATTGTGTACTATGCTGATTGCATATTTATTTTTGCTATTGAGCTTCATAGAGTCTGTCTAAGAAATCCTCAAGTTGGCCATTAGTCTATTCAATGAGAGTAGCTTGCAAACTACTTGTGCGAAGATTCTAAACTCAACTTCAATGCTACTATGGGATACAACTGATTGCTTCTTGCTCCTCCAATTGACAAGATATTTCTAAACCTTAGTGCAGTAACTAATAGTGGACCTCCTATCTTCAACAGATCTTACCCAGTAAGCATTTACTTGGTTTTCTATTTCTCTTTGATCTGTCTTCCACAACAATAACCTTTTTCTTGGAGTCCTTTTAAGATACCTTAGGATATGATTGACATCATCAAAATGTCTTTGTGATGGTGCATGCACGAATTGACGTACAACACCTACTGCAACGACAATAGTCGATCTAGTGAGTTTTATGTAGATGAGTTTGCCTACTAACCATGGGTATCATCAGTTGTCTACTAGAAGATCTTCTTTAGTATTCTTACACTTCCAGTTCAGTTCTAATGGATGTATGAGCCGGTTTGTAGACTAATTTTCTAGTCTCAGTTAATAAATCAAGAGTATACTTTCTTTGAGAGATAAATTCCCTGTTTGCTTCGTGCTACCTCCATACTAAAAAAGTATTGAAGGTTTCCCAAATCTTTAACTTCAATTTCTGATTTTAAGTATTCTTCAATTTCCCAATCCTTTGAATGTCATCTTCTGTTATGATAACATCATCAATACAAACAATCAAGATAGATATTATATCGTCATGAGAATGCTTGGTAAATAATATATGATTTGCTTGCCTTTGATGGTATCCAAAACCCTTCACAACTGAGTTAAACCTTTTGAACAAGCTCCAAAAGATTATTTTAATCAATACAATAACTTCTTCAGTTTGCACACTTTTTTCTTCATTCTCGAAACAAGGTGGAATCTTCATATAAATTTCTTCATCAAGCTCTTCATTCAAAAAATGATTTTTAATATCTATCTAATGTAGCTCCCAATCAAGATTAATAGCCAATGAAAATAATAGTCTAACAGAATTGAGTTTTACAATGGAGCAAATGTCTCCTCATGATCAATCTCAAATGTTTGAGTGAATCCAAAGCAATTGACTTAGCCTTGTATCCGTCAAACTTGTGTTTGACAATAACAACCCATTTGTAGGCAACAACCTTTTTTCTTTGGGCAATTCCACAATCTCCCTCGCATCATAATATGTTAATGCTTTCATTTCTTCCATAATTGCTATTCTCGACAGTGGAATCACTAAGGCACTCTGAATTTCTTTAGGAATTTCAACACCATCTATCCCTACGCCGATCAGACAATTTAGAGTATGTAAAATGGTTTGTAATAAGATGTTGAGTGCAAGACCTTACTCTTCCAGATAGCAATAGGAACATCAAGGTTGTTCCACCACAAGATTAGGCTCTGTGTTTGACGATTGGTAGGGAGGAAGAGTTTTTGGCCACTTCGTATATATAATGTCCTTTCATTTTGAAGACAAGGTGTCTATCTTGTCATGAGTTTCTCCCTTAGATGAATGATCATCAATATTAAGGAACAAAGGGAGAGAAATTGGAAGGATCCCAATGTGCAGTGTCACTTGATTTCTCCTCTTGAAGAGGAGCATTGGGATAAAATGTTTAACATTTAAGAAAGGTGACATAAGTTGAAACAAAGAAACTTTAGGAAAGAGGACAATAACATTTACAGCCTTTTTGAGTGGGTATATATCCAACAAAGGTGTAAGTCTTTAGAGTTAAACTTAGAACAAGTCGGAGAATGGTTATAGACATAAGCAATAATACTCAAAAACCCTGGAGGTAAAGAAGACATACATGGGGAAACACTCTTTCAACAAACTTATTGGTGTTTGAAATTTAAGAATCTTAGAAGGAAGACAGTTTATGAGGTAGGCTACAGTTAATATGGCTTCACTGCAAAACGAGTTAGGAATGTTGGAGGCAAACATGAGTGAGGAGTGTATGCACAAGATGATTGATGAAATAAGCCTTGATTTGAGAGGTATTCTTGAAAGCCGTGAGACATATTCTTGAACATTATTAGAGCAGAGAATTCAGTAGATTTTTGAAAAACAGTGTATATAATTTGTAGAATTGCTAAAAGATAGAATTGGCTTGAAGTTTTTCTTTTATAAGTATACCGAAAGACCCCATGTGTGATCATCTATAAATGTAATAACTATAAATTATGATGATGATTCATGTGAGTGCAAAGGATAAGAATGTCTAGACTGTTTATGTTGCATACAATCTTTCTTACTGAAATCATTTTATGTCTTTATTAATAAGAAGGGGGATACAAATGTTTTAACTGACCCTGGTGTGTCTAATGTGTTGATGTCAAAAAATTGCTTCATTAGTAGAAACTGAAAGGGAAGTTGAAAATGTTCTGGAATCTAAAGAAGATGGAGTCTTGAGATAATATAGGCCATTGCACTCCTTAGCAGTGCCAGTTAGACTGACCTTGAAATTCACAATGAGATTGAAAAAATGTTATTGCATGATTAAGATCCTTGACTATTTACTGATAGTAAATTGCAGGAGAAATTAGGAAATAAAGAACTAAGTTCTACACAAAATTAGACACTTTGACAGTCCCTCGGCTGGCTACATGGCAAACAGTACTCTTTGCCACTAAAATGTTAAAATCAATAGTACAAGGTGCAAAGGAAGTGAACATAGAGACAAAATAGTCATATGACTTGAGGCACCGGTATCAACAATCCATACATCCAATTACAAGATGTGAGATTAAAAAGTAGAGTAGAGCATCTCTATGGGCAAATTGAGGCTGTAGCAGTAGGAGAATCGGAAGGTGCAATAGAAAGTGAAACAGGAACAAAGGAACCAGTGGAGTTTGTTGAGCCTGGGACCGGTAGCCATGGTGAAACACTTTTAGGTTTCTTGAAGAGAATTGCCACAAGGGGAGCTTTTTAAAATTTTTTGGGAGGGGGCTTTATAAAATTTTTTAATGGAAAGGTTACAATTGTGTAGTTGGTGATGATGGTAACAGATTGACAGCTGAAACAATTGGTGAAGATAAACCAGTGAAGGTAGAATGAGTGAAATGATTGGGTTAGATTTTCTGGTAGATTTGATGAGAGCTAGAACTTTAGACTGTTGATTGGCAACTTCTGGCGACTTCTGATATTAGATCAGCAACTTCTAGTTTCCAACCTTTTCTGGCAATATCTGAATATTTTTTGGTGAGATGTAAGGTTTTGATGCCATCTGAGCTTTTCCAGTAGCTAGTATGGACATTCGACAGCTTTTGTCATGATTGAGAAGAACTTTGACGACATCCAACATTTATAAATTTTTCTGGTGATATTTTGGTTGGGTTCGAACAATATTCTGACAGATTACATCTGTTTTCTTCTAAGTGGAAAAAAAATTATAGGTTGTGCTCTAATACCATGAAGCAAGAACTGAAAGATATTGATGAACAATTAATGAATTCTTGCTTGATTTCATTCAATAGTCAAAGATGAATTTATGCATGTTTTTTCAATAAGAAGCTAGGAAAACAATTAAAACTAATCAGCTTAAACTAAGAAATATAAAGCAAGAAGATACAAAGATTAAATTGGAATGTTAATACCTAAAGATTAGGGATTTATTCCAATTTTCCTATACATGTCTTGTCTCAATTAATTGTTTAAGTGAGGATGCACATGCCCAAACTTTCAGGACCACCTGAAAGTGCAACTAACTCGACCTGCACCCTTGATTGGTTTCTGATACTTAATTGTGAATTAATACTGCATTATTAGTATTGTCGCTTAAATATATATATGCCTGTGTAAATATTACTGACCATGGTCATGAAATGTGAACTCTTGTAATTTGATTTTATTGTAATGTGAATCAATGCTTGATATGATCTTTGCATGGATGAATGAGGCATGGACCTAGTTATATGAGGTGTTATCAACCATCAGTTTTTCCCCTTGCTTGATCTGACTTTTGTTGTTGAATCATCATCAATTGAGTTTTCCCTTGTGCCAGATGGGCTGTACTTTTAGAAGATTTTGTGTTTTGCTTTATTAGTGTTTTCATCCATGATAGGAAAACCATAATGTATTCGAGTTTGTTGCAGATGCTTGATGATTTTGTGGATGTAACTAAAGATGAGAAGCAAATGATGCACTTGTGGAACTCCTTTGTGAGGAAACAACGGTATTCTTCACTATCCACTTTGCTTAAAGTTTTTTATTCTTGTTGCCCATGACTGGTTCTCTCTGGGGAGAATTGTACTGTGCCATTCTTAATTGAAGAAAGACAATCTTCCATGATCTTTCCTATCTTAATTATTTTGAGTTGCTTGGTTTCTTGAGATTTTGCAGAAAGGCCTGAAACCCCACTCCTTTTTGTCATTCTGTGAGTCCTTTAACAGTTTGTTGATCCTTGCCAAACTTGTTTTCTCAAAATATTTTATTACTGGATCTTGTTTTCTGGAACATTTTGTATAAAATCACTCCTTTTCTTTGGGTATTTTGGTTGTTTCTTGTTTTTTCTTACTATAGCTTATCCTCAGGTATTTGTTGATGAATGGTTCTTTAGTGATTTTGCTATAATTATACACAGTAAAACCAAGTAAATGTGATTGATTGATGCTCTGTTTAATGGGCCAAATTTAAACCCAGTCATTCATCAATTACCAGACATGACAACAAAATTAAATTAATAAGTCTGGAAGTGTTTTTAGTGTGATCAAATTCAGTTATGATTGGATTTGGGCAGTTAAGCACTCAAAATTGATAGATAGATTACATATTGTAGTTATAAATTATAATTAGTCTATATTCTCTATAGAGATATTGCTATAATTTATTGCTATTGTTTATTCGTTTTTCTTATAAGATAAAAATTTTTAGGTTGGCAGGTGTTTTATAATGGTGTCAGACTAATTTTATTGAGAAGTGTGTTTGGGTAAGACAGTAGTGTGGCCAAGAATTTCATTTAGAAGAAGCAATACTGAATCAGATAAATTAAAAATATACTGGTATTTTATGTAAATTTTAAATGTAATGATCATATTCAGTAGAAATACATTTTGATTCATTTTCTGATTTCTTAAGAGCACAAATTAACCTCTATGATTGGGATGAATTATTTAAATAAAATAGTTTTTAATCATAATCAGAAGAAAAATTTTGTTTTCAAATTCACTTAGATATCAGCTTCAACTATTAGGCTGAGATTGAGAAATTTACCTATTCTGAACCAAATCCGCATCAACTAGCCTGGGTGTTCATGTCATACTTTGCTGCATGATGCATTTTTATATGGCTGACATAGTTTGTATTAGCAAATATCCTTTCTGCCTAATTGTGATTTATTCGCTAGAGTATTTTGGATTTTGTATTGTGGTTATTTAACTTAAGGTTTCTGTTTTTATCATGATCGCAGGGTGTTGGCTGATGGTCATATTCCCTGGGCTTGTGAAGCATTTACAAAATTGCATGGACATGACCTTGTCCAAGCCCCTGCCTTGATTTGGTAATCTTTTTCTCACTGACTGTAATTGTGTTAATGAACCTCCAAGTATTCTTTCCCAATAGCTTCTACCTTTTTCCGTCTCTGTTGCATATGCCAACTGATTGTGATTTGCAATATTTTCCGGAATTCTTATTTTCAATGAATCAGTAATTTACTGAGGAATTAGTGTTCAGTTGAAATTACATGTACACCCAAACTGCCTTAAGATTTTGAAAAATCATGTAATGTTTATAGATCAATTTATTAGATGCTTGTCATGAAGGTTTTCTGTCTAAGCCTTTTTGATGGCTTGAACTTTTATCATAGTACAGCTGCTGTATCTATTACACAGCTTGTCAAGTGTATCATATATATTGGCCAGGACAGAGTGAAGCACCTGTAATCTATTTTATGAAAGCATTGTTTGAGTAGCCAACTAATTTTAGTAAATAGAAGTTATATAGGATATTGTAAGTAAATTGTCATATTTCAGAGTAGCAACCAAGTCTAGTTAGCCAAATGTAATGGGCGCCTCATTTGGTTTGAATTAGTGATGAACCGGTATCAGTGGAAGTTGCAGATAGAAAATGTATTAATTATTACTATTTGGATGTGCAGGTGTTGGAGACTGTTTATGATAAAACTGTGGAATCATGGACTGCTTGATGCACGCACCATGAACAATTGTAATATTGCCCTGGAACAATATCAAAGGCAGGATTCGGATCCCATGAAAAGTTGAACAGTTGATTATTTTTAATTTTATTTTTCTGTCAAATGGGTGAACTAGTCTGAGTGAAGAGGAAGAGTTCTCACTCTATTTCGCTCCTCTCCCACCCATTTTAAAAGGCCACGCAAGCTGTTTACCGTGTACTGTTGCCCCATGTAACTTCATATTGCCATCAATCACTTCCAAAGTACCATTATTGAAATTATAGAGCAACAGATTTAGTGCAAACATATGGCCTTTCTTATTTTATTTTATTCTATTTTGGAGCTAGAATATGTTTCATTCTCCTGATGCTTAGATAGTTGTGTTACAGGAGAGAATATGTTTCTCTCTCTCTCTCTCTCTCTCTCTCTTATATTCTCCACTCAGTCAAGATTTTTTGAGAATAACAAATTGTTGCTTTCTACGGAGAAGCTGAAACAGAATCTTGAGGCAATGTTTTAAGTGTCGCTAACCGCTGTTGCCACTGTCTTTGCACCACCCCTGTCGCCCTTTGGGTGTTGCGTGTAAATATCATTCATGTCATATCATATCATATCCGTCTCTCTGCCATGGACTCGCGAAAATTTCTCCTTCACTCTCGCTTCTGAATATTTCTCTCTCCTTGTCTTACACTCCATTCTTTGATGGCCACTTAAGCCTCTCCACTAAATGTAAGTTGATGAAAAGCTGTAGGGGAAAACACCTGCAACACTGGGCGTAAAATTTTGTGTTCAGGCTGGACCATGTAAATAACCAATTTTCTATTTCTCTTGTTTTCATATTATTGTAAAAAATTTTCGAACCGTTTTAGTGTATTTCTCCTTTTGTTTTTTTTTTCATTTTTTTTTTTTTTATAAATCTCATGAGTAACAGAGCATGCCACATGTCCTCCTGCCAATGTTGGAATTGCATAGATTCAAACTAAGCAAAACTTGATCAAAGATATCGCTAGCAAAGCTGAGCAACACGTAATTGACACCTCTTATAGATATTTTAATTAAACACATAATTATAAGTTCACTTATAAGCTAATTTTACTCTTGATCGAAAATTTGGTTAAATAAAGTTTATCATCCTAAAAAATTTAACAAAATAAACAGTATAATCCAGTGTCACAAAAGAATAATTCAAAAAAAAAAAAAAATACAGTATCATCCAATATCACAAAATAATTTAAATTAAAATCAAACAGAATTACCCAATCAAATCAAGTCAAACGCCTAGTCATTGCTCGGATCCAGTGCTACGCATACCAATTCAGCAGAAACAGTGGGAAAATTCTGACATGGACACTTGACGAAATAAAGAAGATAATTATAAATAAATACAGCACAGAAACTGACACTGGAAATGAAATGAACTACGAAGGAGAGTGCCTTTCAAAACAGTAATAACACGAAATTAAACGTTACAAATAACCCAGTACAACACTCTCTTTATTAACAACACACACATACAACCAATTGAATTCTCAATTACAACACTTGATTGTATAATAGCTGCTTGATCTCCACCCAATTATCTATTAACAGCCTCCATCAAAACGTAGAGATCACATCAACATCACACGGCTTAAGGGCTCTGATGCTGCTGCGTCCCCGCTTGCTGCTGTCCATATTGCTCAACCCTGTCCTTCATTTCTCTCGCTTTACCAGCCAGCTTATTGCGTGCATAATCAAACTGATCGGCCCCAGGTGGCTGCTTTCCAGTAACAAACCTGCGAGTTTAACAATCTTAATCAAATCATGTATCGAAAAATTTTAATTGCTTTGCTTAGATTTCTTTATTTCTTTTGTTATCCTATATTTTACTTTTATTCACTTTCACCCTCATATTTTACTTCTGGGTCTGCCACTGAATTGATGATGAATTGATGTTTGGTTGATCATTTGGGAGGATTATATACCTGTAGATCCATGATAAAACAGTGATGGCTGCAACACCGAAACCACCCGAGGCAAGGAAGCCGGTCGTCAAAAGAGCCATTGTAATGACTGCAGGAACAAGAACAGGACTGAATATGACGAAGAGTGGAGTGGCAATGCTCAGTGCAATGACGGTACCAGCCATAGTCAAACACGAGAGAAGCAAAAGAGAGCCACCAGCGGTGACAGCAGTTGCCCCCTTCACAACCTGGTAGGACAGAGGTTGTTGTTGGATGTGCTGCTGGTAATGTTCAGCCATAATGTGACGGTATCAAAGAGGTTTAGATGAATTTGAGAAGGAAATCGATGATTTTGCTGAGTTGAGGTTGAGGGCCAGAGAGAGTGATGAATTAAATAAGAGGAAGAGTGGGAGAGTGGAAGGCACGTGTTTAAAAAAGGAGGCACTTGTTGAAGAGGTTATCATGCAGGGGTTGCATGTAATGAAGTGGGTTATGAATTGGACACGTTGATTTTGTCTGAATTACAGGCGGCTGGAAAGAAGAAGGGTGGCGAGCGTTCGAGGATTCCACCTTCAATACATCAGCTGTCTTCAATCAACTAGTGTCATCGTCGTCTTCCTTCTTTTAAAAGCAAAATCAGATGAGTGTGAAAAGCTCGAGTAACTTTAACATGTTTCACTGCACGGTGGGTGTTATTTCCCGATGAACATATTATGCTTCAGACGCTCCATATCTTAGATGTGTATACACATAGACAGAGAGAGAGAGAGACTTGCGCTCATGAGAACTATATGATATATATCGCCAGTACTGGAGGGCCAGCATTTGTTTTGAATCGGATTGAAGAATTTCAAAGGCTAGGCATCTGGAAAATAAACCCACCTAAATGGGGCGGACTTAATTTCCACCCTTAGATAGATAATTGGCAAAATTTCTGAACCTTAAAAAGTCATGAATTTGATAAGAGTACAGCCGGTTATTTAACACATCTTCTCCGATTGATATTTTCAATCAGAATCCACATCAAAGCGTCAATAAGATACTGACCAAAAAAAAAAAAAAAAAAGAAAAGCGTCAATAAGGTATTTCATTATTAGTCCTTTATATGAGAAGTAGCATACGAATCGATTGTTTGCTATACTCCGTTTCAAAGTGTTTCAAAATTAATTCCTAACATTGACTTTTGTCACATGTATTATGTGATTCCCTTATATGTTTCCTATTATACAAATCTTTGATTTTGTTCTTCAATGTTAAGGTAATTAACGAAATTGTGTGATTTGATCAAATTAACCAAAACGTATCGTTTCATTGTTGGGGATTTTCATAAAAGCAACACTACTTGGGTTGCCATCAAAGAAAGCAATTCGAGATTAGGGCTTGGTCCTGTGCTGCAAGGATGCTCTTCTGTCGGAGGAGTTTAACACCGTAGTTTCAACAATTAAAGGATGAGATAAGCAATTTCTGTTTTGATTAGTTTCTAGTTTAATTAATTAGTTTTGTATAGTTGATTTTGTTATTAATTCAGTTATGCCAATCTAGCTTACTTTGACTGTATAAAATTAATTATATTTATGCTTTATGTTTAACGAAAAATCTTGAGGCATTATTTAGTAAATTGTTTATTGTGTTCAGTAGTTATTTTTTGTTCTTACTCTAGATTCTTCATTTTTGGCTTTTTGCTTTTGCTGATTGAATAAGTGAGAGCGAGGCTTAGAAATTTCATGGTGTGAGAGTTATTTGACTCACATCTGATGGTTGATTTTATTCGTACTGATTGCTTATTAACTCAAATAAATATTGAGAAAACTAATGTCACTGTTGTTGTAGATCATTCATAGTTTATCTAGTGTCAACGCTATAACCTGTCAACCTAAAACTTACAATGACAACTATAGGTTTTGGCTTACATAAGCATTTTTTGTAGTAGAAGCTCATGATTTGGAGAAACAATTAGTAGGTCTTTCTGTTCATCATATGCCATTTCTTTACGTAGTAGGAGAGAAATGTATGGATACTATCAAAACTAGGATAGTGTTTATTATGTGTGGAAAAGATTTGACAAAATCTTGATGGGTTGGTTAGTTTCCTTAATTTTGTAGAGTCTTTTAGAATTATATCAAATTGTAAAACTACTAATGAAATGTGGGTAGTCCTAAAAGACTATTTTGTTACAAAATCTAAGGTTAGAATTTCAAACCTTAGGAACACTTTGCAAACTCTAAAAAAAAAAGAATATTGGTGTGCAAGATTATTTGAGGAAGATGAAAGAGGTGTATGATGAGTTAATTTCTAATGGTTAAGTTATATCTAAGGAAAAGCTAATAATTTTCATTTGTAGACATTGAGCCAATTGTAATGTTTATCTTGGCTAGGATAGATGTTTCTTCAGAAAAATTGAGTCTATCAGACATTAGGTTGATACTCCAAAAGTATGAACAGTTCTCCTTTTGATTTTAGTGGAAGCATAGCTAATACAGTGAAATAAGTGGATAAAGGTAGTTTAAACGCTAGGCTTGAATTTTCATTGATGAACAATGATCGAATTCATAATATTGCTAACATAAAATACATAGCTAAGGGTGAAGGTTTAGGACAAAAGCAATATAGATCTTATTCTAATGACTTCATGTCTAATACTGAAGGTAGAGGTAAAGAAAGGTTCCTAAATAAGCCTAAAGTCATTTGTCGGCTCTGTGGCAAATTAGAACATGTAATGGTACAATGTTTTCATAGGTTTGATTTTAATTACACTAGCAATACACAAAATACCAATGGCAACACAGTCAATATAATCTAGCATTCAATCCACAATTCCCATAATATTCAATATAAAACCCTAAAAAATATTCATCCCCATAAGTTTTAACTAGTCAAATTGCATATTTTGTACAACATCTAGTTAATCAAGCTTATACAACATGTGTTATCCCCACACCTCATCTTCTGTAGTTTGATCAAACAACAGTGTACAAGTTCCTAAAACCACATCTATTCTTAGAGCTAATCCAACAACTATAGTTGATTCTAGTTGGTATATGGACATAAGAGCTACTAATCATGTTACATCCAAAGTTGATCAACTAGCTATGAAGGAAGATTATGTTGGAACTCAGTAACTTTAAGTGGGTAGTAGTAATTGTTTAAAAATTTCTCATATTGGTTCTTCATCGTTACTTGCCTTGCATTCCAATATATTTGTTTTCTTAAAAAATATCCTTTGTGTTCCTAAGATTACCAAAAGTTTACTTAACATTTCTAAATTTACCAAAAATAACAATGTAATGGTTGAATTTATGAGTGATTGTTGTCTTGTTAAGGATAAAGATACCAAAGTTATGCTATTGCAAGGAACTTTAGAAGATGGTTTGTATCAACTGCAATCTTCTTTATTTTTCTAGCCTTACAAAACTATTGATCTATACACTTACTCTTTTATGGACTTAACTAGTCCCAACATTTGTAAAGTTATACCTTAGTCAAAATCCATTGTACCACAATCAAAATCTTGTGATTTTAATGATATTAGTTTAATTTTGAATAATTGTACAATTCTTCATTGTAATAAAATAGACATATTTGTTTGGCACAAAGGACTTGGGCATTCATGTTTTAAGACTATATAGTTAGTGTTTGCTAAATTGAATTACATAGCTAATTTTAATGAGCTTGCTTTTTGTAAAAATTGCCAATATGGAAAACACAAACAAAATCACTTTCCTTTATCTCATTCCAAGGCCATTCTACCTTTAGAATTGATTCATAGCGATTTATGAGGTCCTTCACTTATAGCTTCTAAAAATGGGCTTAGGTATTACATTCATTTCTTAGATGATTATACTGGGTTTGTTTGGATTTTTCTTTTGAGGGTAAAGTCAAAATTTTGACACTTGTTTCAAAATTTTCATAAGTTAGCAGAAAACTAGTTTGATAGGAAAATTAAAACCTTACAAACTAAATTGAGAGGTGAATAATCTTTTTTTTCTTATCTAAATAATCATGTTATAGTTTTTAGGCATCCACGTCCTTATGCATACCAACAAAATGGTAGGGTTGAGCGTAAAAATAACCATATAATTAAACTTGGTTTGATTCTACTTTCTCAAGCACATGTCTTTAGATTAGTGGTGGGAGGCCTTTCAAGTGTTTGTGTTTCTTATGAAAAGGTTACCTTCTATGGTAACAGATCACATATCTCCCTTTTAGGTATTGTTCAAAAAGGAACCAAACTATCATATACTTAGAACATTTGACTATGCATGTTATATTTATCTTAGACCATATAGTGCTTACAAATTCCATTTTCACATTGAAAAAATAGGTTTTAATTGGCTATAGTCTGATACATAAAGGTTACAAGTGTTTAATCAAATTGTTAAAGTGTATATCTTATTTTCAGTTTCCTTTGATGAAACAGATTTTCCTTTTTATTATGATCCAGATTTCACCAATACAATTTCCTTGTTCAAGTCCTTTTGCTTAGATAGCATCCTAAGTGTTTTTGTGCCAAGTGTTTTTTTTTTTTTTATCATAATATGTTTGTTCTTGGTCTATTGAATTAAGATTTTCTCTAGTCAACCTTGGATACACTATTTTGCAAAGACAGAATTTAAGAATTGCTCCTCATATCAACTCATTAGAAGCCTAATCATAATCAACCTCAACCATTTGTTTCTCTAATATAACCTTCTATAACCCAACCATCATATATATATCTATGCACAATTCCCTTTTACAAGCATAGATTCCTCACACACCTAAACTAGTCTCATCTTTAGACACGTACACTACTATTCCCCTTAAAGTTATGATTCCTATAAAATCTATTGAAATAATTGAATCTTTTGTCAATAAGTCCTATCTTCCAATGATTATTAGAGCCAAATTTGGTCACTTGCCTGCACCAACAAATTTTTCTCTAGTGACTAAAATAGTTCCTAAGGAACCAACTAATATGTTAGAAGCCATTTCATATCACTTGTGGTTTAAAGCTATAAGGCTAGAATTTAAGGCTTTATTGAAGAATGATACGTGGGAGTTAATCCCTCTTCAAAAAAGTCAGCATTTAGTAGGCCATAAATGGGTCTACCAAACTAAAATCAATGCTAATGGAACAATACAAAAACTTGAAAGCTAGACTGATGGCTAAAGGTTTTCAATAAACTCTAGATATAAATTACTTAGAGACTTTTAGTCTAGTAGTCAAACTTGTGATTATAAGGCTAATTTTGACCTTGGTAGTAACACATGGTTGGCATATGCATCAAATTAACATTAATAATACTTTTCTTAATAGCGAGTTACATGAGAAGATTTATATGAGTTAACCACAAGGATTTGTAAGCAAGGATAAGCTTGATTATGTGTGTAAACTGAAAAGAAGCCTTCTATGGGTTAAAATAACTGTTTATAATGGGCAGTTTAGAAATTCAATTTTATATCCTTATTTATATAAATGATACTCAACTAATAAGGCCTAATGAAGCATATATTAAGTCCTTCGTAAAGGATTTGAATGTTGAATTCTTCTTAAAATATCTTAGAAAATTGAGTTATTTTTTAGGGGTTGAGGTTCACAGAAGTGTATATGGGTTACATCTCTGTCAGGCTAAGTATACAGTAGATTTACTTCATAAGGTACAGATGCAAGACTCCAAACCTTGTAAAGCTCCACTAGCCACTAATGTAATTATTCATAGGAGATAATGAGCCTTATTCTAATCCTAGCTTATATAGAAGTACAATTAGGGCATTGTAATATCTTACACTTACTAGACTTGACTTGGCTTTCTGAGAAAACAAATTGAGTCAGTTTCTAAAAGCGCATTCTTTATTACAATGGCAATTCTACAAGAGAATTTTAAGATATGTTAGAGGAACTTAGTCTTATGGTCTAGTACTCAAACTTGTCAAGTCTTTTTTCTATGAAAGCTTTCATAGATGCTGACTGGGCTAGTAATATAACTGATAGAAGATCCATAATTGGTTTTACTTTATGTCTTAGGTCTAATCTTGTGCAATAGGGTTCTAGAAAACAAAGAGGTATGACTTTGTCTTCAACAAAAGCTGAGTATAGAGCAATCAACCAAGTTTCCACTGAAATTGCTTGACTTCAAAGTTTGATGACTAAACTTAAGATTTATTGAGTGAGTATGCCTATTATTTGGTATGATAACCAAAGTGTTGGTTCTTTAGCAGCTAATGCTATTTTGCATAATAGAACAAAGCATGTTGAGATAAATATTCATTTTGTAACGGAGCAAATAGCTATAAAGTTGATTAAAGTGCAATATGTATCTACTTTATATCAAACTACAAATATTCTTGCTAAAGCTTTGTTGGTAAACAGATTTGAGGAATTGAGAATGAAGTTGAATGTAATTGCTAGGTAGACTAATATGTAGAGAGCAAAAGCAAAGCAAGAGAAGTTGAAAACCTTGGATCAAAAAACAAACGTAAAGCAAAGTACCTTTAATGATGAAAAGTTGTCATTATCAAGGCAAACTCTTTTCTACACTAAAGTAACTGTAGTAACCTAGCTACAGTGTAGTGACCCCCGTCCCAGGTCTACTGTGCGCAACTGTAAAATATATATGTAAATATATATTATAGTAATAATCAAAATGTGCCTGTGACGGAGATCCCCACAAGGGAAGAGAACACATAACTGCTGCTTAAAATCCTTTTTAAAATCTTAATACGTAAGCGTAAAAATACAATATGACAATAAAATAAGTCATAATAGTTCTCTTGAAAATCCCAGACTACTCATGTATAAAATCATGTTATTCATACAGTGCATACTACAATATAATACACACAAACATAAATACATGAGATACGAATAATCAGAGTATATGAGCCGAAATACAAAACTAGTTGTTGAGCCATGTCCCCAAAACCTCACAGCTGCATTGCCACATCTCAGTCCCTAACTCACTGACCTGTAAAAGAGAACGGAAGGGAAAGGTATGAGTGACAAAATCACTCAGTAAACATTTCCTATCTCTTACACAGACATGTCATCGAGCAAAAGCTGATCATAGATCAGACCTCGAGCTCTTAGCTTACTGTTTTCTTACTTATTCTCATTATTCTTGCTTCACAGTAGCTTATATTGTTCTTTCTTATCTTTTATCTCTTTACTTTCTTTAATCATTACATTCTCAAAATTCTCGTCTGTTTTATGTTTTGTACTTTACTTTTATCTCATATGTTTCTCATGAATGCTCTACATGACATGATATGCATGCTCTGATGTCATGTAACCCCTCGGGCTGATTTTCTGAAAACTCATCTTTTCTAAAAACTCTTTCTCATAAAAATCTCTGATCCGAAGATCCTCATATATATACATATAGTATATCTAAAAATAGTATCAAAAGTATTGTATTTGAAAAATATCTCTGCTATGCTGGCCAGACTGATGAACACAGAGATTCAGCACCTTGGCCTCGTGAGCTCAAACCTATAAGAAAACTACTCGTGCACGACCATGTCCTCTCTAACGGGCCATGATTTCTCTCTCTAGCGGGCATGCGAACTCACAGGTGCCCCCTCGTATCCACCCCTAACTGATGTCTGGAACATCGTATATATATATACTTTTAATACATCTCTTGGATCCTTAGATCCATTTTTCTGAAAATATCTCATGTGGCATGTCATGCTCAATGCTCAATAATCATGCATGATATGTTGTTATCTCATATTATTCTTATGTTTCTCATGCTTAGATTTTGCTTAGGAAAGCTTAGGGTAGCTTATTTTTACTTAAAATTCTCTTTTATGTCTTTCTTAAGCCACACGGGTGTGTGTGTTATCGTGCACGGGCGTGTGTCAATGCACACGGGACTGTGTGCTTCTCGTGCTCTTGGACGTGCAAGGTTCTAAAATATTATCAATCATTCATGAAAATAGGCTGACCACACGGGTGTGTGGTGTAAATACACGGGCGTGCATGACTGAGCACACGGGCGTGTATCACACTGCACGGGCGTGTAGCTGCCTCAGCACCATCTCGTGTCTTGCCTACACAGGCATGCGCATTTGGGATTAGACACAAGGGTGTGTGCACTCGGGTACACGGGTGTGTGTGGATTTTCATACGCACACGGGCAACATGCAAAGTCGTGTCTCATGTTGATTTGAGGCCACACGGGTGTGTCCCTTCGGGTACATGAGCGTGTGCTCAACCCAGAATTTACAAATGTATCTGGAAACCCAGAAAATCCCACTCAAACACATCCAAAACTCATTCATCTTTCAATCAAACATAAACACAACATAAACTCATGCCCATAAACATACTTAACTCATACATTTCTCATTTAGCATGCTCAAACTCATACATTTCTCATCAAAAGCATACCCAAGCATATAAACATTACACATTGCACATTTAACTCAAAAATCATCACTCAAAGCATCTCATCATCATCATATCAGGCTGGAAAACATGCTTATCACACAGTAACCATCCAAGAAGCATCAAACTCAGAAAAGCTTGCTAGAAACCTAAGTGAAGAAGTAAAGAAATACTTACCTCTGGCCATGGCGTCTGGATCTCTCTCTCTAGCTGCTCTTGGATCTCTAACCGAAACAATAGCTGCTGGCTGGACGGGTTCTGGTCTAGGGTTCACTGGAAAAGGAGAAGAGAAGAAAAGCTGAAGGAAATAAGCTGGGCGAAATGCGGGAAAATGAACTTATAACTCGTCTCTCTCCTGGCACACGGGCGTGTGTCTTGAACACACGGGCGTGTGCCCCTCAAAAATCTCAAATCTCTCTTTTCTCGTGCCATACATGAAATATTCTTCTCAGAATATCCATATATAAGCCACGAAAGGGTTCTAAAAGACTTTTATACCCTTGAGACCATCTCAAAACCATTTCCCAACTGAAAATCTCTTTTTTACCCTTTATCTCAGAGCCTAAAATGACAATTCTACCCTCGGGCTATTACATACAGTGTGTAGTTTAGTTTAAGGGAGAATGGTTTTGTTCTTATTGGGTGGCAATAGCTTAGTTTGAGAGAGGATGATTTTTGCTCTTATTTGTTGGCAGATTTTTTTGGATTTATTTGTTAGCAGTAGTTTAGTTTAGTGGAGAGGTTGGGTAGGTTTTATTTGTGGGCAGTAATTCAAATTAATGGAGGTTGGTGAGCTTGGTTATGGACAAAAGCAGATAACCTTGAAAAGTGGCAATCAAATTGCTATTTTTATATGTAAAACACATTGATGTAAGATTGCATTCCATTCGAAGAATGATTGAAGTAAAAATCACGTAAGTGGAGAAGGCTGTTGGAAAAGAAAACCCTGTTGACATGTTTACCAAGGTTGTTACCTTAGATAAGCTTAAAATCTTTAAGAACCAGACTCATATTGAATATATGAAAGGAATCAAAGGGTAGTGAGGCTTTTTTCCGTTGTCAAGTGCAAAGGTGGAGATTCGTGATCTTGTGGCACAAGACGAGTCAAATATTTAACCCAGGTAAAGTCACCTAGTGACTCAGCCAACTTTGACCCTTCATAATAGTTTGAATATTTAGTCTAGGGATTCCTTCTTCCACTTCTAGAAACTCGCAAGCACAATGCATGAGACATGAAAGATGGAGATGAAAGGCACGTGTGTTTTGTAGGTGTTGCATCTGACAATGAAGTGGGAGAATTTTGTGCGTGCATGCAAGCAAGAGAGAAGAAAACTTGGCGCAGAGAGTTTACGTCAGTGAATACCGAAACACTACAGACCGTCATGTTGATTTCCCTGATTTACATAGAATGTGAATTAAAATATCCCAAACTTAAATTTCAACAAAGGGTCAGTTGTTAGCAAATTCATAGTCAATATTCAAAGGTTGTAAGGGAGCAGTTGGTGAATCTGTTTGACACGAATTTCTGATTGTATGATTCAGTATTCTTTCTTCGATAAAGTGGCGTGCTGGAATATTTATATGCTTGAATGACCCTATAAAATTCAATTCAACAATCAGCTGTCAACAATTGCTGCACTGCCAAAAGTCATTTATATAAATAAAACACCACGTGATTAATTCGATGTCTCTTTCTCTTTCTTAATTACTCTTTGCGTAAGAAGAAAGTTATATATGCTCGTGTGGTCATTCTTTAGTCCCATATTTTCCTTTTCACCACCTCCCATTGAAAATTCATCTTATTATTATTATTTTGTTTCGTGAGACATGTGACATTTGAATTACAAAATCAAAACAATGATAATGATTTGGTTTTAATAATTTTTTTTATTAACTTGTTTTCTAAAATGTTGAAGTCCAATTAAATAACCTTGCTTGCAGTTCAAAATGCCCAAATATAGTTTTTCTTTCTTTATTCATATGTTAATGGTTTACAATTTTATTTTTTTCCCGTGCAATGAAATTTATTTATAATTAACAGCTTTCTACGATTATAATACATCAGAAGCAAACATATATAACTTTTTAAAAATATTAAGTACTATAAAATATACATATTAAACATTTATATTCATTCGTTTCTTCTAATTCAATAGTTTTCTTTCTTTCTTTTCCATATAACTTTTTAACACTAAAAATGACTGAAAATGAAATTGAAAATACTTTTTGTATACATTTTATATACTCAAATAGAATCACCACGTGATTAAACAATTTTAAACTAAAAATGGATTAATTATAAATTAATACCTAATTATTTAATGACACATCATATAAATATATAGTCGACATAAAATTATTTGCATATAATTTTATTTAATAAAATTATGAAATTAAAAAACAATTATTTTCTTTATTTACATTATTGTTATACTTAAAAGGATTTAACAATATATTATATTATATGAGTTTTTGGATATTCAAATTTTAATTAAGATGCAAACTCAAATTTCAATTATACTTTAAGCTTTTAAAAACTATTTTATAATCGAAATCCAACGTTCCATCCAATACAACAATAAAACCTTTAATTTATAAATATAATTTTTTTAATTATTTAATTTAGTTTATTAATAAATTTTAAATTTGTTTCAACTATAAATATTCCTATTCAATACAATGTTAGAAAAATATATCATAACATTATATAAAATCCAATCATATCTAACATAAAATGAAGTTCTATAATTTCAAAAAATGAAGAACGACTATTTCCCTTATGATTTTTGCCTAAATGATAGGTTTCTACCTTTAAAATCAAAAATGAAAAATTACCGTCTTTCGTTATGTTTTGTTAATAAATTATGTTAAATTTAGGATAAATTACTAAAAAGACAAAATTATTTTTACTATTTGATTTTTTAGGTTTTAACTTTCATATAATAAGTGAAATGACTTATATACTCTTATATTGACAATAAAATGAAATAACTATCATTTTACCCATCCCACCACATCAATTATCTCCCTTAACTTCACCAAGCTCCTCCTCACCAGAAAACCTTATTATCCATCTACTATCCTTCTCTTCTGTACTTTTGTCCATAAACATCGAACAATATCCTTCAAAGTCACAAACGCCAATTCACAATAACCTTATTGCTTTTAGATTGAATTTTCCAAAGAAAAAATTTAACGCTTATCCTCACTTAAAACCTAACAAGATATAACGTACAATGTATGATTTATTAGGAGCTCAATTTCAAGTGAAACCATTAAATCCATCAAAATTTGTATTGCCTCTAATTCAAAAACCTTTGCCACAACAAACCAAATTGTTGTATTAAAGCTTGCTAATGAGGAGTTAAAAGGTTTTGTGTTAGACCCCTATGGGTTTTTAATTAATGCAAAATAATTGTTAAAATATCTAACTAATTTATGCATATATTGAACATGATAAAGAGGACTAAAATTTTTATATTACAGATTTTACTTGACGCATGACACGATCGTGTGTGTGTACCAAATGGGCAACACACGACTTGGATGAGTCGTGTGAAACATCTATGTAGCACAAATGCAGGACATATGACTGTGTTTTTTAAGCACACGACCGTGTGTCCCATTTTAAGGATGCACTCTTGTGTTAGTCCAACTGTGTCTGTGTAAGAATAACTTTGCTAAACACATGCCTAGGTTACTTGCAAAAATGTTGACCGTGTGGTGACAGTGTAGGCATCGTGCACAAAGCCATGTGGCTTTCTAGAATCTTGAAACATTGAAGCATCAATGACACACGACTATGTGCATGAAGCACACACCAATATAGGTGCACATGATAGGAGGAATATGACTGTTAGGAGCACAAAATAAAGGGAGCACAATCATGCAAAAGAATAACACACGTTCAAATTGCTTCAACGACTCTCAAATCATCACAATGGCTAATTCTTCCCAAATGTTATAAATTGAAGATGATTTGAAGATTCAAGGGTTAAAGAGTTAGAGCTTAGTTTTCCATCTTTCGTTCTCCAACTCTTATCCAATATTTTCTCTCATTAAAATTATAATGTAATTCATTTGAGAGAGACTGAGAGTTTATTATCGTATCAACCTTGTGAAGCAAATTCTTTGTATATTTTTCACAAACCCTTAGATGTGATCCCATAAAACTAGTGTAGAGTATAATCCCAATCAAAACTAAGTTAAAGGTGCAATCCCTTGTATTAAAATTAGTATAAGAAGAGCAAAATCCTTTACACCAAAACTATTGTAACTTCGAGGTTGAAGTTAGTGAAAGAAAATCCTCAAACAAGGTTCCATGAAGTGGTAGACGTAAGAGGAGTGGAGAAACTCCGAACCATTTTAAACAATTAAGCATTTATCTCTTCCCTTACTCTCTTTATTTTGTGTTTATATTTGCTTATATTATTTATTTGCTTGGTTGTGATTGTTGATTACTCTGATTGTTAAATTATTATAGGCCAAAGAACAATTTCCCACCCATAGTTTGAGGCGGGGACAAAGTCCCACCCGCAAGTTTTCAAAAGCCCGGTCTCCCACCCTTGGACCAAATTTAATATTAAATAAAATAGTAAACAGTAATATTTCAGGGGTAATTTTGTCATTTTATGATTAAAATTTTATAAAATAATAAAATAAATTTTTAAAAATTTAAAAAATTTTTAAAAATTTTTAAAAAATCAACTGGCCACAGCCGCCGATGCCGGCGACGGTGGCCGTTGATAACAGCACCAGGTGGCCCTCTCCGGCCACCTGGTTCCAGGGGAGGCCAGATCGGGCCTCCCCGTTGGGTGGAGGCGGCCAGATCGGCCGCCTCCTGTTTTGAAGGAGGCGGCCAAATCTGGCCACCTCCGCCAGATCTGACCACCGGAAATGGCCGAAGAGGACCGATATTGGTCCCAGCGGCCGTTCCTGGCCATGTTTGTCTGGGGAGGAGGCCAGATCTGGCCTCCTCCTCCAAAACTGGAGGCGGCCAGATCTGGCCGCCTCCACCTAACGGGGAGGCCCGATCTGGCCTCCCCTGGAACCAGGTGGCCAGAGACGGCCACCTGGTGCTGTTATCAACGGCCACCGCCGCCGGCATCAGCGGCTGTGGCCAGTTGATTTTTTTAAAATTTTTTAAAATTTTTTTTAAATTTTTGATATATTTTTTAATTTTTTATATTTAAAAATTATTTTATAATTTTATTTTAAATTTTTATTTATTAAAGGGCATTTTAGTCATTTCATTTGAAAAATTATAAAATAAGTTTGAATTTTGGTCCAAGGGTAGGAGACCGGGCTTTTGAAAACTTGCGGGTGGGACTTTGTCCCCGCCTCAAACTATGGGTGGGAAATTGTCCTTTGGCCATTATTATATTTGGCTAGTTGATTTTGATTGAACAACTTTAAGTTTTTACAAAATTTATAAATAACATATTCACCCCTTCTAGGTTGTTTGCTATATAGTCTAAGGGTTTTTTAATTGGTATCAGAGTAAGGACTTTTGTTTTCAAAAATCAAACAATTTTAAGATCAATTTTCAAATTTTAATTTCTTAAACCAACTTTTGATGAAGGGGGTAATTTACTTAGGCCACCTTTGTTTTGTGGAGAAACTATGCTCAATGAAAATTTTGTATAAAATTTTTCATTTAATCTATTGACTAAAAGCTTTGAAAAATTATTGATAAGAGTGACTTTGTTCCCATATATCTAAATACAAACATGCCCAAAAATGAAGATGAGCTTAATGAAAATGATGAAAAAGTATTGAGCTTATACTCTAGGGCATTAAATATGTTGTTTTGTGTTTTAGATACCACAGAATTTAATCGTGTTTCTTCTTGCGAAATAGCACATGAAGCTCGGATGGTCTTTCAAATAACTTATAGAGATACAAGTCAAGTGAGAGAGTGTAAGTTGGAGATGTTTTTCTATGAGTATGAGCTATTTAAAATGAAGAAGAAGGAGAAAATCAAGAAAATGTATCAACGTTTATCAAACCTAGTGAACGAATTGAGAGGATTAGGTAAAAGGTTTTGAGGATGTTGAGTTGGTCAAAAAGGTGCTAAGGTTATTATTAGAAGCTTAAAACATAAAGGTGATGACAATTGAGGAATCAAAAAACTTGACCAATATGAGCATGGATGAATTGATCGGCAGTCTTCTAACTCACAAAATGAAATGGATAAGTAAGAAGAATAAAACACTCAAGGTTGAGAAAAGTTCAAGGAAAAATGATGAGGTGCCTTCAACTGCAAGAAAGAGTACTACAGAAGAAAAATATTTGAAGATGCTCTCCAAGAAATTCAACATGTTCTTCTCTAAGAAAAAGAAGAAAGAAAAAGTTGTAACTTATTATGAGTGCAAAAAGAAAGGACATTACCGATAAGAATATCCCCGGATGAAAAAAAAAAAATCCAAGAAAAAAATGCTTGCAGCCTTGAGCAAGGAGGAATCGAATGATGAAGATAAAGAAGAGTGATTCCCTTCATGCTTCTACACCGAGAAGAAGTAAAGAAAAAGTGTAGAGAGATTATCAAGCCAAGTAAGGTCTAAGTTGCTTACTTCAATGTTACTTGATTGATAATAATAATGATGATTTCTGTAACATTGTAATTGTGCTGAATTGATATATATATATATATATATATAGACACACACACACACACACACACACACACATATACATACACACTTGCCTTGTTTGATTAGTTGGGCTGATTTGATGCAATTGCAATATGTATATATGTTTGGGTTATAACATGTGCAATATTGGATTTCATGTCAAATTGGATCAAATTTGATTTTATTGATTGCAAATGACATGGACTTATGCATTGATGGTCCCTCATGGTCAAAATATGCAAAACTAATGTAGTTGTAGTGTTTTGATCAAATTTGTGGATTAAATGTTTTATATTCCCGAAAATTTGCAAAATTGTTTTAAATATGTCATTTGTGTTTGAATTGGTTTTAGAAATGTTTAAAACGTGTTTTTAGATTGTTTTCAATGCTTAAGAATGAAGAAAAATTGCTCTTAAAATTTTTGAAATTGATAGCAAAATGCCCCCTATGTCAAGTCAGTAGAATTCTACAGATTTCTGGGTTTTATAGGTCATACACAACTGTGTATGATGCATTTGCCTAGTCACGATTTCATGTTTAAGAAACACATGACTGTGCATATCCTGTAATCAGACATACACGACCGTGCACATGTCTTACATAACCGTATTTGACATTATTTGTAGAAATTTTTCCAGATTTTCAATTTTTGCCTTTTTGAAAATTTCAATTCCCCTAAAAGATTTTTTGTGACCATAATTTATTCATGGAAATATTGATTTAATTGATACATCTATTCAAAAAGGGGGAGAAATAAAAATTGGATACTCCTTGCTTGTTCATTATATGAGATTGTTTAAGTTAAAGAGAGTGTTCATACTTATTTTTAACAATTTGTATCATGTTTATTGCTATCATTGAAAAAGAGGGTGTTTACATTGCTTCAAAAAGGGGAAGATAGATCCATTTTTTATAAGAGGTGAAATTCATGTGTATATGCATAGTTTGATAAAGTATTTTTCAAAAGGGGAGAAAACATTTTTGTGCAAATTGAAATTTATGTAATATACCTGTTTTATTTATAACAAAAAGGGGGAAACATGTTAGGTATGTTAAAATGACTATTATTTCTATGAATTTGAAATTTTATGCTAAATGAAAATTTTTTTTCAAAATGTATCTTTTATGCTTATAATACATTTTAACATATATTTTATCATTAAATCAAAAATAAGGAGATTATTGGACCCTTGTGGATTTTGAATTGATGCAAAATAAATATTAAAATATTTAATCGGTCCACACATGTATTGAACATGACAAAAAAGACCAAAGGTTTTAATTTTGTAGATTGCTTAATGCACAACCATATGTGGTTAGAGCGCATGACCATGTATGTGTGCCATAAGGGCAACACACAACTTGGTTAAGTCGTGCGAAGTGTCTATGTAGCATAAATACAAAATGCACGACTATGTGTTTTTTTAGCATACGATTGTGTGTCTTATTTTAAGGACACACTTTCGTATTGGTACAGTTGTGTTTGTATAAGAATTACTTTGTTGAACACACGCACGTACAACTATAACACATGTATATGTTACCTAAAAAAATGCTGACCGTATGGTGACAGTGCGAGTATCATGCGTGAAGCCGTGTAGCCTTCTAGAATCTTGAAGCACTGAAGTATCAATGACACACGACGATATGCATAGAGCACAAACCCATGTGGGTGCATGCAATAAGATAAATATGATCGTTGGGAGAATAGAATAAAGGGAGCACAATCGTGCAAAAGAAGAACACGACTGTTCGAATATCCAGATTGTTCCAACGACTCTCAAATCATCCCAACGGCTAATTTTTCTCAAATGCTATAAATTGAGAATGATTTGAAGATTAAAGGACAAAGAATTAGAGCTTATTTTTCCATCTTTTATTCTCTAACTCTTCTTTAACATTTTCTCTCACTAAAATTATAGTGTTATTCATTTCAGAGAGACTTTGAGAACTTATTGTTATATCAGTCTTGTGAGGCAAATTCTTTGTATATTTTTCATAAACCCTTGGGTACAATCTCATAAATGTATAAGCCTTGTGAGGCAAGTTCTTTGTATATTTTTCATAAACCCTTGGGCATAATCTTGTAAAAGTAGTGTAAAGCATAATCTTAGTCAAAACTAAATTAAGGGCACAATTTCTTGTATCAAAACTAGTGTAAAAATGGCAAAATCTCTTGTGTCAAAACTATTGTAATTTCAAGGTTGAAGTTAGTGGAAAGAATTTTTCAGGCGGGGTTCCTTGAAGTAGTAGAGATAAGAGGTGTGGAGAAGTTTTGAACCACTCTAAACAGTTGAGCATTTCTCTCTTCCTTTACTCTATTTATTTTGCGTTTATATTTGCTTATATTATTTGTTTGTTTAGTTGTGATTGTCGGTTGCTTTAATTGTTAAACTATTGGTCAATTGATTTTGATTGAACAACTTTAAGGTTTTTACAAAATTTCTAAATAACCTATTCATTCACGCGCCCCCCACCCCCCCCCTGCAATTCCTTTAGGTTATTTGCTATATAGTATAAAGGTTTTTCAGTCTGAAAGCTAGGTAATTAACAATAAAGTTAGAAAGATCTAAATATTTGTCGACATTTAGGTTGACCCAAAAAGGTTTACAATTGATTTGGTTTTTTTTTTTTCCAATTTTGATTTGGGAGGATGTTGAGTTTGTCAACTCGAGAAAATGTTTTGATCAAAGGAAGTAGGGCATGAAGATGATGACAAGGAGATAAGGCTAATTTTGGAAGAGCTAAAAGTTTCAATGTTGAAACTATGAGAGTTGGCAACGAGGCAATTGGGTTGAAACAACATCATAGGGATGCAAGTGATTGAGGAGGGATTGTCATCAAAAGGGAAGAGTATGGATTTTGGAAGTAATAAGTGTTGGTAGTAGAGGTTATGGTGGAACTATGTCTATCAATTAGATTGAGCAAACCCAAAGCTTGAAAGTTCAACCTAAAAATCAAGCGTAAAGATCAATAGGGCCAAAAAATTCATTATGGACAATGGTGTATTTTTCAAGTTCTCAAACTTGCAAGGGATTATAAGGCTTATTTTATAGGTTTTTAAAGTTATAAGGACATATTTGAAATAAACCTAAAATAAGCCTATAACTCAATAAAAAAAATTAATGAACCAAGCTTGAAATAAAAAATTAAGACTCAAATTGATAGCCCAAAACCCAAACCAAAATTTTTTTTACAAGTCCAAACTTGAATACGTCAAACTAGATTCAATAAGTCAAATTGACAAGCTTAGATGGAATTATGTAGGTGACAAACGTTGTGGTGATGTATCAATGAGTGGGTGCTTGTGGTGTGGCAATGTGTAGGTGTTTAACTTGGCAAAGAATGTGAAAATTGAAGAAAATGGTGACTATGATGAAGAAGATGAAATGGCTAAAAGATTTTTTTGTTTGTGATAATTCCAATTTCACTTTTGAAATTAGTGACTTTACTCTTATTTGTGGTAATAAGGTAGTTGTAAGGAAGAAAATGAGGGAAATAATTGAAAAAAAAAATGGTGATAGGATGGAAGAAATTGAAGAGAATGAAGAAGAAAGAAAGAAAGAAATTTTATTTTTAAAAATTACTTTAATACTCTTGTACATTTAAAGATAACATAAAATTTAAATAAAAAGTTATAATTTCTCTTTTATAACTTTAAAGATAGGACTTTATAATACCCATAAGTATATTTAAGGGTATTTTGATCATTACCGATAATTTTAGTCAAATAGTTATGTTAAATTTAAGAAAGTAGGGAGGAACAACCATTCAATTTAGATAAAAGCTTGTTCTAAAGTAGTATATCATTCTAAGTGATTAAAGATAGTCTACGGGTTTTAGATTAATTATCTTGATATAAAACTCATTCTAGTAGGAGGAACGTTCGTTTTATTATGGTAATTATTGCAAAAACATGATTAGGAAGGGATACATGCACGAATAAGGAATAACCATCACTTAAGGTAACTATCTTGATAAAACACCTATTCCTAAGTAAGGAATGCTCATTCCTACGATTATTATCAAAAATTTAAGTAAAGGAGTCTCCTTTTCAAACAGTAACTTTATACCATATTTCACATGTCTAGAATCCAAGAGAGATACATTGTGAGTTCAAGTCCCTAAGCATTTCAAATCAAGAAATTAGGGATCAAGCTTTAAGATTTAACAATTTATAGAAGACAAGTAGGATTTCTTCATCTTATGTTACTTATTGAATTTGTGATGAATTAACTATACAGTTAGTTCTAAAATTCAAATATGCAATGTTATATTACAAACTATGATATTAAAGACTTGATTTTTTATATTTGTAACTAATAAGATGGTATAATTGGTGATGTTAAGCATTAAAATATGTGAAGGTATGAATTTGAAACCTATTAGTTTATTTTAGCCAATTATAAGGAATTTGGAAATTATATGTTTGCTAAATGATGAGATATGATGATTATATGACAATAGAACTAATGAAACTTACATTTTTACATTCCACAATAATCATTCATAGAGAAAAAACACATGTTAAGGAGAAAAGGTGAACTATCATTCCAAAGTTGTGAATGTCCATTCCATAGAGAAAATGTAAACATTCATTCTAAGTTTATGAACAACCATTCTAGCTAACTACTCCTCAAGTTGTATGGAATAGCCAAACTTATAGTTAAGAGAAGATACATGCCTTATAAGTATATGATGTATAGGCATAAGAAATGGCTATAAGAGTTGTATGTTATGTGATATATGACTCTTATGTTGCGTGATATATGGTATGAGATACGAGTAGAAAAGTCATAAGTTGTGTGATCTATAACTTTAGCATAAAAGATGTGAAAACATAAGCAAGCCCAAGAGATCTTGATAATGGCTTGAGCATGTTTACATAATCCATGAAAACATATCTAGTTTTAAGCATGAGATTTAGTTAGGTGCATTTAGCATGCTTTCCTAAGTTTTAAGGTGTTTGAGATTTTTTGGGGGCTCTAATTTTGTAGCCATGAGTGTAGATCTCAAATCCACAAGTTTTACAACTTTATGAAAACCTGAGAAAACTTATTTTCTCATAAGTTTATTATATGTTTTCGTAAGGGTTGTTGTAAGGAGGCACCCATAAGTGACTTCATGAACACACAAGCCAACATACCTTTAGTTGGGTGACACTTACATGAGGGTGGTAGTTATGATGACATTCAAAAATATTGTGTACGTGGAAATAGGGATTGTAATAGTTATTGAGTATTTATCATTCATTCATGTCATTTTCCTATGTTTTGTATATAAAAGATGAGTACAAAGGCTGCGAGAGAAGCTTGGTCAGCTTAAGAGAGGATGAAAGGGATCTACATGAGATTTTTGTTATGAATTATATGTTTTATGGATTTTCTATTTTGCATATTTACTAGAAGTTGATTTATGTTTATTTATTTAATTATGATACCTTTTGCATGCTTCAGAAATGTTTAAGTTGTTGTTTTTATAAATGGTATTTGAGATTTTTCATTATGAATATGATAAGTATGATTTGAGCAGTTAACATTTTCTCTTCAGATGTGTACTCTTCTTGAAAGGTATCTATCTGGAGATGGGTGTTATAGATTTTGTCATTCATGCAAAAATAGGTGGAAAATAGTTGTTCTCCTTTTCCAGAGTTTAATACCATATAATAAAATAAGTAACCAAATTAACTCACCCTAAATTTACTATGATCTATAAGGCATCAACAACAATAAATAGAGTGGACAAAAAGCTTAGCCTTTAGAATCAAGACCTAGGGAGGAGCAAGCCTAAGTTGGGTTAGATCGAGGGACTAGACATAGGCCCTAAAAACTACAAATTACCCCAACAATAATTTTTTTTTAAGAATATTTGTTTTTATTTGTTTTACAAAATAATATTAAATAATAAACAAATCCAAAGGCCCTGCTAGTCAAGCTTTGGCATAAGGCTTAGACCAAGGACCAATTTGGCCCTGCATATGGAGTTAGGGCCCATCCGGGCCCCCCTTTGCCCACCTAAGCCTGTAATTATCTATCACCATCAACCAATCAAGAACTTTCCTCCTCTTTTTGCTTCTTAATCAAACATTTAAGGCCAATTAATTAGTCTTTAATAGAATAGTCAACTAAGCCGAAAAACAGCAGCTATCAACCAAAATATAATGGCGCTACTGGAAAGGATGACCAGATACAGGAACTTTCTTCCTTTGCTTAGCTGCTTTTCTGCCTAGTGGATGTACCAAGCTGATAAAAGAGACTTGAATTCGCAACTTGTTGCAACTACCACTTGCTGGGCAGCTTCTTCCTACTTTTGGATTAAGTTATAAGGCCACATGACTATTTCACACCCAAGGTTTTATGAAATGACAGATTTCCACCCACTAAATTTGAATCAAAACCTTAACTTTCCCTTATAGTTAATTTTGTTAACAAATTTGGTTAAATGTTTTATAAGATTACCAAAAAGGAAAAAATACCCTTAAACTAAATAACACTTTACTTCTAAAATTTTATTAGTTTTTTCATTCTAATTTATATTCATTTTAATTAAAAATAATAAAATAATTAACTTGTACAAATATAGAAGGATGTTAATAATGTATAATTATATATTTGAGATAAACTTTATTCTTAAAAATTTTAGGTGTGTTAATGAAATTTAAAAAGTATTTTTGAAAATTAAAAAAGTTTAAGGTGTTTTCAAAAGTTTTAAATTTTAATATGTTTTTTAATAGTTTTCAAAGTGATAGTTACACCTCTAAAGAATACAAAATATTAAAAATTTAAATGTTATATTATCAAATATTGAGATTATAATATATTTTTAAAATATATGAAGTATATATGATAATTTTTTAAATAAAACAGAAAAATATCTATTTATCATTTATAAATTTAAAAATAATGTTTATATTTTAAATACACCAAATATATAAATATTTCTTTTATTATTAAAACTAATTATCAATTTTGGTTGATAGTTGAAAACTTGACTTTTTCTAATATAATAAGCTGAAATAGTAATCTCATCAAACCTTGCGTGGGAAAGAGTGATTTGGCCAGATTATAATAATATTTAAATTTAACTTTGTGTTTTACATGCTTAAAAGTCAAAATTCAAATCCACATGCTTAACAGTCAAACTCAAAATCAATGTTTTAGTTTTACCAGGGTCCTCACTATTTTCTTTATTATTATTATTTTGTTTAACGGTCCAGGATTCTTCTTTGAAAATTATCAAATGTAACTGGATAATGACCCAATTTATGCCCTTTTTTTCTTGGGTGCCAAGTGATATGTCCAAATATCTAAAGAAAAAAATGTGTGAAATGAGCATATTTTTATACCATTGAATCATGAATCTTATACTCGAAACCCTCCAAGAAATTTCATTTTGTGTGAAACATTTTACAAGAATAGTCCAAGACAATTTAATTGAGATGAAACATTCACATTCTTTTTTTCTTTCTTTCTTTTCTTTTCTTTTCTTTTCTTTTTTTATTTTTCTAAGCTATTGTACTTGACAGATGCATGTATATTCGTGTTCATAAGCTAATATATATGAATTAAATCTAAATCCCATATTATAATTGACATGACCTGCATGATTGGCAAAGTCGTATAATAAAATTTCTTCCTTCCACGCCTTAATAAGATAACTCAATTATGTCTGTCTGACTAAGATGCACTATAGTTTATGGATAAGAAGTTGCAATGTCATCGTTGGTGGTGGTGTACAAGAATCCACCAACATCACAGATGCCCCAACTGGTGTTTTAATAACTAGAAAATCAAAGGACAACAGGGTTTCCTAAATTGTACAGGTAATGAGTTATATTTTTTTTGTAATTTTAATTAACAATTTAGAATATTTTTGTAATTGAGCTGAAAGTCAAGTGTAGTAGAAAAAATGATCCTTAAGCGCACGGGGTTTAACTGGAAGTAGCCTGGAAAGTCCCCATGAGACCCATAGAAACCTATAATGATTAAGAACTTGAAAAAACGACAAAACATCAAACGAAAAAGGTTCTCACGTCTCTAAAACGATGCTTCCAGGATCTAACACCGAACCTCAATTGAAACTCCCCACATCTCGTGCCACTTCTTCTCTTTATATACCTATACCACACTCCCTATCTCCACTCAACCTTCTCTTCTTTGTTAATTCTCATCTATTAAGCTTTAGAATTTTCATCTCATCGATCTCTTCTCTCAAATGGCGTATCAAGATGAAGTTTTTACCTTAGAATATATCAGCCAGTACCTCCTCAATGATTGCAGTACTTCCATGGATGACTTTATCTCAAAGTTTAATTTTCAAACTTCATCTACCAATCAACAACCCCAACAACAACCCAAACATATCAATTCCCAGATACATCAGACACAGAATCGTCAAACTCTTGTGAAATCTTCAAGTACTTTAAGCCAGAGAAAACCATCCATAAACGTGGCGATTCCTCCAGCAGCAGCGTTTTCTTCGACCTCCAACAATTACCCAGTTGTGAAAACAGAAGCAGAACCGGAAGCAGAGAAGGAAAAGCACTACAGAGGAGTAAGGAGAAGGCCATGGGGAAAATATGCGGCTGAAATCCGTGACCCAAATAGAAAAGGGACTCGGGTCTGGTTGGGTACTTTTGATACCGCTATTGAAGCTGCAAAAGCTTATGATAACGCAGCGTTTAAGCTACGTGGAAGCAAAGCGATCTTGAACTTTCCTCTTGAAATTGGAAATTCAAGTTCGAGTTCTGTGGAGTCTAAATTACAAGTGAATTTTGGAAAAAAGAGGAAGAACGAAGAGACAGAGAGTCCCATGGAGAGAAAGGTCGTGAAGCAGGAGGAAGTATTCGAGGAAACGCCGGCGGAGAACATCCTCACTGGGGATCACCCTTTAACACCGTCAAGTTGGAAGGGGTTCTGGGATATCGGTAACGGCAACGATGTTTTCAGCGTGCCTCCGTTATCTCCGTTATCTCCGCATCCAAGTATGGGATACCCTCAGCTTCCGGTTATGTGAGGAAATTCAACGACCGTTAAATGGATGATTTCTGACTTTCGGCAATATCGGACGGCTGAGTGCGATCTAAATATGTAAATACGAAGTAGACTAATAGAGTGCTATACGCAACTAATTAACTTTAGTTGCGGTATGTTTGAAGATTAGTTTGGATTTATTTAATTAATTAATTGGTTCATTTCTTAATATGGGGCTTTAAATTGCTTTTCTACAACAATGAATATAAGGATTTTGAATTATGGGGTTTTTGAATCTATGTTTTGTTCTTGTTTCGAAAGCTATCTTGATGTTTCTTCAATATTAACCTCACCAAATGTTCTTGATCTTTAATTCTCATAGCTTGTTCAATCTTCCACTAAGAAGACGAGCCATGATGAGTACTCTTAGCAATCGACAGAACACAATAATTTTTAAATCCCACTTTGAGATAATTGAGAGTGAAAGAACAAGCTTTTACATGTTAAAAATAAAAAAATAATGTCAAACAACTTTTCTATCAATGGAAAAGACAGCAAATTGTGAAACATAATTTGTGCACAAAAAAGATGCTGAGCTTATAACAAAAACACAAACAAGTTATTATGGTGTTATCTTATTCGTACAAGTATCTAACCAACAAAATTATAAGATAATATTGAAAAAGCATCATTATATATCATATAAATATTTGTCTTTTGCAAGTATGAAATAATGATTCTTACTACTTAATTTAAAAAATTAATTTATTCTTCCATTATTTATTTTCATTAATAAAAATTATTTTAGTAAAATTATTGAACTGTTTTGAATATATAATTGCCAATTGTCAATCTATTTATTATTTTATTTATTGAAATTGTGAAAATATTTTTTTTTTCCCTTCCCGTTCTCCTCTCCATCAACCACCCCATCTCATCCTATAATCTTTCGGCCATAGTTAGGGGAATTAAGTTGGTGGCAGTGTCACCACTTCTGGTTATTGATTACAGTCTATTTACAAGATTGATTACCAGATAATTTACATTTAAGTTGGAAAAGAGTCAGTCGGCCGTCTTTTATTTGTCATCAACTCGAAGTTCCCTAGGAACGGGATCCATAAAAAGCAAGGACCCACTTCCAGGATCGATCTATCCAAGATCCTCCACTGAAACTCCCCAAGTTAGTTACTTTTTTAGTCTCCTGACACTCCACTCAAATCTTCTTCTCCTCGTATTATTATTATTTTTGGCAAAACTGTGAAATGGCAACTCCCGATGACGCTTCAACTTTAGAACTCATCAGCCGGTATCTCCTCAGTGACTTCTCTTCCATGGACAACTTCATCACCAGTCTTAATATTTGCAACTCATCTCCTCAATTTTGATCACTTGGAACCGAAAGAGGAGCCGGGGCTCCAACAAATTCTGGGTTCTAAAATCTTCAACTACACTAAGTCAACGCAAACCAACCATCTCTAAATGTGACAATACCTCAAGCTACAAACTTCAAAACGAACTCCAATGTTAACCCAGTTGTGAAGACGGAGACAGAAGCAGCTGTTGGAGAAGAAAAGCACTACAGAGGAGTAAAAAGGCGACCATGGGGTAAATACATAGTGGAGATCCGTGAGCCGAATAGAAAAGGGTTTCGGGTCTGGTTGGGAACGTTTGACAGTGCTGTTGAAGCTGCCAAAGCTTATGATAACGCTGCGTTTAAGTTCCCAGGAAGCAAAGCGATCTTGAACTTCCTTTTGAAATCGGAACTTCAAACTCCAGGGAGTCTGAATCACAAGTGAATTGTAGATAAAAGACGAAAAATGAAGAAACAGAGTGTGTGAAGAGGAAGGTCGTGATGAAGGAGGTGGCTGAGGAGACGGTGACGGAGACCGTCGAGGTAGGGGTTTGTCCTTTGACGCCGTTAAGCTGGACGGGTATTTGGGATGGTGGAGAGGGCATATGTACTATGCCATTGTTATCGCCGCTATCACCGCATCCCTCTATGGGCCACTCCAGGCTGACGGTTATGTAACGGAGGTGTGACGGTTTGTTGGGTTCGAAATTTGGAAATTCTAACGGCAGATGGGTCTTAGATAACGTGGATTGACCGAAAACTTTGGCTCAATTGAACCACACAAGTTTAATATCCAATTCTTTGGTTAAAAAAATTAATTTTACAAAATTGAGTCTTATGTAAGTTTGGATAACAAATTTGTTTATTAAATTATCATGTTTGAATATGAATAAAACAAGTTCAAATTTGGACAAGCCTCCAAAAGTGTAATATTTATTAATTTCAACTATGTCTAATGTATGTTAATAAGTGTCACTTATTTTGAAAACAATCGATACAATAGTTTATAATAATTGAAATATATTGAAATTTAAATACTTAAAAAATTACTTATCCAAACTTGAGCTATCCATAATTTTGGCTCAACAAACTTGTGCAGAACTTTTTTTATTCAAACCAAACTTAAGTTAAGATTATTCAAATGTGATTCAATTTATATCTATTTTTAAAAATTATGACCCACCTTAGAGAAGGTGTGTGGTGTGTGCAACTCTTGGTTCTCACAAGTAGAAGGGAATGTTATAGCAATTCTTTATGTGCTTTACATTTGTCATAGTAATTAAGGACCACTCCCTAATGCTCTTGATCTTCATGATTTCTTATTGCTTGAGCTAGATGATGAGGAGTTCTTAAACTATAGAGGTTTGTTTTCCTCTACTTATTTTTCACTAAGTTCAACGTAGTTAGGTTAAGCCCTAACCTCAACCTTGGTCAATGACTTTACTATAGTCAATTGTGCAAACCTCTTCCTTTTCACTAGAATGATTATAGTACTAGTGATCAAGACCTTTGAGCCCATCAACTTTGAGCCAATAGAATAATTTTGAACTTTGTCAATGACTAAACTAAATGACATTTGAAAAAGAAAAAGTAGACTATCAATTTAACCCTAAGGTTCAACTACTGACCGAATACCTATGGCTCTAAACATAAGGCCTAACCTAAATAGGCATGTGCATATAATGCATTAAATATATAGTGAAAACATTTTTTTTCACAACATGCTTTGAAGTAAAGTCTCAATCATTAACATATTGTTCATTGGTGTAAATAGGTTAATAATTTATGAAGCTCTATTTGCACTCAAAAAACCTAGGAGGCAATTGTTCTACAGCTAGACCTTGTCTTAGTAGAATGTATGAATGACACTAAAAAAACGACTACCTTGTAATAAGCAACTGATATATCACTTACACATAGGTTGACACTAAATGTGGGTGTAACATCTTACTCTTAACATATACCTCTAGTAGAAAATACCATGAGAGTGACGAATTCTCTGAGTTAGCTTGAAAAAAAAAAACATACATAACTTAGAAAATATGCATTATAAAATAAACCATGAATTAACCATATGTGTAGAAAATTTCATAAACCCAAAATATGAAATGTGTAATAAATAATAATAATACAAATAAAAGGAACTAAAATATATGTAGTCTCGCCCATGTCTCAACTCTGTTGGTGTACGCTACTTCCAACCGCACACTACCATGCCTACTTGCAAATCCAACAGTGAATACACGAGTGAAAAATCCTCAGTAGGCTAAAACAAGTAAAAGTGTTCACAAATAGACATCCCAAATCCTTTTCATGCAACACTTAATGTCCCAAATACTTGTGTGTATTAAAACTCTATAGAAGTATTCATATGACACCCCAAATGTCTAATACTTAAATGTCAGTTGAGCTTAAACATCCAATCAATTTGAATATGAAACAACTCATATTTAAATTAGAAGTTTTATTTCTAACGTGTACATTAAAATTGAAATTTATTTCTTTCACCTTTGCTCATAGGCTAAAACAAAATTTAATCATACATCTAATGCAACTCTAAGCCAAGTGTTGCATAATTCATATGTAGGTTCGTTTTTTCCTCTAGCGAGCATCTACTCTGCTCTAGTTCCTATATATTAAAACAAGTGTCATAATTAAATCATGTGTTGAGAACACAAGACTTAAAGAAAAAGGTACAACTCTCAACCATACTTGAAGTATGTAAGACTCGTTGTTGTATATACTACTGTTACTGAGTAAACCTATTATTATCATAATAGTTTAATATTTTAGCAATATTCTTTATTAATGTATACAACAAAAATTCTATACCAACTGGCTGAAATTAAGTAAGTGAAAGTGAAAATCATAAATTAAACCGTGGTGGGTTTAAAAACTTTGCATTATAGAAATATATAATGAAAATTATAAAATATTATTATGATTTGAAAAGGTACTATGCATATACAGATTGTGCAAAATGTAGACATGAACTTCATATAAGCATACTTGAAAACTATGTAAACATGTGAACCACTGACATGCTCTCTAGTCAAAACTGTATCTATCCCTCTGTAACCATAGCTATCTCACCTCTAATTAGCGCCAAACTCACTAGTCTATAATGAAAGAAAACATAAAAAAAGTGAGTGATAAATCACTCAGTAAAAGTTTCCTAACTCTCTACCACAAGCAAGTTCTCATTCTTTTTATCTGTAACTGATTAAAATTTTGTTCTAATTTTGCATGTTAAACTATATATGAGATTTTACTTATTAAACGATCAAAATTTTTGTATTATGCCATGAAATGAATGTTATGATATAAACTATGCTAAAAACATGCTTTTACCCTTGGGCTTGATTTCTGAAAAACATTTAGTTGTTTTGAAATCATTTATATTGATTCGAAAATCCTGAAATAAAAGCATAACTGAAAATATTATAATTGAAAATCTATTGTGCTAATCAAACCAATTAATATAAGGATTTGACACCTTGGCCATGTGAGTTTAATATCCCGAAACTATATCAGGAAGTTGAAATCTGATAACTAATGCACACCAGTATATATCTCTAAATTGTAACTAAAATTGGCTCCTTCTCCAACAAGCATGCAACTCATAGGTGCCCCATCATATTCACCCCTAAAATAATGCTCAAAGCCTAGTATTTTCTTTTTTAAAACATGCATTTGGATTATTAGATTCCTCTCTGAAATTACTAGTCATAAAATGTTTATATTGTGTAATCTTTCATCATTTTTATTTGTAATAGTACTGTATGGATGTTATGTAGTGTTTTATATGTTTTATGCTTTATTTTATATTTATCTAGAAAATTTTCACCTAATGCATAGTCGTGCATGCCTAGATGCACGATTGTGCATGGGCTGCATAGTTGTATGTTCGGTTGTGCATAAAGTTGTGCAAGCTTCTAGAAATTTTGCTAAGTTTTTGTTTTTTTGTATATGCACGATCATGACATTAACTTGCACATTTATAACCCTTCACAATTTCAGTCTACATCCTTCACATACACGATCGTGACTATAAGGCACGGTCATACGACTACGAACACACAGTCATGCATCCTACTTTGTTTTGGCAAATTCATGACTGAAACATGCAAAATTATATCCAATCTAAAAAAAAAATCATAAATCAACCTATATCATCCATATTTCATGCCCAAAACACTTATTATACACATATTAATCTCATTAATAACACCAAACTCTACAAAACATGCATCCAAAACTCTTTAAAACATAAACATGCATACAAAAGCATATTTCTAAGTAACCAACTTCATCATCATCACTTTCATTTCATCATTTCCTCATTCAATCATGCCATAAAATCATGAAACATACTAAAATCATTATCATAACTCAACCAAGCAATAAAAACATATATAGAAAATAGAAGGAAAAGGCAAGAAACACTTACCTTTTGCTATGGTTGTCTTTAGTCTCTCTCTAAACAAAATCTCACTCTCTAGCTTGGTCGGAAACTTTTGGTTGCTAGTTTTCTCTTCGAGGGTTAGGTTGCTCTGAAATTGGAAGGAAATTTGGGTGAGAAAATATGTATGAACATGGATAAGCATGACTCTAAATATGGTGGCTCCTCAAGTAGGCATGCACGATCATGCATGGTGGAAAATGAAGATTTTCCACTTTCTTTCACTTTACATGAATAGATCTCCTAAGGAGACTCTTGTGCAAGCCACATAAGTTCTAAAAATGACTATTTCACCCTTGAATTCTCTCAACTTTATTTCTATTATAAAATCTCACTACTAACCCCAAATTCCAACCTAAAATGACAATTTTTAACCTTAGGATGTTACAAAGTAGGAGATTTACTCTACATTCGCTTCTTACTCTCATAAAAGGCCTTACAATGCTTCTTCCAGTAACTAAACTTACCACCGTAAAAGCAAACCACCTTTCTTTCATTGCCAT
Organism: Anacardium occidentale; assembly: GCA_026122585.1. Classification (NCBI taxonomy): domain Eukaryota; kingdom Viridiplantae; phylum Streptophyta; class Magnoliopsida; order Sapindales; family Anacardiaceae; genus Anacardium; species Anacardium occidentale. Next base: position 117,365 of record JAJEJH010000153.1, read on the forward strand.
TTTCTGAAAGTTTAGTTGAACTTTGAGGTTGAGATTTAGAATTTAGACTGGCCTTAGCATTTCTTTTTTCTTCGTTTATCTTAAGGCTAGTTGTAACCTCTCTTTCACATCTTATTTGTAGTTCAACATCTAATATCATCCTTAATAATCTATCGGTGGATTCTTTGTCATGCTTTTTGAGGAAGTTCTTGATGGATCTTGTATAGGACCTAGAAAATGACAAGGCAATTGTCTAAAATGCAAAACTGTTTATCAACTATAAGGCCAATGATATGCCCCTCTCAATCAAGTTATGCATCTTAAACGGGTAAGGAATCAAATTGGCTTTTTTTTACTCGACATGTAAGGATTTCCTTCAAAGCTTGACATCACTTGATACAAGCATGACCTTTAAAGGTTTTATGCAAATGTTTGGGAAAAATAGTATGTTTGCAAGTCAGAAGTAACAAATGATGATATTATTTTTTTAGGTAAGCAAATCAACATCATTATGTTTTTCATATGCGTCGAGTTCATCCATAAGGGCACCACGTTTGGGCTTAACAAAAGGATCCTATACGATAACATGCATGATTTCCTTGTCTTTGAGTATAGTTCAAAGATGTTGATATATTTCATAAAATCTTATGTCTGTTCCAAACTAGTTTTCAAATGCCTTTATAAAACTCAACCTATATGTTAAGTCCATTTTAAAATTCTACAAAATAAGATATAATTAACTTATATACTATTACATTTAATAACGTGGACTTTTTATTAATTAAATATTTCTATTATTTTACTCAAACCAACAACCCTTACTATTATACTAAACAAGTCTTGATGGAGTACATAATGGATCAAGATTTTATTGACTCGATACTTAAACCTTCACTTTGGTGAATAAAAAGAGTCAACCTAATTACGTAGATCAACAAACTAATCGACAAAAATTTATGGTTTCAAGTTAGGTGTTATCTTAACAAACGCCTGCGACTACAGTTGTGATTCTCAATATTAGTAAGCAAATATTACATATCTGCAAGCATCATTAGATGTCATCCCTAACTCAACGTATAATAAACTCTACCTTTGCTTTGGAGAATAAGCTTCATTTAATATTAAAAACCTAAACATACATACTAACATAAACAAAATGTGTTAGTACACGACCCAACCTAAAATCAAATTCTTGAGTCAAAAGGATCGATGGATCAACCTAGATTTTGTTGTTGATTTGACTACAGTTGTAACCATACACAAGCTTCTAACCTTAACATTATAGGCATGGACTATGATCCCTAAGTCCCAACCAAAACAACACTTAAAAGTAAAGGAAAAGGCAACAAAACAGTATTTGTACTAGCATTGTTTTCCACTTGGAGTAGTGCTATTTTTCCCTTCATATACAAGATTCTTCCACTCTCACATATTCCAATTTGCATTCTCACTCACTAGAAATTTCACATTGATTGGCATCTCCAAATTAAGCTTCAACTTTAGAGATTCAATAATGTTAGGCGACCACCCTATCGGAGAATGGTCGCGCGCCACCCTTTGTGGTAGTTTGCTGAATAAGCTAAAAAAGAATCAAATGAAAAAAAGTATGCCACATCAAATTGAATAAAAATCCAAAATTTTTGCCTAAGAATTGAACCCCTGCATAATTGAATAAAAAAGTCTACAATTTTCACCTAAGAAATTGAGCCCACGTCTAAAAAGTTGGAAGCTCATTTTTCCCCCAATAATGGTCTTCCCTCCCAGCTCTCATAGTTTTCTTTCACCTCAATTGTTATGTTTCCAACTCAAATTTATTAGCAACACTCAGATTTCTTCCCTTCCAGCGTCAGGATCCCTAAATCCTTCGCTTTTATCTTTCCTTCACTCCAATTTTATCACCCAAGTCTGACGATTAAGGTTGTTTAAGGTTTTTTTTTTTTTGGCTTTTTTTCAATGATTGATTTTCTTTGAAGGTTTTTATGATTACGTGTATTTGATTCTATTTAAAAATGGAAGGAAATCATGCAAATAATTCTATTTCACATATTAATTTTGTGAATTTTTTTTTTCTAAGTTTGTTGAGTTAATATATATTAATTTAAAATGATAAAAGTAAAAGCCAAAAAGTACAATTATTGGGTTTGGATGGACCCATAACAGGTTTATCCAATCCATTTGCAAAATGAAGCATTATAGGCAATTTGATGGTAGTTAGGCACATGTAAAATGTCCCAAAACTGCCAATATTTAAATAGAAGCACAAAAGTACAATTTCTCCCTCCCAAAATACATAATACCTAAAAATAAAAGAAGTGATCAAAAGTTAATAAAACACAAGAGAAAATCTTGCAAACAAAGTACATGGTTGCAAGCATGTGTCATGAAAACTAATTTTGGTTGCACATCAATCGAATCTCACTGAATTATGATTTGGGTACGCAAGTTACTATGTTCAAATTTTACAAAATATGGATGATTTTTTCCTACATTAGTATTTGAGCCTAGGGTTAATGTTTCCACTAACAAAATGAACATAAATCCCGTTCCAAATTATGCGTACAATTTTGCAAAAAAAAATTTAATTTGGAAATAGGATATTGGATTTTTTATTAAAATTCAAATTTTAGTTCGAAAACTACGGGCAAAAAGAAAACTATGACCAAGAGGAAAGAAAGGTATCTTCATAAGATACTTTGTATACTCTAAAAGGTACATGTTCATTGGAGAGGATTTCGATAGAAAAATTACTAAAATTGAATCTAGAGATAATACATTCATAGAAGATGGTTTTTCTGGTAAGTGAGACTGAAAAAGGTCTTCACCTATATATGAGGTGAAAGAAGAATATGGAATAGGTGCTTTTCAACAATCCATAGTTGAGTCCCAATGAATAATACTTTTACCTACTTTGGATAGTGAGAGCAATGAGAACTTGTTGCATCCATCTCAATGAAGTGAGAGCAATAAGATTGAACTCCAACTTTTTTCAAAAAGTAGGAGCGATAATCGTCGATTGCATGGGAGTTGGTTGTTCAAAAATATCTAAGCAATGTTTCGAAATTGAAAACATGGTTTTTATTACCACTCCTTAAGCTAATAAAGTACCTAAAACATTACAAGGCATTCTCTCATCTACTAATAAGGATAAGTAGCAAGAGGCATTAATAGAAGAAATGAAATTCATAAAAACAAACCAAGTTAGAAGTTTGGTTGACTTATCGTTGGGTTAAAACCCCATTAGAACAAGTGGATTCTCAAAATCTAACGTAAGGTGAATGACTCAATAAATAAATGTAAAACTCATCTTGTGGCAAAAGACTATACTCATTAAAAAAATATAAATTATATTCACTTTATTCTAGTTATAGTAGCACATTTAGAATTAGAGTTGCATGCATTAAATTGATGTCATGACAACTTTCTTTAATAGAGAGTTTGATGAAGAAATCTACATGGAACAACCTATGAGTTTCGTTGTAAAAGGCTAAAAACGTAAACTATACAAGCTTCAAAGATTAATATGTGGCTTGAAACAGCCAAATAGTGGTATTTAAAATGTTCATAAGGCCATAATGTCTCAAGGTTTCAAAGTGATTGAATATAACCATTGTGTTTGACAAATTTACAATTCTATCTTTTTACGCAGATGATGTGTTGATAGTTGAAAACGATTTGGAGTATATGATGACCATTAAAGGTTGGCTATCTAAGATTTTTGACATTAAAAATATGGTTGAGGTAGATTACATATTAAGAAATAAAATCATGAGGAATTGTTCAAAGAAATTTTTTTCTTTGTAATAAGAAATAATATTTGAAAGACTCTATAATGGTTTGGTATAGTAAATTGCAAACTTATTGATACTCTTGTGTCAAAAGTCAAATTGTTAAGCCAAGATATGTGTCCTAAAACTAAGACGAAAGAAATGAAATGTCCTTAATACCTTATTCAAATACTATTAGAAGTTGTGTATATTATTGTAGCAACCCAGATTTTAGAAAGCCCTTAGGGGTAGAGTTTTGGGGTTAGAACTAGAATTCAGTGATAGATTGGGGGCTTAGAAGAGTTCAGGGGTGAGATAGTAGTTTTCCTGAGCTGTGTGGCCTTCGTATGATGCCTTTAGGGAGGTTTTAATCATGTGAAGCGCGAGAAATGGATTCTATCCATTTTCCAGGCGCACTCCCGTGCGCCAAGCCTGCACGCCCGTGCAGGTGGGATTAAAAGAGAGAGAGAGAAGAGAGTTATTGCATTTCTCACCTGTTTCAGCCATCTCTCTTCTTTGTTCAGCAGTTCACAGCCCTAGGCGCGAGATTCAGCTTCCAGCAGCTCCCAATCCAGCCAGAGATCAGAGAGAATAGCTTGGATTAGAATCCCCAGCAGCCATGTCAAGAGGTAAGTGTTTCTTACTTCTTTAGCGTATTCCCCAGCTTGTTTGATGATTGTCTGATGATATTGGAGATGTATGTGTGCATTTCCAATATTTTGACTGATTATATGTGATGAATATGATGCTTGATATGCTTATTTTCCACCCAATAACATGTTGCTTGTTTGTGGGTGTGTGTTGTGAGAGAAAGCTTGCATTTGCCATGGTGGAATTCGTAGTTTGGGATGACAGATGAAATTGATGATGTATATGTGTTTATTGAAGTGCCTTGGATGTGTATGTTTGATTAATTGCAGATTGGTTGAGTTTCGGATGGTTTCCAGCGAATTCAGACGAACCATGTCTGAGCAGAACAAGACACACGACCGTGTGCCCGCAAGAGCACGCCCGTGTGCCCTTGTTTCTGCAAGGACACGGTCGTGTGCACGAAGTGCACACGGGCAGGAAACGCAGGGACACGACCGTGTGTCCTGAGGGACACGGCCGTGTGTCCCATCTTTGCTTGAAATGGCCCAGAATTCTAGAAGCACACACGCCCAGACGCACGGCCAGCACACGGTCCCGTGTGCTGGGGCACACGCCCGTGTGCCCTTGCCCAGCACGGTCGTGTGTGCTGCGTGCACGACCGTGTGCCTTCCTTGCACGGTCGTGTGCCTTCCAGTTTTCCAAAAAAAGGTAGAAATGAATTGTTAAAGGTTTGGTAATCCATCCAAGGCCTAATAATCATCAGATAATCCAGATTTCAGCTAAGAACAGATGCATAAGCATGCATAGCACAACATGTAGCCTGAATGAGGATCCAGGGATCCGAATTCAGTAGATTTCAGCAGTTAGAACCCAATGTATGGGTTTCAGTTTTGGGGTGAACTCGAGGGGGCATCTGTGGGACCCAGCTTTCTGACACCAGTCAGTCAGCTCAGCAGCATATCAGCAGATCAGATTTCAGTTTTCTAGCCAGTAGCTAGAATTTTCAGCCCACTTGGCCAGGATGCCGAATCCCTGTGTTCATCAGCCTGATCAGCACAGCAGGTACCTTCGGGTACATATAGTTTTCCAGATGCATGCATCATCAGTAAATACCCAGATTTCAGTATCATGACATGTCATTCATTTCAATAACGAATTAATAATAAGAATCAGCAGTACAGCAATCAGAATCAGCACCAGCAAGCGTGTAGATGTATGTTTAGGGCCGATCAGGTATGTGTGCCCTTGTTTGTGCTTGCTTGGGTCGAGGGGAGTAGGAAATGCTTACTGAGTGATTTTCATCACTCATCCCTTTCCTTCTTCCTTCCTTTTCAGGTTTTGCTGCTGGCGAGGAGCGGGTGGACTGAGGCTGGCGAGAGGGGACCCCACACACACTTGTTGATGTATTTCTTTTCAGTTTTGGACCTGTGAGGTTTTGTATGTATTTTGTACATTTCCAGGTGTAAAGAATATTGTACAGAAACAATATATATATATATATTCAGCCAGTTGGGCTCATTGTATATTGCAGATTCAGTTTAAGCTTCCGCTTACAGTGTAATTAGCAGCAGAGTTCTTTTCTTTTCGTAGGATTCCCGTCTCGGGTACCCAATTTTCAGTTTATTAAATAAAAAGAAACGGTAATAGTCAGCAGCAGGGGTATTCGGGGCGGCGGGTCCTACAATTATGTTGTATACATGCTTAGACATTTGTTTTGTTGTCAAGTTAATCAATCGATATCAGTTAAACCCTAGAAAAGAGCATTGAAAGGCTATCAAGCGGATACTAGGATATCTAAAAAGCATATTGGATTATTGTTTGTATTAACAAGGATCAAATTTACTTTTAGTTAGCTATCCAGATGTCAACTAGGGAAGTGATTTAGACTAATACAAATCCATTTTTGGTTATGTATCATTAGTTCAAAAAAATGGCATATTTTAAAGTAGTAAGAAAGAGACATGCATAGTCTTATCTACAATGAAGGTTGAGTTTATAGTCTATTCAATTATTATGCAAAAAGTTATTTGGTTAAGGAGATTCTTTATAAATTTGGACATATAAAACAATATTGCTAAGCCAATAGTTGTCCATAATGATAATCAAGTTGCATTAGCTTTTATAAAAGATTTCAAATTTCATAGTAAAACTAAATGTATCGACACTAGATACAATTTTTGTAAAAGACATCGTCATAAAGAAGGAGGGGAGTGTAAAATCTATTTCTACTTATCACATGATTATTGATCCTTCAAACAAACCTATTCCAAGAGATGTATATCTTGCATATATTAAATCTCTTGGATTACGTAAACTGTAATTGATAAATTGTTAAGCTTAGATATTGTACTTGTGACTGAATATTGAAAACCATGATTTCAAGTTATTTTAATTCTTGAATTTGCATCTCTAAATTTTTGGTGTTTCACTACATACACATCATGTTTGACAGCTCAATAAGATTGTAATGTTACATAAGCTATAGACACAAGCAATTGCCTTTGGTAATAAGAGAATGAGTAAAAAAAATACACATTTCGTGAGAAAAAATTATTAAAGTTGAAATTTCATCTTGATGATTAGTCAAGATGAGATCATGGATAGAGATATTTGGTAATGATTGCTTTGGACTCCCCACATCTATAGAACTTATGAATGTCAGATGTGAGTTCTTAATAAATACCAACAAATCGTGAATATATTTAAGAATTCGAGTTAGACTTTGAGAATAACGATTAAAATCAAATTTGTACAATATACGTGTATGATGATTACTAAAAACATAACGCATGTTCTGTAGCATCCCAGGTTAGAAAAGCCCTTAGGGGTAGAGTTTTGGGGTTAGAAATAGAATTCAGGAATAAATTGGGAGTTTATCAGAATTCAGGGGTGAGTTGATAATTTTCCAGAGCAGTGTGGCCTTCGTATGATGCCTTTAGGGAGGTTTTAATTATGCGAAGCGCGGGAAATGGATTTCATCCATTTTCCCAGGCGCACTCCCGTGCGCCAAGCCTGCACGCCCGTGCAGGTGGGATTAAAGAAAGAGAGGGACGGGAGATTTTCATTTTCTCACCCATTTCAGCCAGTTTTCTTCTCCTTTTCAGCAGCTTCCAGCCCTAGGAGAGAAGTCCAGCTTCCAGCAGCTCCCAATCCAGCCAGAGATCAGAGAGAATAGCTTGAGTTTAAGCTTCCAGCAGCCATGTCGAGAGGTAAGTGTTTCTTACTCTCTCCTTCAGTTTTCCAGCTTGTTTGATGTGGATGGAAATGTGAGTTTCCATTCCTAGCTTGAGATGCTATGCTTGTATGTATGTATGATGATGAGATGATGATTATATGTTGATTGCCATGCTTATTTTCCACCCAGAACCATGCATGCTTTGCTGTGTGTGTGTAGTGTGAGAAAACTTGATGTGTTAATGGTGGAATCAGTAGAGATGGATGGATGTTGAAATTGATGATTGATATGTGTTATTAGAAGTGCCATTTATGCATGTTTTCAGTTAATTTCAGTTTGGATGAGGTTTGGGTTGGTTTCCAGCGCGTTTCAGATGAGCCATGTCTGAGCAGAGCAAGACACACGACCGTGTGCCCGCAAGAGCACGCCCGTGTGCCCGCAAGAGCACGCCCGTGTGCCCTTGTTTCTGCAAGGACACGGCCGTGTGCACGAAGTGCACACGGGCAGGAAACGCAGGGACACGACCGTGTGTCCTGAGGGACACGGCCGTGTGTCCCATTTATTGCAAAAATGGCCAGAATTCCAGAAGCACACACGCCCAGACGCACGACCAGCACACGGTCCCGTGTGCTGGGGCACACGCCCGTGTGCCTTTGCCTGCACGGCCGTGTGTGTGTGCTACACGACCGTGTGCTTTCCTTGCACGGCCGTGTGTCAGCCAGTTTCTTCTAGAAATTCAAAAATTGATTTATTAAAGGTTTGGTAATCCATCCAAAGGCAATCAGACATCAGATAATTCAGAATTCAGTTAAGAATAGAAGCATATGCATTCAGAGCATAGCATATAGTCTGAATGAGGATCCAGGGATCCGAATTCAGTAGTTTTCAGTAGTCAGAACCCAATCTATGGGTTTCAGTTTTGGGGTAAACTCGAGGCATCTCAGGGACTCCAAATTTTCCGACACCACGCCCCCGCATAAAGATGCTTTCCAAACGTCTCTAGCCAAGAGTTGCACAAGTTCACCTTAATTTGGCCGTGATGTCAATCCCCTGCGGTTCATCAAATTGGACAAGACAAAGAAAATCTTCGGGTACATTCAGTTAGATGCTCCGATACATGCATCATCAGTCATTTTCAGATTCCAGCTCAGCATGTCATTTCATATATTCATATTGACATGCATTAATCAGAAATCAGTAACCAGATAACAGAATAATCAGATAACAGCAGTAATCAGATAAATCAGATTCAGCACCCGCAAGCGCATAGATGCATGAATAGGGCCGATCAGGTATGCATGCCCTTGTTTACTGCTTGCGTGGGTTGAGGGAAGTAAGGAATGCTTACTGGGTGATCTTTATCACTCATCCCTTTCCTTTTTCCTTCCTTTTCAGGTCTGTTTGCTGCTGGCGAGGAGCGGGTGGATTGAGGCTGGCAAGGAGGACCCCATACACACTCTCCAGTTTGTATTTTATTTTCAGTTGGACCTGTGAGGTCTTGTACTTGTACGTTTTGTAAATGTATATGTACTCAGATGTAAAACAGTTGTACAGAGCAGTTATATATATATATAGTAAAGCCAGTTGGGCTCATTGTATATTTCAGTTTCAGCTTCCGCTTGCAGTGTAAATTAGATCAGCAGTAGTATTGCTTTTTCGTAGGATTCCCGTCTCGGGTACCCAAGTTCCAGTTTATTGAATAAAAGATCAGTTTCTTTCAGCAGCAAGGGTACTCGGGGCGGCGGGTCCGACATGTTCCCTGCCATGTATGCATAGTCAACCAGATAAAAATAGTGAATGAATAAATTTTTGTTTCCTCATTGTGTGAAACTTTATGAGGTTTACCCTTATGTTGGTACCCTTATATTCTTTACTGTTATTCGATATTTATTCTTAGTATTTTACTATCTTAGCTTATTAACATATGATTATCTATGATTCGATCTATGGAATATGACAAGAAAAACAATTAAGTTTAAATTGAGAATTTTAAGTAGAAGAGAAAAACTTAGTTTTTATGTGAATCTATTGGCTGACTAAGATCATACGTGGGATATGACTTGATCATGGATCTATAGAAATATAACACAATTATTTTGAGGGATTAGAGAGTATGGTGTTATCAAAAAAGTCTTAGATACAACAAAACTAATATTTAATATGTTTTTTTTTTTTTTTTTGGTTGAAGCAACTATGTTATTCTTAGTAAATACATAGCAATAAGCTCCTAAATAAAGGTTGCTCATGAAGTCACACTACACATTTGCAAAATTTGAAATGTACTGTTGCATGAGATTTCTGTGTTTAAGTATATGATTCAGATCTTCTATCATGCGTGAGTGAAAGATATTAGGCTTAAGTCCACCTATGATAGGTCAACCCAACCCATGTTGCAAAATTAACTAGTTGGGCATATATAAAATGTCCTAAAATTGACTCAATTTAAATAGAAACAAGAAAGCTCAATTTCTCCCTTCCAAAATATAGAATACGTAAAAATAAAAGAAAAGATCAAAAGCCAATAAAACATTAAAGAAAATCCTACAAACAAAATACAGGATTGCAAACTTGTGTCATGAAAATTAATTTTTGCTATGTATTGATCCATTCTCATCAAATTACAATTTAGGTGTACAATTTACTATATTCAAATTTTACAAAACTTGAATGATTTTTTGCCGACAATAATTATAAGTAATTGAAACCTTAGAGGATATCTAATGCAAGTCAATAAAATAAATATATTTTCACCATTAAATCTTTCATGCCCTTGTTTTATTTAAAGCAAATCAACCAACTAAAATCAAAGATTTTATTGGGTGACAACTTTAAATCATTAGATCATTTATAAACAAAGGTAGTAGCCGCACGGATAGGACAACTTTGTTGGATACCTCAGCATTAGTGCGAGAACAAGCTGACACTCAATATGAAGAGCTAAGTGAGTAAATTATTTCCCCAAGCCTGGGTTTGTATTGTTTAAGCATGTAATGTACAGTATTATCTATGTTTCAGATATTATTAAATAGTATTTATTACATGAATTTTCTTTCAAAATATTATACATTAAATTTTTGCATACCATCACATCTTATTTAAAGTTTTCAGATGTCATATTTTCATATAAGCAAAAGCAGGACTCATGTTGTATATTAAAGATAATTTTATATAATATTAATACTAAATAGTAATATATAATAGGGAATACTCACAGAAATGTCATCTTGATGATTAGTCAAGATGATAGAGTTATTTGGTTATAATCGCTTTGAACTCCCCATATCTATAAAACTTATGAATTTCATATGCAAAATCTTAATAAATACCAGCAAGTTTTGAAGATATTTAAGAATTCAAGTTAGATTTTAAGAATAACAATTGAACTCATATTTGTATAGTGTATATGTATGACATTTGCTAAGAACACAACACATTTTCCTACCATGTGTGCATAGTAAGTAAATGAATTTTTGTTTCCTCACTGCATGAGACTTTATATGAGGTTTATCCTCATGTTGATACCCTTATATTCTTTATTGTTATTCAATAATTATTCTTAATGTTTTACTATATTAACTTATTAACATATGACTATGTATTATTCGGTCTATGGAACATGGCTAAAAAAACAACTAAGTTTAAATTAAGAATTTTGAGCGGAAAAGAAAAACTTATTTTTTACATATATCTATTAGTTGACTAATCTTGTCAATCATATGTGATATATAACTTGATCATGAATATATAGAACTATAACACAATTAGTTTGAGAAATTAAAGATGATGGTGTTATCAAAAAAAGCCTAAGATACAACGAAACTAATGTTTGATATGTTTCTTTTTTACAGAAGAAACTATGCTATTCTTAATAGATATGTAATAATAAGCTCCTAAATGAAGATTGCTCGTGAGATCGCACTACACATTTGTAAAATATAAAATGTACTGTTGTATGAAATTTCTATATTTAAATTTGTTATTCAGATTTTTTATCATACGTGAATGAAAGATATTGGGTTTAGGTTCACCCATAATAAGTCAATCCGACCTATTACAAAATTAATTGTCGTGGATAATTAATGGCAGTTGGACACATATAAAGTGTCCCAAAATTGACTCAATTTAAACAGAAGCAAAAAAGCTCAATTTCTCCCTTCCAAATTGTGGAATACGTAAAAGAAAAAGAAAAGATCGGAAGCCAATAAAACACTGAAGAAAATCCTGCAAACAAAGTAAGGGATTAAAAACTTGTGCCATGAAAATTAATTTTTGCTGCACATTGATCCAATCTCGGCAAATTACAATTTGGGTATACAATTTACTCTATTCAAATTTCACAGAACTGGGATAATTTTTACCTACAACAATTATAAGTAATTGAAACCTTAGAGGATATCTAATGCAAGTCAATAAAATAAATATATTTTCACCATTAAATCTTTCATGCCCTTGTTTTATTTAAAGCAAATCAACCTACTAAAATCAAAGATTTTATTGGGTGACAACTTAAAATCATTAAATAATTTATAAACAAAGGTTGCAGCCACAGGGACTGAACAGCTTTGCTGGATACCTCTGAGTATTAGTGAGAGTCGGAGCTGACACTCAACATGAAAACCTAAATGAGTAAATTATTTTTCCAACACTAGGTTTTGGGAAATTGCAAGTTTCCATCCTTTAAATCATTTTATTCTAAACTTTCATAAATCTTTTTAAAAAAATTTGGTCAACCAGTTCCTTCTTCCCTCCTTCACAGTTCTCTCTTTTTTTTCCCCTACTTTCTTCTATCCCCTCCCCCTTCCTTTTTCCTTTACTTTTTTCTTCTCTCTCTTGTTTTTTTTTTTTTTTTTTTTTTTTGGTTCTCCCTATTCAATATTTCAGCTTTTGGTGGACTAAACCAGCTAACCAATGACTAGACAATAGCCAATCAAATCCAGTTAAAGAAGGTTTTATTAGGGTTTTTCATTTGCTTTTTTGTAGTTAAAAAATGGGCAGAGTGAAAGTTGGGGTCTCACTAAACCTTAGGGAAAATATGGTCATTTAGTCAAGCTAAAAATTAAAACCATAAAAAATTTTGAAGCGGTAGATTTTATTTCTTGACAAATTAAAAGTCAATACTCAGCACGTCACACACTGCGTCAGTTGGGCTCTTTATGGCTATGGTCGATTGGATGAGTGATTTCATTATTATACGGAGTCGCTTTCCTTTCAACGGGTCCCTCTCAGCAAATGCAGCCTTCGATTTCCTCCTTTTATAACCTTCTTCACTGCCTTACTTTTTCTCCTGTCAAATTGAATGGCAACTTTAGATGATAACTCTTCTCTGGAATTTATTCGTCAAGTTCTTCTTGGAGACTTCATCTCCATAGATGAACCCAATTTCAATGTTTCTTATACTTCTTTTCTCCCACCTATCAAAGCAGAATACCCAATACCCAAATCCGAACCTGTTTTACTGATAAAACCTGAGATAGAGGAGTTGGAGTCTCCAGAGGAACTTAATTTGGATTCAACTAATTCATGCAGACCAAAAATGGCAGACCTTGAAGAGAGGAAGCACTACAGGGGGGTCCGAAGAAGGCCATGGGGGAAGTTTGCGGCGGAGATCCGGGATCCAGCTCGAAAGGGAAGCCGGATATGGTTAGGAACTTTTGATACTGATATTGATGCTGCAAAAGCTTATGATTGTGCTGCTTTCAAAATGAGGGGTCGCAAAGCAATCTTGAATTTTCCATTGGAGGCCGGATTGGGTGGCCCTCCAGCCACAACTAGTTGCAGGAAAAGGAAAAGAGACAAGGAAATTGAGTTGCAGGATTCTCAAATCATTCTCAAGAATTAACCTGGAACACCTCAAGAACAATAGTGTGAGTAAACAGACCAAACTGGAAGATTTTTCTCAAGCATCTTGTATAGAAGTTCGGTAAGGTCACTGAGGTTTGGAACAAACTGTTGGGTTCCATTATGGATAAGGTGGGAATCTAGAAATTCTAACAAGTAGGTGGCAATGACAGGTTGAGGGACATAGGTAAATCTCCATGCAAGAAAATCTATAGAACTTACACCCAGAACTATTTTCTTTTGTGAAAGCATACTCCTATATTTTCTCACAATATTATGAAACTGATGTAAAAGGCAAACATGGTCTGCAGATAATAGATTATGTTGAGACTTTTTAGCTTGGTTACTCTAGCTGTACTTAGTGTTTATAAATTAAATTAAGCTTTATAAATTTTTACACTTTTAAATGATTACATATTGGAATAAAGTATTTATAAATTATATATACTTATAACAAAGCAATAAGAAATTGATTCGTTCTAATTTATTTTATTTATAAATCTAAAATATATCATAAAAAATAGATTAATTTATTATCCATAATTATGATTCAACTCATAACTAAGAGAAGCTCCCCCTTTGTCCTGCAAGCTTTAATATCATGAATGTTAAGTTGTTAAGTGTTCATGAGAATATTAGTAGAATAAGCCACTGATTAAGCTTAAGATATTTCTAGATATTCAATTATATGAACAAAGACTTGGTCAAGTCAACTACTGGTCTATTGCCCAACAGTGGCTGGCCTTCCACATTGAATTTCAAGAAGTAAGGTGGGGAATGCTGATGTGATTCTGGATGGGGTTAGATTTCTAGTGAATTTGTTCAAATTCGGTTTAAAATTCAGCTTAAATAATTCAAAATAATTTATCATAGCTCAAATTTGAATTTCAATTTTAAGTATAGTTTTAAAAATTCTTGAACTCAAATTATATAAGTCAAATTTGAACTTGATTCATAAATTTGAATTGAAAATTTGTTAATTATATTTTTTTAAGTATAAGTTTTTAATAAATTTTAAATATGTTTATATTTCTAATAAATTATAATAAATATTTACATTTCCAACAAATTATAAAAAGTATATTTACGTTCCTAACAATTGATTATAAATTTATTTATGTTTTCAAACAATTATATTTATGTTTTTAACAAATTATAATAAATATATTTATGTTTCTAACAAATTATAATAAATATATTTACGTTTCTAAAAAGTCATAATAAATATGTTTAATATAAATAAATAAATTTAGTTGTAATAATAAATTGAAGTCAAGTTTAACTCTTTATGTCAAACTTGATTTTCAACTTCGCTTATATAAAAATTTGTTTAACTTGAATCTAAATTCAAATTTGATTTTAAACTAAACCGAACTTGAACAAGCTTAAGTTTGAGTTTTAATTCGACTCAAATACAACTTTAATTCTATAGAAACCCATGACCTTCGTATGCTACCAATTATTACATAAATATATAACCTAAATAGTCACGTTTATCTATCGATATAATTTAATACTTTGTTATAATGATTCTGGATTATTAATCATATTAAACTGAAGAAACTTCAAATGATAATCTGTTTCATAATTGTTAATTATTTAAATTAAAGTTTTTTCTTGAAATAATAATGAGAGGATTTGATCCTATAATTTAAGATATTTTATAGCGTGGGAAACATTTTCTTATTGCCACTCAACCCACCCCTAAGACTAACCAACTTAATCATTGAAGGGGAAGGGAAACCAGCTCAATCAAAAAACTGAACCAGCTGTTTCTGGGGTTGACGCCATATAAATCTAACAGCCCCGACATTAAATTCAAGCATGCCGGTGCATGTACGAGTATGTCTTGTCCAAGTAAGGATTGAGATCGGACAAGCTTATCCTCAAGGCATCCAAGAGAAAGAGATGGGTTTGATGAACAAGTTGCATGGATGAGGGACCGCTGTTCGACCCAGTTTTTGTCTCCTAGTTCCGTACATTGCTATCAGCAAACAATGTGTCGATATCCACAACTGGTCCAAACCTGGTTGTGTATCGCCACCTCTCATCAGGATGAGGTCACATTCGTTGGATTCATAACATGGCTGCTTGTTAGGCTTGCAAGGGCTGGATATAAATTGGGCCAAACTTGACTGCCTGACTTGAAATGAAAATAATTTAATTTGAACTATTTGAACCAAAGTTAAAAAAAAATAATTCAAATTCAATTCTAATAAATTTAATTTAAATTTATGACTCAAATCTATGTTCACATTTCTAACTTAGATTCATGATTTATCAACAAAATAATATTAATTTATTCAATAATAAATAAAACAACATCTTTTGAAAATTCTTTGACATTACTTAAAACATATCACAAATTACATTTAAAATTGAATAAAGCCATTTATCTAACTCACAAACTAGGCTGATTCGAATTAAATAAAATTTATATTGATTTCAAAATGAATCAATCCTCTTGATTAGAGTTTGATTAGAGTTTGACCTAAACAAATTTATACCAAGCCAAACTGAAACACTTAAACACTTTTAAGATCAAATCAGTTTAATTCCAATCTAGCCTTTACTTCTTCTGTTTCTAAACTAAAACCTTAGAGCCCTTTTTTGGTCATATTAAATACAAAGAAAACTGGAGAACAAAAGCACTACAACGTTAATTACCAAAAAAAAAAAAAAAAAGCACTACAACGTGCAAACCAAACAAATTTATTGATAAAATGGATACAAGATGCATATTAATATGATCTGAATTTATTTCTAATTCAAAATGATGGAATCACATTAATATGATGTAAACAAAACATAGACTTCCATCAAAGGAGAATGTTTTAGGGACAGTCCAACCCCTAAACACGTTATTGCTATCTCTAATCATCCACCAGTCATCCCGCTAATAACTAGTAAAAATAAAAAGATTATTTAGTCGAAACTTTTTTATTTGTTCCCTAAACCATTATTTGAACCTTTCTCATCTTCATCTCCATACTTAGCAATATCATCATCTCTGTCAAAACTATCATCACCAACTCCAACTCTTGTTGCTCCATTATGATAAAAGATTATTTTTCCATGGAAGCCCACATCACCCCCACACCCCCCCGCTACAATCCACTTCCTAATCAAAAGGTGCTTCTTTCTCATCTTCCAACAGTAATCTTCAACGACAAAAAAGAAATATCCACAAAAATTTATTTATTTATTAAAATTGTAAAAGAGAAAAGAACCCATAAACAAAATCAAAATTATTAATTCAAATTTAAAAGAGAAAACTCGTGTGAGGTATGCTCAAAGAAAGAAGAGATTCTTCAATGCCACCTACTGTCGTTCAATACCGTAAGTTAAGGTCATTGAACTTGTAATTGACTCAATAATCAACTCCTTTTGAGATTAATCAGACACTTACGGAAACAGTAATGCCTATGCCTATATGTTATGTCATATATATTTATAAAAATAAACCATCGAATGTATGAATGGGCATTGTTTGCAAATTTTAACAAATATCATAAATATATACAAAACAATAGATGATAAATACACAATATATCTTGTGACTGGATGTAGTTGCATATCATGCAATTTGTCCTCTCCTTGATTCACCTGAAACTACAAAGATTTCAGAAACAATCTAACTGTTTTAGTTCAGAAAATGGATTTCCTAGCAATATTCATTGCACTTACCTATGCGAACCTTCTACCACTGACTTATGTGTATAAGTGTAAGAGTAAATGACTTCTAAAGAAGAAAATGATCGATCATATGATGTATGACATCTGCACCTTCAATATGCATGACTTCATCTTTGACCTGTGAAATACCCAGTATCAGAATGTGCCCCTTCAAAACAGAAAATTTAAGCTTTGCAATTCCTTTTTTTTTTTTTTTTTTTTTTAATCACCTATTAAGTTGTTCCTTTAATTCAGCATTCAATACATCAAATTCAGCATGTTGAACCAGAAATAATAAATCATGAAACCCACAGCATTGCATACAAAATATATATGTTGAATGTCCCTAAGCATGTGTATCCACATATGTCTGTGCACATGCATTGTGAGTGAGAAATACCTGTATAACACTATGAGCAGCAAACCTCAGTCTGCAGCTGTGAAAGCTGACATCTACTTTTTCCCACGAAACACGAGATAGGCCTGTTACCAGTTCCTCTGCACAATATGGTCCAACATATATCCTTATTAAATGAAAAATCACTAAATTAAAGCATATAACACAGTTGTTCTGAAATAATTCAATAACTTAAACAACAGACATTAACGTCTCAACATCATCCATGAATGATAAGAGTGATAGGATCTAATACCATTATTCTTGATTTCAAAACAAACAGTCACCAAAAACACAAACAATAGTCATGTTATTCATAAAAGATATTTACATGGATATGCCAGACAATTTGAGGAGCTAAGGTCTCCCATTTTCAGCCATTTGAGATGTCGAAGAGCTTCCACAATCAGCCGTAAGGCTTCCCAAAAACCTAAGGTTGCCCAAAATTTCTAATTTTTTTTTCCCTCCCAACTACCCCTTTATATAATAAACCAAACCCATAAGATAAAGACAAGTATTCCCCTATCCTAACCCTGAGCGTTAGCCTACCATAAGATAAGGACAAGTATTTCACTATCCTAACCCTAAGAGTTAGCCTAAGTGGTGAAGGATCACGAGTCACAAGCAAAAGGTCATAGGTTCAAGTAGCGGGTGAGTTCAATCTGGCGGAAAGAGTGAGGAAACTCTTAAGTAGCAGGTTGGGGAGCCATTAGACAAAAGGATGGATCACTCCCAATAGCATGAGCTCTTGCGGTTATAGAGTTTGGACCCAATACTGAGAGACATCAGATCCCATGTACAGCGCGATAAAATGACTTTCGATTTGCCCGGTCTGTGGTTACAAGAATCAGTAGTCACAGGCCCCCACATTTACCCTACCCGATCAAAGTGGGCTGATTGACTAGTATGGGTGGGGTTTCCCAGGTAACCAAGAAAAGAAACATCCCCCTATCCTAGCACTACACAAAAATTAACTAAATTGACCGAATCATATTGATCCAATTCAATTCAAACCAAAAACCATGGTTTGAGTTGTTTCATGAATGCTTATAAGTTTAAAAGTTTTATAAGCCAAATATTTGATTTGACTTTGGTTTTAGAAAATAAAATCTAATAAAACCGAACCAAACTAACAAATATAGTAATATTATGTGTTTTTTAAAAATATATAGTTTACTACTAGTTTTCTTAGGATATAAATTTTTTAAAACTATAACTACAGGCTCTTTAATTATTGGACTCTTCAAATTCTTTTCTATGTTGTTTTAATTCAAAAAAATTTTTGCATTGTTATTTTATTCCCTATTTGCTTTTTGTCATTACAATTTTATTATTGTCATGCTATATTATTTTAATATTTATTGAAATTTTATGATTCTTTAATTTTTTTATTTTATTTATTTTTTCTTTTGTCAAACCGACCAAACTAAATCCAAACAACTTCGGTTTGGATTTTTTTAGTGTTGCTTGGTTTGGTTCAGAATTGAAGTATTTAAAAACTAACTTTATTAATTTAGTTAAAAATATTTACTCTAAACCGACTAAATTGAACCATGAACACCCCTACCCTATCCTAACATATGGCTAGCAAAAAATTTATGAAATTGAAAATGATCAACTAATGAAACAGAATGATAATGTCATGTGGAATAAAAATACTGCATGTGAGCAAACAAGGCTCTGATCAATGATGCCACATTTTTTACACAATTATAATACACATTTTAAGCCCATGGTATCAATTCCATTTTCAAATTTGAGATTACCTTTGTCATGCAACATCAATGCATCATAAAAATGTCAACTATGACATGTACTTTTGTCGTTCAAAGTAGATTGTCTAATGATTTACGACTTGTAAAAGGCATGTGAGCACTGAACTCAAAATGTATATATATGCTCTTATTCATTAAGCAAGCAGTATGTATGTATATGTTCAGAATCATTAAGCAAGCAGGTGACTTCAAATGACGAAGTCACCCACAAAAGCAAATTAGAGTGTTAAAACTGTAGTTCAAAAGTAAGTTACAAACCCTCTAGCTTATCAAAACCAGCATCTTCCACGGAGTTAGGCTCTGCATCACATGCTTTGCAATATTCTTCATGTACAATATGCGGATATTTCTCATTAAGCGAATCATCCCACTATTCACCAAAATACATTTACTTGTTACACTCTAACCAAAAGGTTAAGAAATAGAACTAAACTAACATTAAAGTTAAAAATGATACCTTTGGCAATTCACTGTTACGTCTTATTGATGACGTTCTCCACCCGACAATATCTTAATTGAAATTTATAATGGAAAGCAAACAGACAAAGTTTAACAGAATATTGAAGTAAACTAGTATAGAGCCACATAAATCATGAAAAAAGGATACGGTCATAGCCCACATTTGAATAAGCCACCCGTCTTTTGAAAGCACGCAGTGCAGACCTGCATAAATAGAGGTTAATTATTCAATAAATGTTGTAAATATAAAACAATATATGCAAAAGTCATGGACATGTATCATACATGAAATAATATTCACCATGATCTTCTATCATGCTTCTCAGCAATGGAGGTTTTGCCCCATCGGTCTCTTTGAGAAAAAGATGCTGACCTGTTCTCCTAAAAATCAAATGAATAACAGCACTGGCAACTCTCTCAAAGGCAGTTACACCAAAGAGAAAAGGTACCTGGACAAACATACGAAGTTTTCGAAGTCAACTAACAAGGCAGTTTGATTTTCTGTAGATATGCCCAACAAAAGATAACTCATAATTGACTTAAAGGTAGAATTTGAATGACAATGAAGAACAAAGGACTTATTCCCCTATGATTTCCGCCAAAGACAGAATGTCATCTACCAAATTTTAAAAACCCAAAAACCCACATGGAACCCTTTTTTCATTACAGAATCCATTAAGAAGAAGGGTGTAATGGCAAGTTGAGTTTGTATTAAAAAATAATTTTGTAAAATGGATTTGTAATTGAAAATCGATTTTAAATTTAAACGGTGGGACCTGCAATTAATTTTTCTGACAACGGAAAATCAGTAAATTGCAAAAGAAGTTGACCACAACAATTTGAACTAGATCAGTGGTCTAGATTTGGCTTTAATATACTAAATCCAAATTAGATCATATGACAACAATTTGAGCGAGTCATTCGATAGCTAGCTTGGTTATGATAAAGAGCCATCAATTCTCAATTTGTGTGAACTATATAGGAAGAGAATTACAAGGAGAATGCAAAGTATATTATAAACTGCAAGTAAGTGGGTAATCCCATTGCCACCACTGGTTTTGCAAAAGTTGAACAAGAACATTAAGTTAGCAAGGAATGTGTCCATATTATACGATGGTATAAGGGAGTTTGAGGTGATTGATACGAGTATTATACCAAGCAATAGTTACACTTTGGATCTAAAGAAAAAAAGTATATGACTATGACCTATGGCAATTGTCGAGAGTCCCTTGGGTACATGCAGTTTGCTCAATTTTGCATTTGAATTGTTCCAAATTTGAAGAGTTTGTTGATGAAAGAATAAGGATTCAACTTACATGAAACTTATGCTAAAATGATTCATCCTGTTCCAAACAAAAGGAGTTAGCTTAAGCATAATCAAGACAACCAACAGCCACCATATAGGCATGCCAAATCTGGCAAATCAAGGAAAGCAAGGAGGAGATACCCGACTGACGAGGGGAATAGAAAACATGCGTCCACCGTTTAATGCAGTTTATGCAATCAATTGGAACACAACAAGAGGTCTAACCCTATAAAACTAGAAAATGAAAACAGGAAAAATCTAAGGGTAATTTTGCTACTTAATTCCTCATTTACTCTCTTCTTCCTTCTTCCTTTCTTTTTTTTTTTTTTCCTTTTTTCCTCATTTATATAATTACTTTTTCTTTCTTCTTCCTTTTTTTTAAACTCACAAAGAACTGTTCCAACAATGACAAGTCAAATTGCTAGGTTAGAATTTGCTTCATCTTCTAGACAACTTGAATTATGGGGTTGTAGTTTCATTTCTAAAATATGCATTTCAAACTTGCAGTTTCATTTCTGGAATGCAGTAGGAAATCTGGTTGCATTCCAAATTTCTAGAATTTGCATTCCAGAGTTCACAAATTTAAAATGCTGATAAATACCAATTTTATTAGTTTTATTGATCAATACCAATTTTGCTAATTTTGGAGTTTGAGATGAATTTGACAGAGTTGCACATTATACTTTCATGTTGGAGTTGCTATTGTTTGATTTGCATATTGTACTTCCTTTTTGTCTAGAATGCAAATTCTAAATATGGTTGGAGTTGCAGCTGGAAATTTTGAAATATGGTTTGAGTTTTTGATGTATAAATTTGATGGGGTTTTTGTTGTAGTTGCAATTGCAATTTTTGAAATATGGTTACATTCTAGATTTGTGAACTCTGGAATGTAAATTCCAGAACAAATTTCCAACTGCATTCAGACTTGTAGATTCATTTTTGAAATTCCTAAAATCTGAACAAACATATACATTGTCCAGAATTGTGCAAGTCTAGAGTTTTGCATTCTAAACTTGCAAATTTCCAGAATTCTGGAAGTTTGTAATTCAAACTCCAGTTCAGAATACCAGACTTCCAGGATTCCATTCAATCCAACCCAGTTTCCATTAAATCCGGTCATGGGTGGGAATAAATCTTTTGTCCATATGCAATCCAACCAGGTTATTTGGGTAATTTTACAAAGTAGAGGTAAATTAATCATTTCAATAATAGGCTATTTTAGTCATTACAACTGGATAAGGGTAAACACATCATTTACATTTTGAGAGTATTTTGATCATTTAATTATATAGGGGTAAATTGGTCTTTTTTATTAAAGGGTATTTTAGTTATTTAACTGGATAAGGTTAAAACAACCATTTCTATTAAAAAGTACTATGATCATTTAACTAGAAGGGGGACAAACAGTTATTTAAACCTTAAACCAACAAAATCTATTGGTTTTAACACCTAAAGGGTAAGACTTTGGGTTTTACAAACTTGATGGGTAGAACTTTGGGAACATCAAACCATGGGTGGGAATAAGTCCCTTGGCTGACGATGAACAATTGACATGATGAGGAAAGTCTCTGTCACTAGACCACAAACCAACTACTTGACAATAAATTCCACTTGCATAGCCTGCTCGTTATATAAATGGGGGATGGATGTTCATGAAATTCACAAGTTCTTAATAAAAAAAAAAATGAAATAAAAGAGTGAATTAAAAAATACCTGCTTGTTACCCCTAGAACCAAGATGTGGGGTAGCAACAGTGATGAAGTTCATAGCCTCCAGGCGACCTATTGTACCATATGAACTCTTTTCACGTGTATCAGCTGATGGATTATCAACATTTTCAATCCTAGGAGGTTTATATAGTATACCAATTGCATATCTGGCAACTAAACCTCCAACAGAATGAGCAACAAAGGAGATTTTACGCAAATTTGGCTTTCTTTGTATTACTTCAAGGACCTGTTTTATACAAGCATTCATTTAATTACAAACAGAATATGTCGTTGATGGAAATTGAACAGATCTGAGAGATTTCAACACATTGATAGCATCATTAATCCATGCCAATCCATAACATTAACATGATACCGACCTCTTGTGCTAAACGCTGACCCATTACATCCACACCATCTAGAGTCAGTGTAGACATATTTCGTTCGCTACCTGCAGAACAAGTCCACCAACTACAATTAAAGCTCAAAAACCCATTTGGCACTTGTTTACACATACCCACCCACTCGGGCATGAAACAGCATAGACATTAAATAACAAAGGACAAGAGAAATGGAAATGTATTACACAAGCAAAAATGTGAAAGAAGTTTAGAAAAAAATAATATAATGAGGAATACTCCTTACAGTGAACAAACACTTTATCAGGTAGCCTTTTAACAAACTGCTCTGCTCCAAATTTCCAATCAGTAGCACTGCACAATCAACAAAAATTCACCATTCAATAGGGAAATATTTGCATTTAATTGAATCCTACAATTCAAAAGAAAAAAAAAAAAAAGAAATTTTGACTAAACTAATCAAATTAAAAATCGATCATAATCTACCAATAGAGACGGAGAATTGAATTAAATAAAAACAAAAAGATCAGACCTTCCGAGAATACCATGGACCATAACAACGAGATGATCGGCAGAAGAAGAATCAGAGTCCTTACAACTCCACACATCGCGGCTTCCGTTCAGCGATTCTCTTGTGCAAACTCCGTTCTCGACAGTTCCGTTATCCATAGTTACTTTAGCTTTATCGCTATCTAATGACGCATTTGATTATATATAACCGAAAAATGAAGATCGAGTCAGAAGTGTTAGAATTTGAAAAAAATTGGGAAAGAAAGAACGAGAAAGTGAAAGAAAATGGGAAACAAAAAGAAAGGGAAACTTTAGAGCGACGGAAACAATGAGAAAAGGATAAAAAACAGCGTGCAGGAGAGACTTTGCTACGCAGCAATGGTGATCGTTGAAATGTCGCCACGTGGACAAAACCGTGACTGGTATGGAATAAATTGCTTTTTATTTGACCGACTTTATAAGTAAAAGGAAGATAATTTATAAAAGATTTAAAATTATATTCAAATTATCAAATAATTTATATGGCACATATCTTTTTATTCCCACAATTTAAAGCTGATTTAATTTAATAATATATTAAATATATGGAGTTGTATATGATCAAATTCGAAATCTTCTATTTGTGTCAAATTAATAAATTTAACCCAATTTAAAAAATTTCATACAGAATTAGTCAAATTTATCAAAATTTTAAGAGGAAAACGAATATAATTACGATTTCACATATATTGGTTACAAATACCGCATTTAATTCATGCAACTTACACATTTTGTATTGTTTGAGGAAAAAGAAAGGTTAAAACACACGATAAATTGAATATGCATTTTCTGATAGAGCTCGTACGTTTTAATTTTTTTCACACAAATTATGTGACATTTAATGGTTATTCATAAATAACAATTTTTGAAAAATTTATGAAAATGCCATTTGATAAATATAGTTGGTGTAAAACACATTTTCAATCCGAAAATATGTACCATACAAAATAAAATTAAAGAAACAACAATTTTTTGGTGACAAACTGTCATTTTTCGACATATTTTCGACAACAAAAATGTCTAAAAAAGTTAATAACTTATTATTTATCAATTTTATTTTTTTTATTTTAGTGTAAAGAATTACACATTTTGACGAGGATTTAGATTGTTTTTAGAATTAGGTTTCTATTGGTAAAAAAATCTGAGTAATTGCATGTTTTGCTATCGATGTGCTTCAAATTTATGAACGGAAACTTGTTAGAATAGGTTTACAAATGGTTTTCATAGATGATTTATTTCCAAAATCTAGTTTTGAGGCATTAACAAAAAAATACGTGATTCCCAATAAGAACGTAAATTGCGCATCCAAATTGTAATCTGAACTATAAATCGTTTTTGTAAAATTTATTAACCCAAACTAAATCATTTTATAAATCAAATCACAAATTTTAAATGGTTAGGACAACTATCATATTTATTTTATAGGTCAAACGACATATTATCACCCAAGGTTTCACTCAATGACATATTGTCATCCGTAAAGGTTTTAAAAGCTAAATAACCACTTGTTGACTAAAGAAGAAAAGTATTTTTGTCTTTTTGAATTAAAATTAAAATAAATTTTATAAAAATATTAAAGTATAAATTTAAAATAGAATAATATTAAATTAATAAAATAACTAGATCTGATTACTACGATAGCGGAGGCGGCCAAATTTGACCATCTCTGCAATTTAAAATGGTCGGAAATGAGTTGTGTCAATCTCTTCGGTCGTTTTCGACCTATTCCAATAATAGAGACAGCTAGATCTGTCACATTCATCAAATTTTTAGATATCAGATCTAATTACTAATAAAACTAGGTGGTCGTTTGTGACCACTTGGTGAGATTAAAAGCAGCCACCACCGCCGACAATGCTGTTGACAGTGGTGGCTGTTTTTTTAAATTTTTATTTTTATTTTTTAAATTGTTATTATTATTTTAATATTAGTATTATTAAATTTTTAAATAGTATTTTGATCTTTTCGTAAAAAAAATAGTGAATATTTAACTTTTTAAATTTTTATGAGTAAAAATTTGTCATTTAAGAAAACCTTGGGTGTGAATTGTTTGTTTAGCCTTATTATATATCATATTTGATTTGAAAAAAAAAAAATTAAAATAACATTATCCCTTAGTTGGCTTTGGAAAAGGACAAGAGGAGAGGCAAATAAGTTTGGGCAAAAAACAAGCAAAGTTTTGAATTATTTATACCAAATTTGTTTGGAATTAGCGACCGGCGTTTTCCACTCAAGTCAAATAATTCAGGCCCTACAATGGAAGATGTAAGGATTCATTGATGTGTGGTGGATTTATGTAGGTTAGGGTTTGGCCAATGACTCACATTATCACAAGATATTGAAAGAACAAGTCCAACTCGAGGCAACTGCCAACCCCCTGGTTGTCGCTTAATTACCCTCTACAATACATTCTCTCAAATCTCTCACCAGAAATGGATAAGGATGGCAAATACACTACAAGAGATGGTAGGTTTTCGAAAACCCTCAAACTTAAATTAAAAATAGAACTGTTACAATGTATATGTTGTACTTAATATTGTTGTATATTTGGTTGATTTTATTCAAATATTTGTTATGTAGTTCAGAAAGTCTGACTCTTGAAGTATATCATAAATAAGAAATAACAATTGAAGAACGTTTCAATTTGAAACTTACAATAGATTCAAGACTTAGGCATCATGACAAATGACTAGTGACAATACAAAACAAAATGTATACTTTATAAAAAGAATGTTTATTATTATTATTATTTTGTAAGTAAAAAATGTTCTTTATTGATAATCAAAGCAGGGGCCTAATCAGACTCCATGATATAATATCATCATAATAATCAGACAACAAGATGTAATTTCTCCAAAAATAAAAACGGTGTTGATACACACATAACTCCATTAATTTAAAATCAAATTATGGGTCAAGACCTTAAATTATATGAGTTTCAAATGTACTTTTCCTTCAAACACACTCTTGTAATGCATTCAAATTAGTAAAAACATCATAGATGTAGACATAAACATTCTGATTATCAAGCTAAACCATATAAAAACTTTGGTATCATATCTTTTTTTTTTTTTTTTTTATCTATCTTGATTCATCTCTTCAAACACTTTTACACACTCGTGACAAATTTATTCGAGTATTTTTATATTCTAATATCTATTAAAATAGTAATAACGCCCCCTTTCCAGAAGTGCTTTGCTTATTTGACTTAACATGCAAGATTCACTCATAAAAACTTTGTGTGGAATTAATTCATCATGTAAAATTACCAAAATACCCTCATATAAAACATTCATCAAAACAAAAGCATCAAAAGATGTCTTGCATATAACAAATCGTGGTGTGTAGTATATGGTATCATAAAACCTCATAAAATTAATAAATAACAAAAAGACCAATATACCCTTATGTTTGCCCTTATGTTGATTCACTATCTCGCAGTCATCATCCTTACCTGTCACTACAAAATAAATAAGAAATTAAGTGATAATCACTTAGTAAGTAAGAGATACTATGTCCAACATAATTTTATCTTATTTATTTCTATTCTATAATCTTGTATTTCACCTGAACTATGTCATATACTTTCAAATTCTAGACTTTGATGATACGGAACACTTTAATGTATATTTGGTCATCTATAGAACATCTTGTTAGAGTAGGTTCTCTAAAGTTAATTGTTGTATCTATATATTGTTATTGTAATCAGTTTTCATGAATTAAATAGTTTTTCTACATCAGCTATCTTTTACTTTAAGTAGAGGTATGCACGATCTAATTTGGTGCAGTTTAAGAACTTTTTTTAAATCAAACTGAAAAAACAGATTGGAAAACTATTTTAATTTATAAACCAAATCAAACTAAACAAAAAAAATATAGTTTGATTTGATTCGATTTATAATTTGAATCTATTAAAAATATTCACTTACAAATATATCATACTTAATAAATAATAATTGAACTATATTTATTTAAGACATAAAATAAATATGTAAAATGAATGTAGAATGTATAAACAACAAACATGTAAGAAAAATGACAATATAAAATTTATATAAAAACAAGTACTACACCTAATTGTTTATTGAAAAATTCTGTTAAATACAATTATATATATTTTTAAAAAATATGGTTTATAGTTTGGTTTTGGAAACTGTCCAAACTACAACCTAAACCATAAGCTATTTTTCTAAAATTTATCAACCCAGGCTAAATTATTTTATGAATCAAATTAAACTATAATTTTTGAATGGTTCAATTCGATTTTATGGTTTAAATCGAATTATGCATATGTAGCATCCCAGGTTTAGAAATACCCTTTAGGGTAGAATTTTGGGGTTGAATGTGAGATTTAGAAATAGATTGAGAGTTTAGAAGAGTTTAGGAGTGAGATAGTAAGTTTCTGGAGCCTGTGTGGCTTTCGCATGATTCCCTTTAGGAGGTTTCTATCGTGCATAGTACGGGAAATGAAGTTTATTCATTTTCCCTTGTGCACTCCAGTATACTGTGTCGTGCACTGTGTCTTGCACGCCCGTACAAGTGAGTTAGAGGAGAGAGATGAGAGTTATTAGCCTTTTCTCACCCGTCTCACCCATTTCAGCCAAAGTTTCTCTTTTATTTTCAGTTGCTCTCAACCTTAGAACAGATTTTCAGCAATTAACAGCTCTCAATCCAGGTAGAGAAGGAAGAGATTAGCTTGATAGAGTTTCCCAGCAGTTATGGTAAGAGGTGAGTGTTTCCTTACTTCTTCCTTGCGTTTCGCAGCTTGTGTTTGGTGATTTGAAATGCTTGGATGTATTTCTAGCATGCTTATGAGTTATATGATGAGTTTATGCATTGATATATTGATAAGATGATGCTTGAGATGATGATTTCCACCCATGAACCATGCTTGCTTTGCTTGTGTGTGATTATGTGAGAGAATGAGTTATTTTCATGGTGGATTGAGATGTGAATTGATTTGGATGAAATTGAAGTGTGTGAAATGCTTATTGAAGTGCTAGAAATGCATGCTCTCAGTTAATTTCAGTTTGATGGATGTTTGATAAGGATTCCTGCAAGTTCCAGGCTAGTGTCGTCTGTACAGAGCAAGACACATGCTCGTATGCCCGCAGGTGCACGCCTGTATGCCTTTGTTTCTGTAGAGACACGCCCGTGTGCACGAAGTGTGCATGACCTGATTGCAGAGGACACGCCCGTGTCTCTGATTTTTTAGTGTTTTACGTAGTTTTCTTCAGAAGCGAGCACAATCGACTGCATGGCCAACACACAGTCTCGTGAGTTTGCGCACACGCCCGTGTGCCTTGCCCACACGCTCGTGCACAAGTAATTTTCTAGACAAATGAGATAAAATGAATAATTAAGCATGAGAAACCATTTCAAAGGCCAGAAAGTAGTAAATAAATATAAAATGAGATAAATAATGCTGCATAAGCATTACATAACATGACATGCCAAGGTATCAACATGAGAAAGGATCAAGGGATCTGAATTCATTAGTCATTTAGTATTCAGAACCTGATATTCATGTTAAAGTTTTGGATGAACTCAAAGGGACATCTGTGGGATTCTAGCCTTCTAACTACAGTCAGATCGTCCTACTTAGCATATTCAGTTTTCTAGTTTGTCGCTAGACTGTTCAGCCCATATGGTCAAGATGCTGAATCCTTGTGTTCATCAACCTAATCAGCACAACAGGTATCTTCGAATACGTAGATATTTAGATGCATGCAAATTCAGTTTACAATTAGCATGACATGATATACATTTCATGATATGAACTAATAATGCAATAAGATAACAGAATAAGTAATATATTCAGATTCAGCAAGCGAATAGATGAATGTTAGGGCCAAGGCTAGGTATGTGTTATGTGTGATTGCTTGCTTGGGTTGAGGGAAGTAAAGATCGTTTACTGGATAATTTTTATCACTCATTCTTTTCCTTCTTCCTTCCTTTTTAGGTATGTGTAGTGTTGGTGAAGAACGGGTGGACCGTGGTTGACGGGAGAGGGACTTTACTCAATTTTCAGTTGGCCTGTTGGGTCTTGTATTGTAAATTTTATATTTACTCAATATATTTGTACAGAAACAGTTATGTATATAAAATGTATTTTGGGGCCACCATTGTACATTGTATTTTCAGTTTCAGTTTTAGCATGTATTGTAACATCCCAGGTTAGAAAAGCCCTTAGGGGTAGAGTTTTGACGTTAAAAATGAGATTCAGGAATAGATTGAGAGTCTAGAAGAGTTTAAGGGTGAGTTAGTAAGTTTTTCAGAGCTATGTGGCCTTCGTATGATTCTTTTAGGGAGGTTTCAATCATGCGAAGTGCGAAAAATGAATTATATTCATTTTCCCATGTGTACTCCCATGCACCTTACCCTGCACGCCCGTACAGGTGGCTTAGAAGAGAGAGAGACGAAAGATTAAGTTTTCATTTCTCACCTGGTTTCTATTTTCAGTATTTTCTCTTTACTTTCAGCAGCTCCCAACCCTAGAGCAGATCGTCAGCTTCCAACAGCTCCCAATCTAGTAAGAGAGTAGATAGCTTTGAGATTTTCAGCAGCCATGTTTAGAGGTAAATGTTTCTTACTTCTTTCGTGCGTTCCCAACTTGCTTTGATGCTTGATGATGTTTGGAAATGTGTGTTTACGTTTCCAGCATGATATGAGATGTGTGTATGATGATATGGGATGAAATGATGATTTATGTGATGATTTCCACCCAAAATGCATGCTTGCCTTGTTTGTATGTGTGTTAGTGAGAGAAATGGGTAATTTTCATGGTGGAATGTGTTGGGAATGATGAATGATGAAATTAAAGTGTTATGTATGCTTATAGAAGTGCCAATGATGTGTGTTTTAAGTTAATTTGATTTTGGTTGAGAGATGGCTTGGATTCCTGCATTTCCAGGCAGGTGCTCGTGTTGCAGAACCAGACGCATGCCCGTGTGTCCTGGTTACTACAAGGGCACACCCGTGTGCACGAAGTACGCACGGCTTGAAATGCAGAAGCACGCCCGTGTGTCTTGAGGAGCATGCCCGTGTGTCAGCTTTATTGCATGAAATGGCCAGAAATTCCAGAAGCGCACACGACTAGCTACACGACCAGTGCACGACCCCGTGCGTTTGGGCACACGTCCGTGTGCCTTTGCCATGCACGCTCGTGTGTGTGTCACGCACGACCGTGTGCCTTGATCATACGCCCGTGCAACAACAGCAACTTCCTAGAAATTACAGAAAATGAGATATAAAAGTTTGGTAATCCATCCAAAGGCTAATAATCACCAGATAAGTCAGAATTCAGATAAAAAATACTGCACATGCATACCATAGCATAACATGTAGCCTGAGAGATGATCAAGGGATCCGAATTCAGTAGTTTCAGTATTCAAAACCTGACATCTGGATTATAGTTTTAGGTGAACTCGAAGGGGCATCTGTGGGATCCAACTTTTTGACACCAGTCAGATCGTATAATATTTTCGATTTAGCTTTTTAGCCAGTAGCTAGACTGTTCAGCCCACTTGGCCAAGATGTCGAATCCCTGTGTTCATCAGCCTGATCAGTATAGTAGGTATTTTCGGGTACATATAAATTCAGAAGCATGCATCATCAGCTATTTTCAGTTAGCATGACATGACATACACAACATGCCATGTAATAATTATAATAATGAGATTCCAGATAATCCAGTAATTAGTTTCAGCGCCCACAAGTGACTAGATGTATGATTAGGGTCGAGACCAGGTATGTTTGAATTGTTTGTTGCTTGCTTGGGTTGAGGGAAGCAAGGAATGCTTATTGGGTGATCTTTATCACTCATCCCTTTCCTTCTTCCTTCCTTTTCAGGTCAGTTGTTGCTAGCGAGGAGCGGGTGGATTGAGGCCTACGAGAGAGGACCCCACACACACAGTTCCCAGTTGTATTTTCAGTTTGGGCTTGTGAGGTCTTGTATTTTGTACATTTTTAAATGTATATGCTCAGATGTAAAGAACAGTGTACAGAAACAATTATATATGTATGAAAAGGTCAGTTTGGGCTCATTGTACATTTGTATTTTAGTTTCAGATTCAGATTCAGCTTTCGCTTGTATTCAAATGTATAGCAGTAGTTTCTTTTCATATGATTTCCGTTGTGGGTACCCAAAGTTTCAGATTATTAATAAACGAACCATATTATTCAGTAGCAGGGGTACTCGTGGCGACGGGTCTTACATGTATGTATAAATGTATAGCAGTAGATTTTTTTTGTAAGATTCCCGTCACGTATATCGAATTTTCAGATTATTAATAAAAGAAAAGGTTGTTATTCAATAGCAGCGGTATGCTTGGCGGCGAGTCTTACAACATACCCCTAACTTTAAGTAAAGTTAGATGAATATCTTTCGAATGTTAGAATCATGATAAAGGAATTAGTGTATATCAACTTATTGTAAGCTTTTTATATTCACATATGATAGCCATTTTAAAAACGTTAATAATCTTAATGTTATCATAACCAAGGGAACATATAATATGGTTAAAATTATAATAGTATTGAACAACCCCACCAAAAGGTAGTGATATATCTTATGTGTTAAAGTTGTTTGTTGATAACTTAGTGTGATACATAAGTGCATGTTGTGTAGACGTGCCCTCTAGATTGACTTATCAAGAGGATACTACATGGATGACTATTCTAGTGGTTATAAAACATGTCCTTTAACAAATGATGGTACATGTAATTCTTTTGTTGGGGTGAAATGGGTCCACCGAAATGACAGTGCAATAGAACATATATTTGAAAAATTTATACAAAGCCCCAAAATACCTTATACAAAATTAAGTTCTATATGTATATATGAAAATCAATGCAAATTAATCATAAGGTGTTTAATGTGTTCATACCTCTATTATGGCTTCACCAATCTTTACATAGCGAAGAGATCAGTCTTGTAATCATTTTACTAGCCTTTTAAGGTGACATTTACTATATTCACATTGAGCACAAAGACTCTAGAGGTCTAGAACACCACTTATTTGCTAGTATGTTGAGTGAATGGTCAAGAAGTGGATTGTCTTAGATCTCAACATTGTGCTCAAGGCGTTAGAATAAGAGTTAGGGGCATAATTCCCATCATCACCTCATAAGTAATATCATACCTTAGCCTACAGATAAGCATCTCCATGCTCCACTAAATAGTACTAGTTAAACTCAATGCATAACTCACCAACACATTGAATTTGGTGGAGTACTATTCCATTGACATAGACCCTTACCTTGAATTGATAAGCTACTCAATCTTGATAGACATCATATTCGCTAACTTGTACTCAATCTAGAACAATTTGATCATGTAACATCCCAGGGTTAGTTTGGTCTTTTCAGCTTCTAATCTGGGGTGAGATTGAGATTTTTAAGTATTCTAGGGTTGTTAGAAAGTTTTGGGGTGAGATAGAGCTTTTCATAGAGTTTGGTGGCTTGTGCATAGATCCGATTGGAAGGATTTGCATGCGAGCGCAGGAAAATGACATTTTTGTAATTTTCCTGGGATGCACGACCGTGCATGAGAGGTGCACGCTCGTGCATGCGTATTTTTCCAGCTGTCTTGGTTTTAAGTCGAGTTTATCCGCTTCCAAACCCATTTTCACCCAAAGTTTTCTTTCAATTTTAGAGAACCTCAACCCTAGAAGGGAAGAGCAGCTTCCAGGACTTTCCAACCCAGCTTAACCTTGTGTTCTTCTTGAGAGAGAAAGCATGTCTAGAGGTAGGTGTTTCCTTCCTCTTTCCCTTACGTTTTGATTATGTTTGATGCATGTTTTGGTTGAGATGTGTTCGATTCCAGCATGCTTATGATGTTTCTTGTGTACTTGATGCCATGAGAATGATTATGATGATGATTTTATGCTTATACATATGTGATGTGTGAGAATATGTATGTTATATATGCTTTGAGATTGGATTGGATGATGTGCTTGAGATTTGAAGTTGCTGGAAGTGTTATTATGCTTATATGAAGTGTTTTGTATGTGGGAAATATTTAATTTGAGTTTGGTATGCGATTTTGGTCGGAATCGAGTTGATTCCAGACGGTCATAGAGGTGCAGAGCAGGACGTAAGCCCGTGCACCCGAGGCGCACGCCCGTGCATACTACGTTATCTGCATGGTCACGGTCATGTTTACGTGCCCGTGCATGACCTAATTTGAGGGGTCACGACTGTGCATAGTTCATGCACGCCCGTGCACTAAGAAAAAATGAAAAATATGCTTGAAATTCCAGAACCTTGCACGACCATATGCACGATTGGGTCACGGTCCCGTGCAAGCTTATGCACGCCCGTGCATACGACACGTACGCCTGTGCGTCAGGCAAAAAAGAGAAAAATAAGCTTAAAATAAGAAACGTGTACATTAAACCTTATCTAATGGATAGTTAACAGTAAAATGAGCTCAAATAAGAATCCATGATGTATCATACATTCAGCATAGCATGACATGCCATACAAATTTTTCAGAAATGGATCCAAGGATCTGAATTCATATTTTTAGTTGAAAAATATAGATTACAGGGGTGAATACGATGGGACACTTATGAGTTTCAACACCCGTGACACCAGAAGCTATATGCTCATTACTAGCCCTATGTATTGGCATGTGTTGGGTTGCTCAGCTAGCAGCTTAGGTTTCCTGATCCCAGGATCAGATGCAGTATAGCGCGAGGCGCTTAGTTCAGATCAGTTTCTAGGCCCAGGCCTGATGGCATCACGTGGTCCATACAGTTTATGACGCATGTTTGCAGAGGAAACTCACATGGCCAAGGTGTCGAATCCCTGTATTCATCAGTCTACGTAGCATAGTTTTCAGCATAGCATGTACCCCAAGGTACACAATTTTCAGTACAGCTTTCAGATAAAGCTTTATATGATTTTCATATATGAGATCCCAGGATCCAACAGTAGTTTTCATGAACAGTTTTCAGAAAACTATTTTCAGTATACAGGCCCAGGCCTAGTTATGATTTCAGCATGTTATCATATCATGTCATTGTTATATGACACATCAACATATCATTCAGCGAATGATAAGACAGTAAGAAACAGTGAATGAACAGAATATGAAACGTGTAAAAGACACGAACAGCAGAATATCAGAACATGAAAAGTTACGTAATGACACGTGAACTTCAGAAATCAGTAATAGACCAGAACAGTAAAGATAATTTGTATCAGTAAGAGAGTTTAGAGCGTCGAGTTTGTCCGCTCGGATTACTCTTCACTCTAGGTTGTTTACGTATACTCATATACGTATTTTACAATCCGGTATGAGATAGTATCCGGTCATAGAAGATGAGAATGCCAGATTGAGTCTGTTCTGTTCGAGATGAGATGACAATCCTTCGAGAAGGATTGGGTTTAGGGTCAGAGGATATGAAGTGCTTACTGGGTGATTTTATCACTCACTCCCTACTTTCCTTTCTTTTGCAGGTAAGTTTTGGGAGCTGGGAGGAGGAGTTGGCTGCCGTCTGAGATCCATTATGCTTCAGTTTTATTTGTATGCACACATATATGTTTTTCCGCGAATATCTTTATATAAATTAAGTTTTTATTTGGGCATGTGTATATGTATGTATACATTTATACGATGAGTTTTTTTTTCCGCTGTGATATAGTTGTTCAGTTTAAGCATTTCGGTTGGGTATTATTGATCTTATTTTCTTTATTTATTTATTATTATTTTTTTTAAAGCAGTGAACAGTAATACCCTTCTGAGGTGTCTTACAGATCACTTGTCATAGGGCATTAAAATACTATACTCTCTTAACTCTTTTGAATATGTAGCCTAAGTGAATAAGGTCGAATCTATGGGTAATGTTTAATCAGATTTTTAGTTCAAACTACAATAATAACTAAAATCAAATACATTTAAACCATACCTTAATATTATGCAAATTAAATCTACTAATAAGGGGTTAGTATCAACTTAAGAATTAAACAAAAATCAAATGAAGAATAAAACATTATTTAAAGTTTAAAAAAAACTTACAAAAAAGTCTAGTAAAAAAAAAAGATTTTTCTCACAATTCATCAACTAGTCCTTGACAATTGAAGGTAAGTTATCTTTTTTTTTTTTTTTTTTTGAATAGTTAAAGAATTTAATCAAAAAGCAACGGGCAAAGCCTGTAACAGACTAAACACACCAAGTATTCTCACCCGCAAAACGAAAGCTCGAAGCCACAACCTGCCTGAGCAAACAAAAACTATTTACAATCAAAAAATGATACACAACATATTTAAGTCAATAGCAAACAAGAATATAAATAATTATCTTAAATTTAACTGTAAAACAAATTATATCCAGAAAACTAAGCCCAGCCCTCATAGTTCCAAAAAACTCTCAAAGGATATCAAGAACCAAGGCCCATTGCCACAAACAACCAAACAATGATGCATCTCAGTCAAGTGCAACCAAGAAAAACAGAGTACCGCAACCAAGCAGAAGAAGCCTCAAGATGCAGATGATTTTCTTGATCAGAACTCCACCATGCACCAATTAAGTTAGCAGCCCTCCACCAATAACATAGCCCTTGGAACAAAGCTTGAAAGCAGAGGAAAGTATGGACTTGATGCCTTTATAAAACTGCCAAAAAACGCCATCCAAATCAAAGCTTAAAGGAGAGGAGAAAACAACCAAGTCTGGGAATAATTCCCATATTTTACTATTTATGGGAATAGTATTTGTGAATAGTAAATCTGATTTTCCAGAATTAAACCACCGAAACTGGGCCAGGAGAAAGATCCGAATGCAATTTTTGACTTCCCGCAAGTGTAATTTATCTGGAACAGTATGGAAAAAGTTTGGGTCTGGTGATCCACCATGATAGTCTTCGATTCGATAATAAAACCAAAATATTAAGCTTTTTCTCAAGCCTTGGGTTCATACTTCTCAACAATCTCCATCCAATCAATACGATGGGCATACACCATGTGGGCAAGAGCCTAAAAAGGGGAGACATCTAAAAAATAAGTTCTCTTTCCGAATCCTTAACCCACAAATTACCTAACCAACTAGATTAATTCGATTCGTTTTTTATGTTCATTAGATTCAACCTAACACCAATTTTATTTCTAATTATTAGTTAATTTTTGTATCTCAATAATCCTTGTTAATTGATAACAACATTATTGTTTGAGAAAAAAAGGGTTAAGATTGAAACAACTAATTTAAATCAAATTATAATCTTCCTAATTGCTTTTAGGGCTATGGTGATAACATGGATTATAATCTTCAAACCCTAGTTGCTACTCATTTTAACTAGTTTTTGATCACAAAATGTAATAAATAAATTAATTAATTAAACACAAACAATAAAATATTCAAATAAGAAATAGTTTATTCAAAGAGATTTTGTTATACAATTAATCAAATCGAATTAAAATCCCTTGAACTAGTTAAATAATTCAGCCTTGCATTCTTAAAATCAAAGAGCAAGAGAAAAATTAATTTTTGTTTGTGATAGCCCTAAAGCAAAAAGAATATACAAGGTAGTCAAACTAATATCCCACCAAGGAAGCGTTTTTCCGTCACGTGTCTTCAAATTTTTCCTTTCCTGTAATTTCCGCCTAAATTTCTTCCTTTCTTGCCGAGGCAAAGCTGCATGGTGCCACGGCAGCCAGCTTGTGTTTCCAGCGTCTCTTCTTTTCCTTTGCTCCTTGATTTAGTATTTGATTGATTTGTCGAACGAGCTCCGAATTTGACACGTAATATCATTTTCGAAAGCTTCGGATCTCCTCTTTAATTTTGCAGAAGACCCTTTTTCCAATTCCTCACATCTGTTACAGGGAGAATTAAAGCAATGGTAAGCTCACACACAACTTACACAAACCAATTCCTCACATACACTCATACTAACTCCTATTTCAAGATCTGAAACACTCAAACCAAGTTCCACCGTAATTTTATTACCTAAGTGATGTGCACATAATATTCATAGTTTGCCGATATGTAGATCCTACAGGTATCTAGCGTGGTTCGACCGAAAACATTGTAAAAGTCTACATCCACGATAATTTTATTAGAAAGTAATGTAATAAAGGAGTTGCATTACAAAGCCAAAGCGACCATTGAATGTTAAAACTTGTCTTTCCATTAAACTTTTCACTTTTAGGAATTTATACCACATTAGAGTTATATGTATATGTATCTTATGAAGTGTAGAAGTTTATGAGTTCGTGGACACTACAGGCTGACAAATAATTTCACTTGAATAATAAACTCATGCTTAACATTAAGTGGATTGCAAGAGCCATGACAAATTTTGATTCTTGTTTCCTATTCATGGCTTATAGAATAAATGGTATCTTGTCTGAGGTTTCTTCTTGCGCTACAGGCTGGTGTAGCATGGATCCTATAGTCGTTGATCACTTTCATATATGTTGTATCTATGAGTTTTGACTGAAGAAGATTTTTTCCTTTTTTTATTACATATCATGTTTCAGCTTTTTGAATATCAACTCCTATTAACAAGATTAGCGGTTTAAATTATAATATCTTGCTGTCAACATCAACCAATAGTATATTGTACCAGGATGGCAAAAAATCATGAGGGGTAGAGCAATGTCATATACTCATGCAGGCCAATGCCATGATTGAAGAACGAGAATTTTCTTCTGCTGTGGCGAGAGAAAGAGCGCAAACTTGAGCTACATTTTTATTCATTATAATCAAACCAAGCAACACAGTCAAAATTACAATTTAACTATATATATACTGGTCCAGTCAAACCTCAGAATGCTCGGCCTCCACCTTTCGAATTTGCGGAAGAGGTGGAATGCTTTGTTCATGCCTGAAGAAGTTATCAGGATCAACTTGTGTCTTCACTTTCACCAATCTGATGAAATTATCCTTGAAGTACTTGATTCCCCAAGCACTTGCTTCCACGAAACTAGTGTTTTTATCCTTGTTCTTTCCCAAATCAAGATCCCTGTAATTCACATATGAAGTTCTTGGAAGCTTTGAAACATAAGGACCCATGTAATCGTATAACCTCCTTATCCAGTTGAAATGCTGTGTCGAATTCTCTTCTGCATTTTGCCATGTACTTATGTACTGGATTTTGAATATTGTTCCCTTTCTATGAGGAAAAGGAATTTCAGATTCTGAAATCTTGCTCATCATTCCACCGTAAGGGGTCCATATTAACAGTGGAATGTCTTCTTCCAGGATTCTATTCCATAGCCCCTCAAGTGCAGTTTCAGGAATTGGTTCTTTGACAAAGTCTGACTTGGCTTTGAAATAGTTTTTGAACAAAGACTTCCCTTGAAGTAGAACTTCCGGAGGTGTGTTAGTTGGGTATCCGGCAATGTAAAGCACTGATTTGATCCAGCTTGTTTCAGTACAATCTTTTCTTGTCAAACCGAGTTCAGGGAAGCTCTCTTCCATTACCTGAAGGAGTCTGGTGGCATCGCCAAGAAACAAGGCATTGTAGGAGGTTGTTATGGTTCTCTTGCCTTGTTGCTCTGTGCTTGCTGCTGGCGAAATGATGACTCTAATGAAGAGATCCTCATCCAGCTTATCTACAACTTGTTGCCATCTATAGAGGAGCTTTGTGGCACCTTGTTCCAGGGTCTTAGTGACTGTAAAAACTGTCACAGTTGATGGT
The DNA here is from genome assembly GCA_026122585.1 of Anacardium occidentale. Taxonomy (NCBI): domain Eukaryota; kingdom Viridiplantae; phylum Streptophyta; class Magnoliopsida; order Sapindales; family Anacardiaceae; genus Anacardium; species Anacardium occidentale. The sequence continues at coordinate 156,582 of JAJEJH010000153.1, forward strand.
ACTGGAACCAATTTTAGTTTCCAGGCAAGAATAATTCCAAAGCTAGCTCCTCCACCTCCCCTTATAGCCCAAAAGAGGTCTTCGCTCATGGCGTCCCGGTCAAGAACTCTGCCATTGGCATCTACAATTCGAGCATCAACAACATTGTCAGCACCGAGGCCATATTTCCTCATCATGGAACCATAAGCCCCTCCTGTGATATGCCCGCCAATGCCTAAACTTGTACAAAGACCAGCTGGGAAGCCATGAACCTTGCTTTTCTCTGCAATTCTGTAGTACGTTTCACCAATTGTGGCGCCCGCCTGAACCCAAGCACTGTTATCATCAATATTAACGCTGACATTACGCAGCTTGGCAAGGTCTAGAAGAAAGAAAGGTTTTTCAATTTCAGATACATAAGAGAGGCCCTCATAGTCATGGCCTCCACTTCGAACTCGTAGATGAATTCCAATTTCTTTGGAGCAAATAACAGCCGCTTGAACATGGAATTCATACAAAGCCGTGAAGATGAACTCAGGCTTCGGCACAGAGGGCACAAGGTACCTGAGGTTTTGAGCAGTAGATTGTAGGATTGAGGAAAATGAAGAGCTGTTTGGAGCGTAGAAAGGGGACATAGGAGAAATAACCAAAGAATGTGCAGAGATGCATTGGCTAAAATTCTCTAAAATGGAAGTTGAAGTGGCCCATGAAGCAGATAACAAAACAGCTGTAACTATTGAAACAAAATAATTTCTTGAAATCATCATCCTTCAAGTTCTGCTTCTGTGTTTGTTAAAGAACAAAGGGTGAAATGTGTGTGTGTGTGTGTCTATATATATATATATATATATATATATATATGGGTTATGGGTTTGTTGAAACTTGCATCAAATTCAAAGATTATCCTAACTTCAAGTTAAGGAGTCGCACCTTTTGTGCCTTCGGTGTATTATTTTATTGCTATTCTCGTTCGGTAACAATAGCAGAAACAGTGCATGATGATATGTTCTACCTCGACATGAAAAGAGTATACGCCCAAGGGAAAGTGACCCATTCTTTGCTTAGAATGCAATCCCAATAACTATTCTGGACAGTCGATAAGGATGTATAACAAGAAAAATAAAATAATAATGTTTAGTGCTCAGATAAATTTAAGCACTATATTGAGAAAGCAAAGATTGTGTAGTGTGCACTCAAATTAAACCTTCCAGGATTATCTATTCCTAAACAGGACTAAAATTTGCAGCCCAAAATATCATTATTACTAAAAGGAATAGAAAAAGAATGCTTGATAAGACACTGGATTTGGTAGGCACTCATAGTTCACCGTGCAAAGTTTCCCACACCAGAAGAAAAGCTCTTAGCTCCTCAATATTAAAAAGCTCTCCAGATTGCCTCAGTGCAACCAAAGAATTGTTGATTTGAAGATTATGCGTCAGAGAACCAAGTGAACTCTCAAATTGCATGCAGAGATGTATGGCAGTGCTAAGTACAATCTCAGCAAATATTTTGGCTTCAATGGGATCAGCAGCTGCTGATGCAGCACCACACTAAACTCTTAATGCTCCCATATTTTGCAAAAGGCTTGTGTGGTGTATTGCACGATGGCCTTCCTGGCAGGGTAAACAGCAATTCAGAGGATAGCGTTAACCGTATGTTCCATCAAACATATATTATTAAAAAAACCAACTACAGATTTTGCATCATAAACCCGTAGAGGATTCCATTACATGTGATTTGCAACAATTATGCCACCAAAATGACATTTTGTAAATAATGTTTTTTTAATCCAAATCAGTGTTGAACTGGATTAGTTATTCAACCATCCACATCATGAATATCATATTTTAGATAGATGGGAAATCAATAATTACTGTATAAGTGAATCTATGAGTAAAAGGATAATTCAATGACCTAATCTTCTTAACTAAATGGCATGAATATGTAGTAATTTGGAATTTCACTCCTATAATATGTCTTAAAAGTTACAACAAATAATTATTACTAGATGGAACTGCCATTTCTATAACTTGTGTTTGTATACCTGGAGAACAGCAAATCTTGCACAAATCTTAAGTATAGATAAGGGATTCCTTAGCATAGCGAAAATATTTTCCAATCTCAGCAGCACAGTAGAGGAAAACAAGTGACAGAAAATTTATGACTGCAATCAATCCACAAAGAAAGCACAACGAGTGTTTGACCAATATATCTGCATCTTAAGTGCCCCACTCATGATATGCGCTCTCCTTCTGTTTTTTGTGTTAGAACTATTTGGGCTAATGATGCAACAGTAGTAGCAGATGTTATATGAAGTGTACACAAAAATTACTTCTCAGAGAAAGTTCTTGAATATTTACAATGCCAGCTACTTAGGGAAACGTAAATATGATTCCTGATCCTGCCACATATGTTTCTTCATTGCAGGTTTGAGTGCACCATCTCAGGATAGTCCTTGAATGACAAATATTCAGACATAGAGTGAAAACCTTTTTTGATTTAATTATTATTTAAGAAGTATTAGCTCATTGCAGGTTTAAAGTGTAGTTGATTGGACACTCACTCCAAAAAATATTTTAGAAAATTTCATTACATGAAGAGATATTACATTCCAGAGTAGCTTATCTCTTTTTCCAATTGATAGAAAGAGATCTTGCATGATATATTTTACATTCCAAAATGAAAAGAGAAGATTGGCCTCTCAAAAGCAAGGATTGTTTTTGCCTCTGTCATTTAGCATTTTGATTATAGTTGTATAGGATAGGAGTTGTAAAGGCTGATTTACAGTAACTAAATATCCTTTTTCTTCATTTCATTGGTTGTTCTTCACATTAACGTGTCATTGTTGTTTGTTCCCTTTTCTTTGATTGAATTTTGTTTCCTTGCTGCTTTTATTACTTGAGTTTGTTGGATTAATTGAGTAATGGCTGGATTTGCTCCTCTGTTGCATTGAATATTGGTTGTGGAGAGTTTTGGATGATTTCGGAAGACTTGTTTGGAGACTGTAGCATGTGCTGAGTTGAGGAACATCCAAGTGGTATTAGAGCTCTAGACTATGAGGATGGAAAAAGTAGATATCATTATAAAGGATAACAATGGAAGATAGAAGTTCATCCAATAACTGACCTAGTTGAAAATTCGGGAGATATGGGAGAATAAAATTTGCCTCCAATGTGAATGCAAGGAATGTTACCATATGTTGATAGCATTTATTTTGTATATAACTCTTGTATATTTGCATTATGTATCCTTAGATTGTACAATTATAGTTAGAGGAAATTGACCTATAAAGCTGTCTATAATCACTCTTTAGATTAGACAGTTACAGCTAGAAATAAATATGTAAATAATTACACAATATATTTAAAACTGTAAAATCTTTGGGTATTGATCTATTTATATAAATGAAAGACAAGGGAATTGGCATCAAGCCATTTAATAAAAAATGTTGTCTTCTTCTATCAAAATTTATCATGGTATCAAAGTTAAGTTGTTTAGAATTGTGAAATATGCTTTTCAAGAGATTGTTCTTGGTTTTGGATATTGGCAAATTGTCTTGGTGTTGCCTGTTGAATTGCAGGTGCTATCTTGGTATCCTATGGCATCATCTTGGTAATATTCTTTGTTACATTTTCTACTTCGACAATCATTGAGGTTGATTTTTCAGTTGTATCAGGTTGTTGTATTTGTGTTTGAAGAATTTTGTTTCATTGTGAATTGCTTTTATTTTTCCTAATGGCTGGTGGCAACTCTCACTTTAAATTTTGTGTTATGTTTACTAGAAAGAATTATTCAATATAAGAATTTCAATTCCAATTGTATGTCACCAGAAATGAGCTATAAGGACATATATATGGGACTGTTCCAAATCCAATAAATACTACCCAATTGGCATAATGGAAAATCAAAGATGCTCAGGTGATGTCTTAGATTACAAGGTCATGTGATTCTCAAATTATTGTTAATTTATGCCCATATAAAATTGCTAAAACAATGTGGGAATATCTTTGAAAAGATTTATTATCAAAGGAATTCAACTAGAAGATTTCAACTAGAATGCAAGATTTCAAATTAAATTTAGAGAAGTTTGTCTATTCAAGATTATTTTTTTGGTTTTTAAAATTTGTAGGTTGAATTTTCTGACATTGTTTATGCTATTATGTCCAAAAATTCTCTCTTTAATATATTGGTTGTTCATGAAATTAGCAAGCGTGATCAATTTTTAATGAAGTTGTGCTTAGATTTTGAGAATGCTCATTCAAATCTAAGAATCATCATCTTACTCCTACCTTGGATAAGTGTTTTGGTGAATTGATTCACAAAGAATAACGTCTTTTTACACAAGCCACTCTTGAACATGAGAGTTAACTAGAACACCTATGGCTTTTTTAACTCAATCAAAAGGCAAAGATAAAGACATGAGTAAGGTCCAGTGTTTTAGTTGCAAGAATTATGGTCATATTACTGCAAATTATACCCATAAATTTTACAGTTATTGCAAAAGGCTAGGGTATATCATCAATGATTGTGCAGTTTGTCTCTAAACTCGCCAAAACATTACTTTTCACGTCACTGGTGGTAATCTTACTACTTAAATAACAACTGGGACCTCAACTATGTCAACCAATAATCACAATGTAAAATCTATAGTTCTTACCCTTACAATGGTATAACAAATGATTATTTCTACCTTTTCAGTTATGGGGATTCAAGGTAATCATAATCCATCATCTAAGACTTGGCTAATTGATTCTATAGCACCAAATCATATGACTAGTTTAGCTAATTAATGTAAAAATGTTCATTCATACGTTGGTTCCAAACATATCCAGGTTGCTAATGGAAACACTTTACCTATTATTGTTGTTGGAGATATTGCTCCAGTTTTCAATAATGCTTTTATATCACCTAAACTCTTTAATAATCTTCTTTTAGTTGGACAACTAGTAGAGAATAATTGTGATGTTTGTTTTTCTCATGATGGTTGTTATGTGTAGGATTAGGTGTCAAGACAAGTGATCGTGAAGGGTCCTAAAGAAAGACGTTTGTTTCCGTTGCATGTTTTCATTCCAAGTAATGTTATTTTGGGTTGTTTTACTATTTTCAATAAGAGTAAAGTGTGACATAAACATTTTGGGCATCCTAATTTTGCTATTTTGTTAAACTCTGGGCTATTAGGCGATATTAATCAATTGTACTCTTGTAGTTTTTCTTTTGATTATTCAACTTGTAAATTAGGAAAAAGTAAAATACTTCCTTTTACTATTGTTGGTAGTCCTACAAAAAATGCTTTGATATTATTCATAGTGATGTATGGGGAATCTTACTTGTTATTTCTAATGCACATTATAAATATTTTATAATATTTATTGATGATTATAATCAATTTACTTGGATTTATTTTCTTCATTCTAAATCAGAAGTTTTTTCATTTTTTAAAACCTTCTTCCAATATGTTGGAACTCAATTTTTTGCTATTATCAAGATCCTTAGATCATATTCTAATGGAGAATACATCTCCGATGCATTTTATGAATTTTTGATTCAAAAAGGTATGCTTTCACAATGCTCTTGCCCATATACACCTTAACAAAATGGTCTAGCAGAATGGAAGAATCATCATCTCTTAGAAGTAGCTCAAACTTTGTTACTTGAATCTTCAGTTCCACTTTCTTTTTAGGTAAAAGCTTTGTCTATAGTTGTTTGTCTCATTAACTAATTGCCTTTTTAAAATCTACACCTTGATTTTCCTTATTTTTGTCTCTATCATCAATATCCTGACTATCAATATTTGTATACTTTTGGTTGTGCGTACTTTGCTCATTTGCCTTCTCATGAACACTATAAGCTTTCTGTTTAATCTATTAAATGTGCCTTTATGGGATACAACCTTAGTCATAAAGGTTTTGCTTATTATGATTATAGTTCTAAGAAACTTCGCGTTTCTCACAATGTTGTTTTCATTGAAAATCAAATTTTCTTTCCCATTCACATTTCATCATCATCTAAAGTTGTTATTCTTCCTAGTTTTGATAATTTAACTTTCTCTATTGAATGATTCAAGCCTGGACTTATATAGACGTTCTTCACCATTGCCCCTTTCGAATCCAAAACTAACATTCGATCTAGCTCTTCTTATCCTGAGATGATTCACTAGAATCTTTCGTCCTCCTTATTGGTAAGACTCTTATCATACATTATGTATTACTACTTTGTCTTTTATTTTAGTTTCATCCTCTTACTCACAAGCAATTACACATGAGTGTTAGCAAGAAACAATGAAGAAGGAATTTCAAGCTCTTTAAATTGTCCCATGTCCACCTAAAATCAAGCCTTTTGGGTGTAAATGGGTTTATTCAGCAAAACTTCACTCTGATGGGACCTTGGATTGCTATAAGGCTAGGTTGGTTGCTCTTAGTAATTGGCAAAAATATAGGATTGATTATCAGGAGATAGTTGTAACTAATTGCCAAAATGACCAGAGTGCATACGATTCTTGCCATTGCAACTTCATATGATTGGCCACTTCAACAAATGGATGTAAAAAACGTTTTCTACCATAGTGCTTTCAAAAGGGACATATGTATGATGCTACCTTTTGATTTGTTTTCCTCTTCAACTTTGGAAGTTTGTAAATTGAAACGTTCATTATTTGGCTTAAAACAAGCTCTTGGAGCATGGTTTGAAAAGTTCCACTTTACCTTACTTCAATTTTAATTTGTACAAAGTTAATATGACTCTTCTTTGTTTCTTGTAAAACTTCTATGGGAATTGTGCTCCTTTTAGCCTATATTGATGATCTTGTTTTAACTGGAACATACACTTTATTGATTAGTTAACTTTAATAGCATCTTCAAGATTCTTTTTATAAGAAGGATTTTGATCCCCTTACATATTTTATGGGATTAGAAGTTCACACTGACTTTTTTGAAATATTTTTACACCAACATAATTACACATAGGATTTGGTTACTTTGGTTGGTCTTCAGGATTCTTCATCTGTTGATACTTCTCTTTAAGTAAATGTTAAGTACCATATTGAAAAAAGAGAGCTACTTTTTGATCCTTTATTGTATTGACAATTAGTAGGTAGCTTGAACTACTTGACTATTACTAGGCCTGATATCTCTTTTATTGTTCAACAAGTTAGTTAGTTTATGCACTCTTTAAGACATCTACACTTAGATGTCGTTTATTACATCATTTGCTATCTTAAAGGTACTTCTTCTCATGGTTTATTCTTGCTGACTAGGTCTCTTATCCAACATGTTATCTATATGGATGCCAATTGGGCTACTTGTTCTAATACCTACCGTTTTGTCACTTGTTGGTGCATGTTTCTTAGGAATTGTTTGATATCATGGAAGAGTAAGAAACAAAACCATGTCTCCAAATCTTCCACTAAGTTTCAATATCATTTTATGTCTGCTGCAGGATTTGAGATTACTTGGCTTTGAAGGTTGTTGATTGAGCTTGGGTTTCCTCTATATGATCCCACTCCTTTCCATGTTAATAACACCAAATCCATTCAAATTGCTACTAATCCAATTTGCCATAAGTGTACCAAGCATATTAAAGTAGATTATCATTATATACGAGAAGTTGCGAATGCATATGTCATTTCTCTTCCTCATGTTTCCAACACCTTACAGATAGCTAATGTGTTTACCAAATCTCTCTCTCAACAACGTCACTAGTTTCTTGTTGACAAATTGATGCTTCTTGGTTAACTAGCATCAATTTGAGGGGCAATGTTACCATATATAGATAACATTTATTTTGTATATTTGCATTATGTATCCTTAAACTGTACAACTATAGTTAGAGGAAATTAGCCTATAAAACTTTCTATAATGATAATTATAGTTAGAAGTAAATATGTATATAATCATTTAGTATATTCAAAATTGTAATCACTTTGGATATTTATCTATTTATTTGAATGAAAAATAAAGGAATTGGCATCTAGCCATTCAATCAAAAATTTTGATAGAATCTTTTATCAATATATATCAAGGAAGAATTAAACCACAACTATAAAAGCAAGTTATTGGTTGTTCTTATGGTGAAAGAAGATGATTTCAATAATGATGATATCTTAATTGTATTTAAAGAAGAAACAAAGAGGAGAAAGGTTGATTTGGCTTAGATGGGTGTTTAACGAAAAAACCATGGAATCTGATCACCAAAAAGGTGAATCCACAAACTTTAGGGGTAAATCAAAGAAATCTAATAAGATCCAACAAACAGAATTACTTTCTTCACCTAAAGGCTTAGTTCAAATAGTGATAGAAAAAAAATTCAAAAAAGATGAAAAAAGAAAATTAGAAGAAGTGATTGGAGAAGAAAAGGGAAAAAAGAATATAGAAGAAGTGATCGAAGTAGAAGACAAAAAAGAAAATGAGAGAAGACATCAATGAAACCTCAACTTAGTTAGGCAACTTGAACTGGGCATTTTATTTTAAATAATTAACTTACAAACTAAATAATTCACCCCTTTAACCTACCTATAAATTGTTAATCCATCTATCAATCAAACCTGACCCTTTTATACAAAGAATCCAAACCTAACCCTTTTATTACCAATCCAAGTTTAACCAATAGGCCTATCTAAAACCAAACTGGTTTATCATAACATTTAACAATTTAAGTACATCCCAATTATATTTATCCTAATTAGTTTGGATTAGAACCGAGCTTGCTCAAATTCTGTAAGACCCACTGCCCCGAGTACCTCTATTGTTGAATAATACGGGAAGCTTTTATTAATAATCTGAAAACTCGGGTACCCGAGATGGGAATCCTACGAAAATAAAATAAAACTGTTTCTGCTATACATTCAGAATACACATGCAGAAGTTGAACTGAAATACATCAACTGAAATATACATTTTCTTTCTATACAATGGGCTCATACTGGCCTTCTCATATACTTATAACTGTCTCGGTACATCTGATTACATACAACATTTACAACATGATCATACAGGTCTAAAACTGAAACGTACAACTCAAAACTGAGATCGTGGTGTGGGCCCTCTCTGTCAGCCTCGATCCAACCGCTCCTCACCAACAGCACCAAAAACCTAAAAAAAATGGAAGAAGGAGGGGGATGAGTGATAAAGATCACCCAGTAAGCGCTCTTTACTTCCCTCAACCCAAGCAAGCACAAACAATCACAAAATCAAACATACCTGGCCTCGGCCCTATTCATACATCTATGCGCTTGTTGGAATTGAAACTGATTATCTGAATATCTGGTTTATTTACTGATATCAATATTATTCATATCATGATGTGTATGTCATGTCATGCTAACTGAAAACACTGTAGATACATGCATCTGAATACCTCTCTGTACCCGAAGGTACCTGCTGTGCTGATCAGACTTGGTGAACACAGAGATTTGGTATCCTGGCCAAGTGGGCTGAACAGTCTAGCTACTGGCTAGAAAGTTGAATAATAACTGTTGTACGATCTGACTGGTGTCAGAAGACTGAAACTGTAATGTTGCTGAATATTCTGACTGGTGTCAGAAAGCTGGATCTCACAGATGCCCCCTCGAGTTCACCCTATACTCTTACCCGTACATCAGGTTTTAAATACTGAATACTACTGAATTCGGATCCCTTGATCCTCTCTGAAGCTACATGTCATGCTATGGTATGCATATGCAGCTTTATTATCTGAATTACTGCTTATCTAATGCTTATCTGAAGTATTTATGCCATTAATCTGAATTCGCATGCTTTACAAATCAATTTATACTCTTTTTCTGAAAATCTGTTGATACACGGGCGTGTGGGGCAAAGCACACGGGCGTGCATGCCTCACACACGGGCGTGCATGACTAAGGCACACGGGCGTGTACCTGGATGCACGGGACCGTGTGTCGATCATGCGTCCAACCGTGTAAGCTACTGGAATTTTCACTGAAACCTTGCACACGGGTGTGTGTCTACGACAACACGGGCGTGTGTGTGTATTTTCTGCCCGTGCACACAGCGTGCACACGGGCGTGTGCTTGGAAGACAAAGGCACATGGTCGTGCCATGCAGGAACATGGCCGTGCGTCTTGTTCTTCAACAAGAGCACTGCCTGGAAAATGCACGATTCCTCATCCAATGCACAATCAATTACAAATCAGCTTTCAATACACATTCCTAGCACTCAACCAAGCATATAAATGAATTCAATTTCCACATGCATCAACTATCAAGCATTTCACCATGGAAACATCACCTTTCTCTCACTAAAGCATGATCAACCAACATGCATGGATCAAGGATGGCCAAAATCAACATTTCATGCAACAACCATCATCATATAACATGTATAAAGTTCATCCAAGCATCACAACTCATCAAACATGCTGGGAAGAATGCGAGAGGAAGTAAACGAACACTTACCTCGCGCCATTACCTCTGAAAACTATCTTTCGAACTAATCTCTATGCTCTCTAGCTTGATCGGGAGCAACCGCTGGCTGAATTTCCACTCTAGGATTGGGAAGAACTGAAATGAAGAGAGAAACTTTGGCTGAAATGAAAGTGGGTGAGAAAAATGGCTAATTACTCACGGCTCACTTATATACTAAGCACTTGCACGGGCGTGCATCAAAGGTGCACGGGCGTGCACAAGGGAAAATAGACTTAATCTATTTCCTACTCACTCGCCTGATCGAATCCTTCCGAAAGGATTCACATGAAGCCACACAGGCTCCGAAAACTTACTAACTCACCCCTGAACTTTACTAGGCTTTCAATCTCTCTCTGAATCTTGTTTCTAACCCCAAAACTCTTTCCCTAGGGGCTTTCTAACCTGGGATACTACAAATTCAAGTTTGCAATTCTAATATTTTCAAGGTCAAGCTTTAAGAGGTTTGATTCATCAAGCTTGCAAGCTTAAAAATTTCAATTTTAATCAATTAAAATAATATTGTTTTAACTAATAAGCATCAAAACGATATCGTTTTGATGACCTGTTTTTAAAAACTCATTTGGAAACTTTTTAAAAGGCTCACGAAAAAGCTCAGCTTGAGCTCTTGTTCATTAAGCTCGTCAAACTCAAACTTAGTTCAACTTAGCTCAAATCTACCTCTAAACTCAACCCAATTATCATTTAAATACCTCAAATCAAACTAGCCCAAACTCATTTCTATTAAATCCCAAATCAAACCCAACTATTACTCACCCAAGCCCACACTCCATTTCCCACCATAGCTCAACTTAAATATCCTCTAAGGCTACTTAAACCTATATCATCCCAACCTAAATTTATTATATACCCACCCAAACCATCACTAACCCAAGCCTCTTTAACTTTTAATATTTCCCACACCTTCTCTCAAATATCCATCTCTTTTTCTTTTTGGGTGTTGGTTATTTCACCATCTCTGTCTCCAACTTGTAATGATCAAACTTATCAATCTAATAGAATCACTCACAATCCATCTTTTAACATCCATAATTCAACCATACAAAATCGGCCATTGTCTCTAATTGGTCACTTGATTTCACTTCGACGATGACATCTCCTATGATTACTTACATTTGAACGAAAGAAAGTCTTGGTAACTTAACTTTATATTTTCTCTTGGTGCAAGCAAACTTTTTTCAATCAATCACTTTCTTGCTTTTTGATTATTAATGTTCTTTTCTTGGAGTGATGGTAACTGCTAAGACCTTCATCATCCAAGTAAAGAATAAAGAAGGTCATAACAAGTTATATAAAACCTTCTCAAAGGATTTGAAGTTGGGTATGTATATAAAGAATTGTAATGATGTTGGGCCACTGTTGTAGTGACTACTTTCAACAAAGATTGTTGTGGCTTTTGCATTGAATAATGCAAAAGACAACGTTAATGAAGATGACAATGAGAAGTATGGTGTTGGTAGAAGTGTGCACATTCTGATTTTAACCAATTAAGGAACATTTTCAAACCAAACTGAAAAAAGAAGTTTGAAAAAAATCTTAAACTAAACTAGACTCTTTTATGTTTTAACCAAATCAAAACAAACTAAAAACCTGTGGTTTAGTCCAATTTGGTTTATAGTTTGGGCCTATAAAAATAAAACACAGTATTATATATGAATAATGTTTTACTAATCACATTTTATCTTTAAGGCTTTTTTAATTTTAATTATTTTTAGTATCAATATTATTTCAAGTTCATTGCATTAAGAATAATAAATATATATTGGTGACAGTATAATTAAATGTATTGCTAATTGTAAATAAGTGAAGTCTACATCAATATATGTGATTGAATGATTTTAAATCTTTATTAGTAACAACATAGTTTCTATATTTAATTTTGATTAATATGTTGTGATTAATTAAAAACAAACATATATTCTTTTTTTTTTTTTCCTTTTATAGCAACAAGTATTTTATCTTGTATTTTACTACCATGTTTATGTATTAAAATTAAAGGCTGGTGGGATTGAAATATCTTGGTGCCTCTATTAATTCATTTTTAACTTTTAATAAATTCTTTTATTTTTTAGTATATATTTTTCTTGTATTGAAAATAATTTAAAATATTAAAATGTAGAAATGGTATTATGTTTATTAATATAGTTTATATGTCTTCTTTTTTTTTTTTTTTTACTTTTTTTATATTTAATATCTATTTGATCTTACTTATGATTTTTGGATATTGATTAAAAATATTATATTATACTATATAATTTTTTAAATATTTCCTAAAAATATCTTGTATTATTATGTTTTTCAATTTGTTTATTCAATTTCATACGAAAACTTCTTACATATAATTAAATATAAAAGTTTCTGCACCTTGAATTGATAGGCGATGTAAAATTTACCTTTAAGTAGTAGAAGGATAAAGATTCAGAACAAATATCACAGTTTAAGTTGTGTTTGATGTTTTATAATAAAACATTGTCTTTGATTTATATAATTTGGATTTTGGGTCAGGTTATCGGGTCTGAAAGATTTATCGGTCCAAATAAAACATGAATTCAATTTATATAATAAAAAATTGATAGATATTGTGTGAGTCAGTTCGAGTTTTGAGATAACCCAAATTAGTCTCAAGTAATATTGACTATAGAATATGTTTTATTTAAGATTAAATTACATTTTTTCATCCAAGATTTGGTTTAAACACTTTTTCAATTCTAAGCTTTATGAATATTATTATTTTTAAACCTAAAATCAAACTTTATCTAAAAAATGGTAATTTTATTAAAATCTATAAATTTAGAAAAAAAAATTTAAGAATAATTATTTTACAATCAAGTTCAAATATTTTAAACATAATATTTAACTTTTAAAATTATTTGATAATTTATAAATTAGTCCTTGAAAATTTTTTTAAAACTCTAACATTGACACTACTTCTTTAGCATTATCACAATTTTATTGTAGTCACCTCTCAAGGTTGAAAATATTATAATGACACCTGTTCTAACTATATTATAAATTATATTTTTAAATGTAAATGTTTTTCAAGGGATAAATAAATAATTTTTTTTGAAAATTATCATATTTATTATATATTTAAAAAATATTATATTATAAATCTAATAGTTTGTAATATAATATTTACACTATTGATTATTGTACTTAGTTAAATTCTTTATGATATAACTGTTATTTTTTAAACCACTTAAGAATATTATTAAATTTAAAATTTTTTCCAAACACTATTGAACTATTTTTGAATTTTAAAAACCCCCTAAAATTTACTTTGACATCCTTAATATTTTAAAAAATTATAATTTACTCAAAACATACAGTTATAATATATTAACATCTATATCTAATTTTTGTTAATTTGAGATTATATGATAATTTTAAAAAATAAAATTATAGGTATAAAATGATAATTTTATTTCTTAATATTATATTTTTTATTAATATAATTTGATTTTAGATGAAAATATATTAGTTTTGTTATCCAAGGATTAAAAAAAAAGTTTTCAGACCAAAGCATGGGTAAGAAAATATAATTTACTCTTTATTTAACAATAATTATAGATAAAATATCAAAGAGTGAAAGATTATACAAACAATAAAATTTTATTCACTTATATTTACATATGAAGGTTTGAAATTATAGAGACTGAAGAAGAGGATTTATCCAATGTTGAATTTTTTTCACTTCTTGAAGGAATTTAAAAAAAAAAGAATGATTCTTGAAACTTTAAATTAAAAAAAATCTAAATATTGAGTTGAAAAAATAAGCTCAAGGGTAGGGTTATTTTAGGGGATAATAACAATTTACCTTACGAGTTTAATTATTATTATTATTTTTTGTTAATGAGAAAATTGTAAAGCTTCTTTACTATATATTACTATTTATTATTAGTAATACTATTTATTAATATTATTTTATTATTTATCTAAAATTATCTTTAATATATAACAGGGGTTCCACAAAAAATTGCTACTACTAAATATTATACACCATGAGCAGGCTTTAATAAAATAAATAGTTTTAAATAAAAAATAAACGTGATGTCGAGCTAAAACTCGATGTACAATAATTTTGAAGGAAAACTCATACTTTATTATTATATTTACTAATATCTGGAAACATACATAATACTGTACATTATAGGCATGACTAATACAAAGTATACAAGCCAATATATTATCTACTAAAAGTTTTATATATATATAAAATTAAAAACTGTAGCGACCCCTGCCATAGGTCACTGTGCGCTACAGAAATATACTATAAATTATAAATAAAATATACCTACGACGAGGATCTTTACAGTAAAAGGATTGCTACTGTTGAATTTAAAATTCTTTTATAAGTAAAAGTTGTTCATATAATTTACTATGATAATAAATTGAAAATACTGAAATATACGTGTAAAATCCTCAAGCTACTCATTTATAGAACATACTACTTATACAATGCATACTAAAGTATGATACACACATATATACATGAGATTTAAGTAAAAGTATGCGAGTCAAACATGCTATCTATTGCCGAGCCATATCCCTAAAAACAAATTGACAGTTGTCTTGCTCCTGTTTAGCCCTTTCTAATCACTGATCTACAAAATGGAAACAAGAAAGGAGGAGTGAGAGACAGAAACATTCAGTAAACGTTTCCTAACTGAAACACTCACAGGTCTTACACTTAGCTGGTTACGTGACTCGTCACGTAGAAATTCTGTTTTATTGTTTTTCTTATTTATGATTCTCTTTATATTCTGAAGTGCATCTGTTTTCTGTATTATTCTTGTCTTATTTTGCTCTGTTTCTCATGAGATGTCATACATGACATGAAATGTATATGTTGATGTCATATGTATGATGTAAAATCATAAAACTTTCTCTTGGGCCTGATTTTCTAAAAAACTTTCTTTTCTAACAATAAAAGTTGTGATTCGAAGATTCTAAATATATACATACAATATAAGTTAAAAACTGTATCAGAAAGTATTGTATCTGAAAATATCTGCTATACTGGCCAGACTGATGAATACAGAGATTTGGTATCCTGATCGTGTAAGCTTAAAATCCTACTGAAAACTGCTAATGCACAATCAACACTCTTTCTACTGAGCTTAGCCAAAGACCATGTCATCTCTAGCGGACGCTGGTTTTCCTCTCTAGCGGATGTGCGAACTCACAAGTGCCCTCTCGGATCCACCCTTAACTGATGTCCAAAACATCGTATAGTTATACTTTAAAATCATGCTATTGGATCCTTGGATCTATTTCTGAAAATATTTGATGTGACATGTCATGATCTATATTAATAATCATGGATGATATGTTGTTATATTATCTTATTATTGAGTTCTGTGTGCTTAGAAATGGCTTAGAGTGGCTTAGCTTTTCTTTTAAGTTCTTTTTCTAATTTTCTTAAGGTGCATGAGCGTGTAACTGCCTCACAACACTCTTGTGTCTTGCCTATACGGGCATGTTGAATTGAGACTAGACATACGGGCGTGTGTTTGGATTTTCATATGCATACAGGTATCATGTAAGGTCGTGTCCATGCAGAAATGAGACCACAAGGGCGTGCATCCTCGAGTACATGGTCGTGTGCTCAACTCAGATTCTGTAGGTTACGTCTGGAAACCAAGAAATCCCACTCCAATCTCTTTCACAGTCAATCCAATCAACAATACAAATTCAAAACTGCTGCTAGCATGCATATATTCATCACAAACTCACCTTAATCATGCCACATATCATAAATAAAACATATAACATATTTATATAAAAATATACACATATAATCATGAAATTAGCCATTCAATCATCCAATACATCATTATCTCAAAGCTCAAATATGCTAATAACACCTCAAACAAGCACACAATGGTTCTTCACAACTCAAAACAGCAAGACATGTTATGAAACAAAGTGAAAGAGGTAAGGAAACACTTATCTCTCGCCATGGAAGCCGGATCTCTCTTTCTATAAGCTTTTGGATCTCTAATTTAGAGTTGAGCTGAGCTGCTGGGGGATCTCTGTCAATCATCCTAGGGTTCACTGGAACTGAGGGAAGAAGAAAGAGAAAATGAAATAAGCTGGGAACTACGCAACTGAAACAAATAAAAGAATATATGGCTAAATGGCAAGACACACGGTCGTGTGTGCAGTGGAAATCTAAATTTCTACTCACTTTCACGTCATACATAGAATATTCTCCCATAATATCTATGTATAAACCACTAAAAGCTTTTAAAAGACTTTTCTACCCCTGAACCCTCTCAAAACTCTTTCTTATAAAGGAAATCTCTCTTTTACTCTTGGATTCAGAACTTAAAAAGATAGTTCTACCCTTGAGCTATTTCAAAAACTCAGGTAGAGACTCGTTTAAGCTATTTCCCACTCTTCAGCCATCTTATGCTCTAACTCAACTTCCCGGAAAGCTAACTTGTAGAAAAAGAAAACTGAGAAAGATGAATGACGAGTCACTCAGTAAGTAATTTTTATCTCTACCTCAAGTAAGTTTTTATTTCTTTATTACTAGTCAAAAGATTCTCTACTTCCTTTTTTATTTGAGTTCTTAATTGAAGATATTTCTAAACTTTTTTTCTTGCTCATCATATTTTTTAACTAATCTCTTTCTAATTATTTTTTCTTGGCTTATCATAAGTATAGTTTAATAGACTCTACTCAGATTATCACTAGCCTTTGGGGCCTCAACTTTGTTATACTTCTTTTGTGACCTTCTACGAAAATTCGACTCTTTTAACTCATCTTAATCTCTGATCTATATCATTTTTAACTCTTTTACTTTACTTACTTTACTACTTATCTGATGAACTTAACTTAGTTCATTACTAGTCTTATAAGTTTATCCTTCTCTAATTTATCTTACTATTCGAATACTATTTCATGTCATGTCTGTAGCGACCCCCGCCCCAGGCTACTGTGCGCTGCGGAAAATACTGTTCATATAATAATAAAATATTCCTGAGACGGGGACCTCTACAGAAAAATTGTTGCTGTCTGAAAAATTTCTTTATAAAATAAACTGTAAACATAATTCAGTATTAAAATGTACTGAAATGTAAGCGTGGAAACCCAGGCTGCTCATGTATATAAAAAAAATAACTGATCATACAGTGTACTAGGGTATAATACACACATATATGTACATGAGAAATAAAAGCATGCGAGCCAACATGTTATCTGCTGCGCCGAGCCACATCCCCAAAATCTCGCAGCGGTCTCGCTCCAGCTCAGCCACGAACTACTGACCTGCAAAAAGGAAACAGGAAAAGGAGTGAGTGACAAAGTCACTCAGCAAGTGTTTCCAAACACAACACTCGCAGGTCAAACAACCGACTACGTGACTCGTCACGTAGAAGATTCTGCTAGACAGTTTTCTCACTGAATTCTGTTATGTTTTTGTTCTGATACTGATTTGTTTCTCATGAGATGCTGTAAATGACAATGAAATGTATATGTCGGTGTCATGTATGCTGAAAACTGTAAAAACTTGCCCGCAGGCTTGTTTTTTTTCTGAAAAACTGTCTTTTCTGAAAACTCTTTCTGATAATAAAACTGTGATCCGAAGATCCTGAATATATATACATATAGTATATCTGAAATCTGTATCAGAAAGTACTAAAAATCTCTGAAATATCTGAAAATATCTGCTGTGCTGGCCAGACTGATGAATACAAGGATTCGGCACCCTGGCCGTGTGAGTTCAAGTCCTACTGAATCTACTGAATGCACAACCAGCACTCTCTATTGAGCTTGGTCAGTGACCACGTCCTCTCTAGCGAACGCTGGTTTCCCTCTCTAGCGGGTGTGCGAACTCACAGGCGCCCTCTCGTATTCACCCCTATCTGATATATGAAAAATCATATATGTATATCTGAAAAATCATGTTGTTGGATCCTTGGATCCAGTCTGAAAACATCTGATATGGTATGTCGTGCTAAATGCTGATAATCATGCATGAAATGCTGATTTCTGATATTAATTCTGAGTTCTGTGTGCTTAAAAATGGCTTAGAGTGGCTTAATTCACTTTTCAATTAAATAACTGTTGATTTTTGAAGTGCACGGGCGTGTGTTCTGGGACACACGACCGTGTGTCAAGGCACACGGGACCGTGTGCCTGCCATGTCCCTGGGCGTGCGTGATTCTGGAATTATTTTTCATGCAAACTGGGCAAGGCACACGGGCGTGTGTACTCGGGCACACGGTCGTGTGTCTGCCTTCTCTTCTTCCCGTGTTTCAGCGAACACGGGCGTGTGGAATTGGGGAGAAAGCACACGAGCGTGTGTCACTCGGGCACACGGGCGTGTGTCTGGGTTTTCATACGCACACAGGCAGCATGCACGACAGTGTCCCATGCAGGAAAAGAGGACGCACGGGCATGCCTCAGGGACACACGGTCATGTGCTCGACCCAGAAACTGCAAAATACGTCTGGAAATTCAGAAATTCCCACACAAACACTTCCATACACCAAATCAACACACATAAACACATACGACTGCTGCTAGCACGCATAAAATCATCATATCATCATCTCAACACGCCAACTAACATACATCAAGTACAAATCTCATGTATATAAACATATACACAAATAAACATGGAAAGCCACTCAAACATCAATCATGCATCATCTCACAACTCAAACATGCTGGAAATAACTCATTCAAGCACACATCAAGTTCACATAAGCTGGAAGCATTTAAACATGTTCAGGAAACAGCGGGAGAGGTAAGGAAAACACTTACCTCGCGCCATGGAAGCTCAACCTCTATCTCTGGGAGGCTCTGGATCTCTAATCTGAAGCTGGGCTGCAGGGGGATCTCTCTTTGGAACTCTAGGGTTCACTGGAGCAGAAGGAAGAAGAAGAGAAAATAAGTTGGGAGCTGAAATCTGCGCGCACTGGAGGGAATTAAAACACTTTATCTAACTGGGGCAAGACACACGGTCGTGTGTCTAAGGCACACGGTCGTGTGTAGTGGAAAATAGCCATTTTCACCCCCACATGCGCAAAAACTACACTCAAGTCCCAAAGGACTTCTAAATAACTCTTCTACCCCCCATGAACTCTCAAAAATGACAATCTACCCCTTGGGTCATTACAATGTCATAAGTAAATAAATAAATATACATATATAACATAGTATAAAAGGGTCTAGATTGATATAACTTAATACATACACCTCTCTATCTGAATTCATGATCTTCTCACTTCTTAACTTAGTATCTGAGTTTTCTAGTACTTATAACAAATTTTGAATCTTATTTTTTTTTTTTGTTATGTTTTTACTTATGATGTATATCGTGTAGTACTACTTCTCATTTTTCATGAGTTCTTATCCTATTTTGAAGTTGTTTCATCTGATTTTTAAGTACTATGTTTTTCATATATTGTTCTATAAATGACTGATTCTATATAATTGTTTATTTTGTTGCTTATCTAGTATTTTGTTTGTAATTATGTCTCTAATGTTACTTATTCTGACTTTTTCTATCATTTTATCAGTTTATCTGATAAGTTCTATTTTGTTTTATTGTTACTTTTTTCATAGTTTCTTTACTTAATTTCATGCTACATATAATATGATATGAAATGAAATATGCTGAAATCATGTTGAAAATCATGTCTGGCCTTTGGACTTGTTTTGTGAAAATATTATTAGGATTTGAATATCCTAAGATACTAAAATTACTAAAATTTGAAAATCTCTTTGTATCTGAAAATACTTGTTATGAGCAGACTGATAAATATAAGGATTTGACACCTTAATCATATAAGTTTCTACTATACTGATACACGATCAATATCTGCTATGAAAAACTGTTATTAAAATTGAATATTAAGCTGAAACTAAAATTTGATACTACTACACACGACCAACATATAAAATGTTTTCCCATATAGTAGAAGCTGGTTTTCCAATTTCTAAAAGGCATACAAACTCATAGGTGTTTCCTCATATTCATCTCTAAAATAATGTCTAAATCATCTTCTTTCTGCTTTAAAAATATATGCATTTAGTTAATCCATTTCTAAAAATAATGTGTTGACATGTCATGTTATGAAATGCTTATCATACATAATATCTTATTCTTTTTTCTCTTTTGATTACATTTTGTTTAACTAAATTACTATTAAAGTTCAGTTTTGTGCATTTTTTTATTGAAGTTCTAAGTTCTGTATGAGTTATTTTGTATTTTGTTATGTATTTGATAACTTTATGTTTTGTTTGTTTACATAACTATTTCTATTTCTGTTTATGCTACCATTCCTATTTTTTTATTGTAATTTACCGATTACTAACATTGATTCTAGGTTATTGTTGAGTTTTTCTTACTTATGTTAGCTAGGTTTACTAATTCTAGGAAGAAATATAGCTTTCTCTTCTTTTGTTTTGTTATTATAGCTTCTCTGCTCTGCTTTCTCTTTATTTTGCTTAGTCCGCTTATTCTGTTTTTGTTCTGAGATTTTTTTGCTCAATCTACTATTTTGACTAGGTGTATGGGCTTATATGTGGTCGTGTACATGGTCATGCTAGCTTCTTAAATTTTTTTTACTAAAATTTGGCTTGCAGCATGGTCATGCATTTTAGAGTGCACGGTCGTGTGTACCATACACACGATCATAACCTTACATATATGGGCATGCATACTAAACTCACACATGGTTTTGACTTCTATAGGCACGATCATGCGAAATTGAAAAAGGCACATGACTATGTCCTTGAGGCACACAGTTATGACCCCCAAAACACTACCACTCGACCTTAGTCATGCATGCACTACACGACCATGACCATGTTGAGAAAGATGACTACATGGGCATGTCTCGCACTCTGCTTCTGTAATTTCTACCTTTGGAAATTATTAAACACAACCCAACTTAACCAAATCTCAATCTATCTTCAATCAAACATATTCTAACATACATACATGCTAAAACATACTTTTTATATTGACCTTCATCATCTTATAACATCTAATCATAACCAAACATGCTTTCAAGTCTCTTAACTACATATACACAACACACAGGCACAATACATACATTTTAAACATACTTTTATCTCTAAAATCTCTTCTAATTCATCATTATTATTCTAGAATCATGCTGATTGATCTAGAAACATGCTTTTGTCACTAATTAAATTCAATCAGGAAGATACATGCTATGGAAATAGGAAAGAGGTAAGGAAATACTTACCTGTAACTGCTAAAAACTTCAATCTTTCTAACTTTGGTTGAATCATAACTGGATTTACTAGCTTTAGTTGGCTTCTCCCTGATTTTTAATTTGGTTAGGGTTAGCTGAAAGAAATGAAGAGAAACTAAGTGAACTAACTAAAAAATATGATTTTCAACTTTATATAATTGTATGACTCAAGAGAGATACACGGTCGTGCTCTACACTCTATAGATGCATAGGTATGTGTTGAAAGGATATACGGTTGTGCTCCAAGCACAGACCATATAAAACCCTCACACTAAGTAAATCAAGCTCGAACTCAAAAGAGTCAAACTTGACAAGCCCGAGCTCGAGTTTCACTTCTGTAGAGTTGAGTCAAACTCGAATTTAGCTGAGCTTGGGAGCTAAGCTGAACTCAAGGCTCGGCTCGAATCCACTCCTATCAAGAAGTACTCAACTTTGACAAAAGGGGGCTTGATAGCTATTTTTCAAAGTAGGAGGGGTTGAAAAGGACCTCCAAGAGGGGGTTGACAAAAAATTTTCCCAATGGGAAAAATTTCTAAATAAAAAATTCTTTTAAAAGACCGAAAAAAAGAAAAACCCTTAAAGGTTTCGGGTTCTCCCATAAACTTGATAAAACCCTAAGCATTCAGCTAAACCCGGTGAATAAAAGAGAGGCGGGGCGGAGCAATAAGTCGAATTACTATATAAGGATAAAGGAAGAACGCAACTCTTCGTTCTGTTGTGCTCAGCGAAGGGACTGCCTAAGCATACTTCTTTGTTCTTTCTAAGTCTTCTTCTTGCATAGAAGAACGTAACTGCTTCCAAAACCGGGTTTTTGTAGTGGGCGGCATCCCCCCTTAGGGTGGCATCGTACTATTTCATCGAGGTAGCCGTAACTAGACTATTCCGAAAGCCAATCACAAACTGCTCGCTATTGGAACCGGCTAAGAGAAAGAACAGAAACACATAGGGCATCTGTCACTAGCAAGACAAAAAAGGTGAGCTACTAGCGCCGCACAGCCCCCTCCCTTTATTCCATTATTCTATTTTCGGAGGGAAAAAAGCTTTGGCTTGATTTTGATAGGAGTAAGTGCTTGTAGGTTAAAAAGTTACATCAACAGCCACCGGAAACATGGCAACCTCCATAGCTTCACAGTTACAAGCTATCAAGACATTGGTGCAAGCCAACGAAGAACCACTCAAGAGACCTTTCACCCGCCCCTCTGTCTTGTTTAATCCTAAGGATGCTGCTGATGTAGACATTGAAACTATCCTGAACATAGCGCTTTCAGGTTTATTTAATTATCGTGGCTTGTTTTCTTTTTCTGTTTGTTTCCGAGAGAACATACTGTGATTTTTCTTTGAAAAGAATTTTTGCTTTAATCTAGTCCAGTAATGTTAGAAGAATATTTAACTGGGAAAATTAGGGGAAAATCATAGAGGTACTTTTCCTGAATATTTTACTGTATTAAAATTTATCTACTTAAATTTGCAACTTAGTTTAGTTGTTTGTATTAAATATTAAGGTCGTTCTTTTTCTTGCCAATACGTGAAGTAATTGCAAATGATTTTGTTTCACCTTTAATTAGTGGAATTCAGTTTTTGTTGATAACAGTGAAACATTGTAGATTGGTGACTGTTCATTGTTATAAATGTTGGAGATTTGTGTAATTTGACTTATATAATTTTGGTTATGGATTTTCTCAAGTGAACTTTTTGGTTGTTTGTTGTTTGATTTTCAGGGCTAGAGGTTCTTATAAGTCTCAATGAGCGATTCAGAAACTATAAGAATGATTTGTTCAGTTATAAAAGTAAAGATTTAGATAGAGAATTGATGGGTATAAAGGAGAACAATAGGATCAACACATCAATAAGTTCTTACTTACGGTTACTTTCGGGATATCTTCAACAGCCTGCATCACTCAAGACCCTTGAGTACTTAATTCGCAGATACAAGTAATTCCTATGTTTAACAGTACTTATTTAGTTTGAATGTAAATTTTTAGTACTCTTAGATGCTATTTTTCTTCCCTATTATGTGCTTAGAAGTAATATTTGAATTTCAGGATTCATGTATACAATACTGAGGAGTTGATTTTATGTGCTCTGCCATACCATGACACCCATGCGTTTGTTCGAATAGTGCAGTTACTTAACCTAGGGTGAGGAGTATTTTATGCTTTCGCATTGTTGGATTTGATGCAGTCAGTTTGGTGAAATTTGCTGTATTTTGATCTCTCTTTCCTTGTTCTGTAGAAATAGCAAATGGAAATTTCTCGAAGGTGTCAAAATTTCGGGTGCACCACCACCTAGGGCAGTCATAGTGCAGCAATGCATTCGTGATATGGGGGTGTTGGAGGTTTTATGTAACTATGTAAGTGTGTGCTACATTAGCAACTGGTAGTTTGGTCAATACCTTGCTATAGGTTTAATAAGATTGACTGTTTTGCTGTAGGCATCTCCTACAAAGAAGTTTATGCCTTTGAGGCCGGTGGTCAGCTTTTGTACAGCAGTTGTTGTTGAAGCTTTGGGTTCTGTTACGACCATTGATAGTGATGCTGTAAAGAGGATCCTTCCATTTGTAACCTCAGGACTTCAGCCCAGTACAACAGGAGATTCAGATCACAAGGTGACATGTGAAACAAACTGTTATTGGATAGGATTGGATACCTGTTATCATCTCTTTGTAGCATGATGCTTTTTAATAGATAATACATACTTGCGTATAATTATAAGAGAGGCATAATGTTTGAACTGCTTATGAAATTTGAGCCTCGTTGTTGATCCACATATGCTTTTATGCTTATTTAATTTTTACATTTCCATTCTGTGCGTTTTTCCCATACATATTTTAATTTCTTTTCCTTTATTGAAAGAATGATGATGTATATTTGTGCTAGGCTTATCTAGATGTTTTTTTTGTTTTTTTTTTTAAGTTTCTTTTAAAATGTTCTGAATATTCAATTTCTGAGTTGTATTCTACTGTTACTTTTAATTTGTAATGGAAACTTTGTATCTTTTTGTAGGCTGGTGCTTTGATGATTGTTGCTTTACTAGCAAGCAAAGTTGCATTGTCTCCAAAACTCGTCAAAAGTTTAATTCGCTCAATATCTGAGACAGCTCGAGAACATGTAAAAGAGTTGACTGACCTCCAATGGTTTCGGTTGTCAATGATGGCTTTAATTAACCTTGTTCAGGTACTTATAACCATAAGATGATTCAATTTATGTATAATTATTTTTTGATTCAACTACATATTAATGCTTCATATGAAATATATATACACTGATTAACACACACAATCACATGATGTACTGTTTCTTAGTGAATTTTCAATTTTGGGCTGTCTCATATAAGCATAATGTGGACAACTTGTTCTCTTCTTCGTTGTTCTTCATTTTATATAAGTTTTTTTGAGTTTCTTAAAGGGAAAAAATTTAAAAACTGGAACTAATAATCAATAGTTATAATTATTTTAAGCATGTATTAGAAGATAGAAGAAAAAGTTGTTGTGTTCAGAGAAGTTGTCTCAACATTTGTCTCTAAGCCATTTCTTGTTTTATTTTGTTTATAATTTTTCTGACTTGTAATTTTGATGCCAAAAGAAAACACACGCACGTACACAAGAAGGTGAAAACAAACAGATTTAGCATTGATTTTTGCCTATTTGTAATGTTTCCTAAATATGGTGGATTTTATTCTGTTTGATTGCAATTAATTTCATGGTTTTGTCCTTCACTTTGGTTTCCATAAATTTTTTCCTCTGTCAGTTGCAACCTGTGGACATGTTTCCAAAGAAGGCTATGGACATTTTGAAGGAAATCAGGTAAGCACCAAACATTCTTTGACATTTTTTGTATCCAATATCCAGTTCAAAGGTGGTAATGATGCATTTGGGCATAGGAGATGAGAGTAATAACTTTTAATTGGAGGTTAATATCCAATTGGATTGTTGACATAAGTTGAAGTTCCATCATCGCATAGTAATTTATGAAGCAGATAAATTATCAACAAGGTTAAATTTATTTAAGTTTGCTTTAAGTTGTATTTCATTGTCTTAAACGAAGATTTGTGATTGCTTCTAGTTTTCAGACATTATGATGCATTTTAGGAGTCTGGATATAATTGAATCTCAGCCAAAAAAGAAACAAGAAAAAAATAGTGAAATTTTGTTTAGACTTGTACCAATTCTTTTGATTGTATCCAATAAATTATTTTAAAGCACTTAAGGATACTGTTCTATCCATTTTTTATTTTGATAAGAAACTAGGGGCTTTATATTGAATTTAAAAAGATGAGAAGATCATTTTTGGACCATAACGAATAAAAAAACTGTAGGGGAACAAATCTTTACTAACAACATTTAGTAATCATCCCTCCCTTGAATAAAGAAGCCCACAATTATGTAATGTCATCCCACGAACCCCGCTTAATTGAGATATTTTTTAAAAAGAAAGAAGTCTTGAAATTTCTTAGTTATAGAAGTGGACAGGAAAGGGAAAAAAAACTTTACCCTACAACTTATTGTTGTTTCTTACCAAAATCCAGTTATCTTTTCAAGTCAAGTCACTCAGCATTTATCTGAAACGACAAATTCTCCAAGGGGTTTGCTTTCTCTACTCCAAA
Source organism: Anacardium occidentale (assembly GCA_026122585.1). Lineage (NCBI taxonomy): Eukaryota > Viridiplantae > Streptophyta > Magnoliopsida > Sapindales > Anacardiaceae > Anacardium > Anacardium occidentale. Next base: position 182,839 of record JAJEJH010000153.1, read on the forward strand.
TCCAATAACATTCTCCATAACAAGTGAATCACAAGAACTTGGAATAAAACTTTTTAATTTTGATTCTCTGGTTTACACATTTGTAGGCTTTTCCTTTTAAATAATTTTTTTTAATCTGTTTTGTGAATACAAAAAGTAAAAAGGAGTTACATGGTCACTGGGCCCATGTTGGTTCCCTTCCACTGTTTGTATCTATTATTTCTTTCGTTTGGATTTCCTAAGGTTATTTATTTATTTTTGCATGTTTTGAAGGGATATCGCTGGTGTTCTTTCAATATTGTCTAAGGAGTACAATATTGATAAGTTCCTTGCTTTACTTTTGGAATCTCTGGTTGAGTACAGGTGTGGAAGTGTTAAACTTTTTTTTTATTGTTTCTGCAAACATGTATCTTTCCTGTTCATCACTTGAAATTCATTTTATTCGATGTGCAGTTCCTCTGATGACCTGTGCCTTCTGGCTTTAACATCGATAATAGAGAATGTTCCTGTAAAGAATTTAGTTGATCATGTGACCTCTAAGGTTCTTTTATCTTGTCTGAGGTTGTCACAGAAGGATAACAATTTACCTTCCTCAGGTAATTTGCGTAAGGACCTTTATGTGTGGTTGTGCCATCTTTTATATCATTCAATTTTTCATAAGTGTCTTTCCATTGACTGTGAGATTTAATTTTACAACCTTGTTGAGTATTTAATTTTTCTTACTTTTGGTTGTTTAGTCATTATCTTTTAGCATTAAATTGAAGAGCTACTAGTCCAAATGTTTCTTTACATTATATGTTTTGGCTGTTAATCTTAATTCTTACCATGATATTTCTTGTTTATTAGGCTGGGCCAAGAAAATCTTGCTTGTTATTAATATGAAATATCCTTCTGAATTACACGGAGCAGTTCACAAATTTCTTGAGGTCCGTCTTCAACTTTTCTGTTTCTTGCTTTGGTTTAAGATGTCAGATTATGATCCTTTGTCTCTTTTTAACAGGAAACCAAGGTACAATCCAAGAAAGAGGACACAGTATATGAAGTTTTGTGTAAAATGTTGGATGGGAATACTACTGTGCCGGATGCTATCTCAGATTCAAAAATATGGTTTGCATTGCACCACCCAAAGGTATGGAGTTCTGTAAGAATTATTAACTTATTACTTGTCAACATGTGCTCAAATCTTCAAATACTGGTGTAATGGGAAATAGGCTGAGGTTCGACGTGCTACCTTATCTGGTTTGAGCTCAGCTGGAATTCTGAAAGCAAAGGCTGTTGACACACAGGTACTTTCTATTTACTTTAATATATTATTATCTTGTTCAATGTTAGTAATTCTGAAGAGATAGTAACATGTTCTATGAATTAACTATATATATTTATCTTATTCGGTTATTATTAATTAAAATTTTTTTAATACAAGCTACAGTAACTTGTATTACTTCAGGTGGGATATACAATAAATGAACATGTTGTCACCTTAAATTAGTGACCGTCTTGAAAGGATGCAAAAAATGACATTTGCAGTTAGTGTTGGACAGTTTCAGTAACTAAGACTGCAAAGACTATTTGCTCTTGAAACAAACTAAAACAAACTTGAATTTCACTACATTATTCCAAGACTCTTTCCGAATATAGATGGATGAAGAAGAATGATAAATCCTAAATTATATTAAAAATAGAGACCCAGAAAGAAGTTGAACTTTCTGTCCCTAGAAAATATGTCAAATTTTCTAGTTTTATATATTTTTTGTTGACATTGTTTAGTTTAATGCCTTGATTGCCCTTGCTTTTAGGTTTAGAAATATTTTTTGAGTTTTCATGTTGATAGTTGTTTTCTTTTATAGCTGTTGTAAAGTGCTATGTTTTTTGATTTGTCTCTCCCATTTTATTTACCTTTTTTTAATAGTAGATTAAACATACTGTATTATAATACTAAAAGAATAATGTGATACATTTCAAGTTTGTGTCTTAACTCTTGCATCATAGTGATGTAGCTTCAATAATAGTTTGACTTCCCTATAGGATTTGTTAATTGTGCCCTTAAGGGCACATATTTTAGGCACTTCAAAACATAAATTTGTTTGTATCTGCGTGCTACTTATAAGAAGGCAAAATAAATATTCATTGATGTATTTGTATAATAAAAATTTAGGATTCTATTGTAACTTTTGCCCTTCGGTAAAAACTTAAGACCACCCTTTGCTTTGTTATATCACATTACTTGGATATAAGAGTTGGCATAATCATTATCCTGTTAGAATATGGGAGACATATGTCAATCATGTGCCCATAAAAGTTGAAAAACCGAGGAAGGGGCAACAATTCTATGCTAATTCAAGAAGGCAATGACCATAATTTTTAAAGGGGAAAATAGTTTCAGCATTTGGGATAAAATTTGCCTTTATGTGTCATTTTGGCTTTAGCTTCAATGGATCTTCATACTTTCTCTTCCTTTCTCTCGAATCTATGTTAATTATAGAGGAGTCTTGAGGTAATTTATGTAGATATTTTCCATTTTTTATCAGGGATGGGATAGTATATTATGGTTCTTATACATGTGTATTTAGGCTGTCTTTATATTGGTTGGATGCCCTTTCTTAGGGTTTTGTCTGTGTTGTGATCTGCTTTCTACATTTGTTTCTTTTCCTCTGAATAATCATTATACAATTTCCTTAGTTGAGACCAAGGGCTTGTCTTGGCAGTAAAGGCCTTTGGTTTAAATGAGATGTTTAGATTTGAAATGAGAATTTCTGTGTGAGAGATTGGTACGAACAAGTGTTATGTGTTTGCAACTGTAAAATTGTGTCCACATCATGAAGTACCAAATGTCCAATTAAAGAACTTAATTATTGTCTTTCCTGATGTCAGAGGCTTGTAACCATCCAAGACGCTCTATTGCACCAACTTCACGATGATGATCTAACTGTTGTTCACACAGCTCTGTCTATTGATGGTTTGTCTGAAATGATAAGTTCTTCTGATCTTCTTGAAGCATTGGGTGGCATTCTTAAGAGATGTGTTATTATTCTGATCTCAAGTAAGTATATTTTTTGTTAGTGTTATGTCTATGATTGTTTATTGGTTTACCTGTGCTTATCATTTCTACATATTTTAGCTGGTGTAAAGTGCTCTGTTAATATATGTGTTTTTATTTGCTCGGCTTAGAGTGTTAACTCTCTTTGGTTTTAGTTGCATTCTTTTTTTCTTTTTGTTAAATAGTAATTTCAGATTTGTTTGATTCACTCATCAACTTCTTTGTTTTTAGCTGCTGCATTCTTGTTCACTTGCTAATTATGATATGTTTTTTAATCTCTTTGGTGCAAATTGTAACTTGACTGTCAAGATTACAGGCCCTTCTTAGTTTATATTCCTTGTCATCTTTGAGAAAGACCTAGAGTGACTCTTTAAGTAAAGCTTTTTGACTGAAAATTTCTTTGAAAGAAGTCTTGATACATTCTCAATCTTAAACATGAAGTTGGTTACCAACTTTTATTTCATAGTCTTGCATGTCCTGGCTGTTTCATCTTTGTTAAAAAATCATATTTGTACTACTCAGATCTGTCTAATTTTTAAGTCACTGTTTCTTCTTGCAGGTGTTTGTGATAAAATTACTCTAGCTGGTGATATTGCTGTTTTGTGCCTGAAGATTGCCTCGACATTACATAATAAAAATGAGTTTTCGAGGAAACTCTCTGCCATGATGTTTCCATTGCTGCTTATTCTGCCAAAGGTATTTTGCTCTTGTGTTTATTTTTGTTTCTATAGTTTCCATATTTCCACCAATTAAGCATCAGATTTTTGTTTTAATGTTTAAAATATTTTCATTTGTGATTTTGCAGACACAAAAAGCAAATTTAAAGGTATTGGACTTAGTGAAGGAGCAAAACTTGCCATTTTATCAGAATCTTGCTGTTGTTTCAAGCAACCTAAAGGTAGACATCATGCATGTGTTTTTATAATCTGCTGATTATTTTGTTTAACTTCTTCAGTCTTTTTTTGGAAAACAAGTTGGGAATTGGCTGAATAGTCATTTTGAGTTGAGGTTTATATGTCAGTGAGAAATTTTCATTTCTCTGTGTAAATTCTTTCTAGTTAAGGTTCCCTTGTATCTTGATTTTGATTTTTTTGGGACTTCCTTAAGAAATAATGGAAAGCAAAGTTGATTCAAAATTTTGGAACTAATTCTGTCACCATCTGTGTAGTTAATGCATATTTTGAACTTTGTCTTATGTTCAACTTTGTTTTACTTTAAGCTCTCCATAGTATGTTGAGAAATTAATGATTTTTGCGAATTGTTATCTCACACCTTAAGATTTTGGTTTAGAGGTGAGAAGGTTTTTTACCTTTCCATTGTCAAAGTTTCATGTGAAGATGGTTGCCTAACTTTTATTTCTCTATCACATTTTAGTTAGTCCAAAGGTAGATAATAATTAAGTTCTAGTTTTATTAAATTGTCTATTCATCTTTTGGATAATGTGATTTCTGAGCCAATAACAAAGCTGATATCAACAGGTTAACCTCATGTTTACCCGTAGATATGCTTATGATGTTGCTTACTTCTTGATATATGTGAGGCATCGCTAGAATATTTAATGTGGCAATTATGAAGCTTCCTAACAGAGCATTAAACATGGCTGATTTTCATATATTATTTATATGTTAATACATTTGTTCAGTAGTTAATGGTTAAAATAATTCTGAAATTATGATCTGTTGAAAAAATGCAGAAGTCCGATCCTGGAAGCATGTCTTCAATCAATATGGACATTGTAAGCTGTTTGGCAGAAACATTCTCAAGGGACCCTGATGAGTATTTGTCCTTGCTTGTTGAGAGTTGTAGAAATTTCAAATTGTCAAAGACACTGTTTTTTTTGGTTTTGATGCAGTCATTGCTGATGAAGAATAATAGTATGTGCTGCATTATTTGCACTAAAATTTAAATATTATACTTGTTCCTTCAGTTTAACTTGTTATCCATGTCTTATTTGGAAATTTGTCAAATGGTTTTAGTCTATCTCAGAATATTTTTTATTTTTGGATATTATGCACATTGTCTTCTAGTTATTTTGCTATATAATACTGAGAGGTTATATCATATTCTTCTGAATTCTAGGAAATGGTCTTTCTTTAGAATTTTTTCAAACTTGCTTTTCTGTTCTGAGGACTGAGTGGGAAGCTTTTGTTCATGCTGCTGATGGTTCCATGAAAGAGGTACAAAGATGGAGTTCATTGGATGAATTAATCTGGCATATATATCCTATTTTACACGTATAATCATGTCAGTGGTTGATTTTTGTTGTTTGGATGTGACTTATTTTCTTATTGACAGTTCAATGCAGAAATGTTATCTTGGGATTGCAGAAGATTTTTAGATCAGCTGTTTGATGCTGATATTGGGGAATTAAATATGAAAATCCTAGTCTGCACATTTTGGAGGTTACTTGAGGCATTTATTTCAACAATGCCTTCAGATGTGTTGCTGGTTGGTTCTCTTCCCTGTTCTGTTGGCAAGTAATTGCTGCAATATTTTTGGTTTTACTTTATTTTTAGTTGTATTGTCATTACTAACTCTTTCACTATCAGGATGTTGATGAAGTGTGGTTTAGCAGACTCCAGGACTTGTTTTTATTTTTTGCGAGCTCAAATTTGAATCATGTTTTCAAGGAACATCGCCAATTCCTTGTTTCAAAATGCAAAGTCTCTCTTGTTCATTTCCTGTCTAGATTTTTTGCAGAAGAAGGTGCTTAATTTTGCTTTTTTCTATGCTCTCTTATATTTCTCTAACCATTTTAGGACAACAGTGTGATATCTGATTATTTTTTGGATATGAATGTACCAACATAGGTTTATTTTCTGCTTGTCAAGAGAAACATTTTGTGTCGATCAGAATCTCTTCAAAAGAATAGTTCTTGTCTTCTATCTTGATGATGGATCTTTATCAAATGTCTAAAAAGTTAATCTTATTGGGATTTGTTGTTTGATCGATTTGCTTTCTTATGTTCACTTTTTGTTTCTTGTTTAATATTTTATTATTAAAATTTTCACAAGATTAAGTTTTTCTGGAATCTTCATAGATCTTAAAATTGGCTTTTTTAACTTAGTCACATCTTCATATATTTTTTAAAGATTATGTTAAATTCTTCTTACGTCTTTTCCTTGATGCCTACTGGCCTTCTGTTTATTGGCCAAATTAAGACATGAAAAAGAGATTTAATTTCCTCATTTTGGTTCACTGTATGAAATTTGGTAGATGAGAAAATGTAATACTTAAGGTGGCTAAATGATTGCATGATTGATCTAGGTAGAATGAAGTGAGAATTTGTTCTTGGTAACTTAAACTGTTGTGAATAATTTATTCAATGGTTTCAAAGTGTTTGTTGCTGCAGTTTTTATTTGTTTACTTGTTGCATGGTATTTTATGAACTTGGCAATATTATCTTTGCATATGCTTTTGTGAACTGTATGTCTTAAACAGTGGTGTCAAATTAGAAAATGATTAGTAAAATTATATATATTAAATTTCAGAAAATCAATAAACTGGAAAATCTTATTTTGTTACTGCTAAATGCTAGTACCAGACATGCTTTTTTTGTTTTTGTTCTTAGATACTGCTTTCCATGTACTCCATTTGAGAACGCAACTGACAAAAATCAAAGAAGAGAAAGAAAAGGGAGAAATACCAGATAGAATTTTAGGTGGACCTACATAAAAAATTATTTTAAACTATAAAATCCAGTTTCTCATTTTCATTTAGAACAGTTTTAGAAGCAATTTAATAACATACTACTTTGTAGTGTTGTACTTTGTTTTTGGGGTTTATTATGAGCTGATTTTCTTTTTTCTGACAAATAGTTTGTATGAGACATATGATATTTATATTTATTTTGGATGTTTAATGTCATGATTAATATTTTAGCAATGTATTAGAACATTAAGTAACTTTTAATTTCATTGTTTTGTTTAACGGTTAGTAGACAGTAGTTTTTCTGATGATTGGGCATTTTGTTTTGCAGATGTTCCTCTTACTGTCCAAATTGAGAGTCTCCACTGTTTTGCATTCCTTTGTTTTCAGTCAGATGATAGATTGTTGTTTGAACTTCTGGCTGAATTTCCTTCAGTTCTTGTTCCATTGGCAAGTGATAACCAGGTACCACTGATTCTTCCTTTGCCACTCGTTTCTTTTTGTTGGTAATCTCTTTGATACTCTTTTCAAATGTGGCTGCCTGGTAGATTGCAAAGTGTTGAATGTTTTTTGTTTTTCTTCATATAGTTATAGGTGTAAAGAGTTTTGTCTGATTTTTATGATAATTGTCTCTCTTTCCAGGACACAAGATTAGCTGCCATGAGCTGCATTGAGGGTCTATATGCGCTATGGCGACGTGTTGACTTTTCTAGCAAGAAAAATGGTATCCTTGCAATGGCATTGTATTTTGGATGTCCCAAATACCTTTATTTTTGGTTGTGTAAATAGTTATTGAATGGGTCAATGACAGGAAATGCTGCTATTTGGAGTCATTTTCTTGATGAACTTTTGGGCTTGATGGTTCAGCAAAAAAGGCTTATCTTATCGGACAAAAATTTTCTTGCTTCCTTTATGACATCTTTGCTGAGCTCGTCTTCAGATGGTCTCTTAGTGCCACAAAATATTGAACAAAGGTATTCCTTTAATGTGAACAAAATTGTTGACTGTCATAATTATCATCCTTCAATGCATTTGTTCTACAAATTAGTTGATGCTTCCCCAACATTGTTGCTAAAAGACTTACCCATTGTAACATTGTTTTATTTGTACATTATTCTTATTAGTATTTCTTCATGTTGTGATTTGATTTTTCTTTCTTGTTTATTATTGGTACTTTTATTGAAAATATTTCGATGTCCATTTGTGAGGAGCAAGTGATTTTGTAGGAGACGGCAGGCATGAAGAAAATGGATCCTTATTGCCCTCAAAATTGCTGACCACCATCATTATCATATTTTTTTATCTTTCAATTTTTATAACGACATTCTTTTTTTACTAATGTGGTGGTTCTTCGATGGAAACTTGTGCTAGTTTTTTTAAAACTGTTCATGCATATTTAGTTTCTGCATTTTCCCGTTAACATGTTTTTTTTCTTAACTAACATGCTTGACAATCCTGGCTGTTTTTACCTTGAATACTCATTCAGATTCGATCAACCTACAAAAGAAAAGGTTCTTGCTTTCATCTTGGGTTCTGCTCTAAGACTTTCTGCATTTGGGAAGGTTTGCCTTCTTAGATCTGTTCCTTTACAAGATAATTATCAGACTGTATCTATTTATGGTGAAGTGGATGTTATGTATCCGGTTCAGATCATTATTCTGTTACACATATAAATGACTATTGTTGGGAAAATGATGATTGGGATTTTTTTGGCAGCTAATGATTCTTTCATTGCTGAAAGGCTTGGGCAGTGCAATTATGCATGTTAAAGATGTTAGATCTTTTCTGTCTGTTCTTCTGGAAAGGCACAGTCAGTACTGCTTTGAGCTTAATAAGTCATCTCAGAAATTGTCGAAAATTGAAATTAAAATTTTGTGCCTTCTTTTGGAGGTAAATATACTGTTTTCCCATTATAATTCTTTTACACTATAATATTATGTGGTTTGATGTGAATCCTGTCTGCTGTCTGTAACAGTGCTGTTGTGCTACACTCTCCTCATTTGATGAGCACGATCTAAAGGCTCATTTGTTGAAAGTTTTGCAAGTAAGAATGTGTTTGTAACTTTTAGGTTCCGGACTTCTGGTCCTCATTGTTGATGCATTCTCTTTTTTTTATTGAGATTCCCCTTTGCATTATTCTCCATTCAGGTGAATTCTAGGTCTCTGGAAGACCCTGCATTTGTTGAACCTTGTATTGCTGTTCTGAAGAAGCTAAAAAATCAACTTTACAGTGGGTTGACAACCGAGATGCAGGTACCTTTAGTTATATGTGTAGTTTCTTTTTGGAATATGTTTTCTGAATTTGAGCTTCACATGATAACTCTTGTCTTCTTGTGGCATAATACTGTACATATACTCTAACTGAACACGTGCCCTGGTGTAACATGGCAGTTTGTCATTTTAAGCATGTGTTCTTTTGAATTGAAGGTCACCACTTGAATTTCCATATCCTTTTTTGTTTATGTAGCTTTTCTATGAGATTAATTTGAAAGTAAATGGTACATCCAATGCCATTAACTCTTAATGAAATGCTTTGACATTGTTCAAAATGTCTTTGCTCAATCTTACATTTTTGCCTCTGAATAATTACTAAAGTCTCTCACATCTCTTCCAACATCCTGGGTACTTTATGTATGTTTATGATAAACAAAATCCATTTTGTAATTTACTTACCGAAAAAGGTTGGACTCTTATTTAAGAATTTTATAAAGAGAGTATACTTTTCAACTGACTAGCTCGCTGTTCTTTTTCTGACGTTAACATCGACTGTTCTTGCTTTTTTTGAGAATTTTCATCCATCAGGAGTCAAAGTTGATGGGTGTTTTATATAGCTCTACTGTTTTTGCTACCATTCTCCAGATCCTGAAAATTAATGTTATGTGATGAATGTGCATGGTAGATTTTTTCCCCTTATTTCTATCATTAGATTAATCATTCAATAGCTTAAAAGAAAATGTTGTTTGGTTTGTTTAATGGTTCTTTCATGGGTGCAGCCTAATTTTATATTCTTTTGTCAAACAGGAGTGTTTGCTTTGTCATCTGGTACTGCTCTTTAGGCATGCTAATGGTGATGTACAAGATGCAGCTCGAGAGGCCCTACTTCGCTTGAATGTTTGTTCTTTATGCCCACTTTGTTTAAGTTACATTTTATTTTAATTTAATTTTTGGCAGTGATTTGTCTATTTAAAAGTTTCTCAATAGAAATACAACTTATTTTGATTTTCCACTAGCCATCTGATTATATGGAATAATAGAATAGAATCTACAGTGTGCTTAGATATTGTAATTTACATCCTATTGTGGGGAATTTTTTGTAGTTTTTGGAGCTTGAGGGATTGAATCAATAATGATACAAAGCTACCTTAAGTTGTGTTTGTGTTTCAAAATTTTTGACATGATTGATTCCTTCTGTAAAATGTTCCAAGAAAAAGAAACTTAATTTGTTGACTGCAATAGGAAATGTTGACCAGTCTGAGATAGAATTAAAGGACTCTTTTGTCTTTTGTTTTAATCTTGATGAAATAATTTGCATAGTATAATGTTTCTTTTGGAGAGTATGTTCTCATTGTCTGTTTATGCAATACATAATACACATTATTGATTTGTTGGCACTGTACTGGATGTTGCAGATTACTTGCTCCACAGTAGGTCGGATACTCGATCCTCTTTTGAAACAGGAAAATCTGTTAATGGTATCAGCATATGGGAAAAAGAAAAAGAACTCGGCTGATAAACAGAAGTCTGACCTGCATATGGACATGATTTATAAAGGAGAAAAGGCTCTCTCTTTCCTTAGCTCTCTGCTTGACATACTGCTACTTAAGAAAGATATAGTGCACAGGTATGTTTTTGAAATTGCATCTGGTTCTGTACATTAATCTTTGGAGCTATGGCTGATGATCAATGATATGCCAATTAGATTAACTGATCTGGATTAATCTTTTTAGGGATTCGCTTCTAGGGCCCTTATTTAAGCTTCTTCACAATGTCTTTTTGGATAAGTGGCTACATGCCAAAGATGAGAAGTGGATGGAAGCTTCATCTGGCATTTCTGAGACCATGTCACTGATTTACATTCAGCAGACCCTATTAATAGTGCTGGAAGACATTTTTGCTTCACTCATAAATGATATTCCTTTAAAGGTTTGACCCATTTATCACTCCATGATAATGTTAATTAAGGATTCCAATGTGTATTTATATCTGCCATTTTCACCATTTGTTTTCATTCTTGTAATTCTTTTTGTCACATTTTACATGCCAGGATGACATAGTCACTGTAATAGATATTAAATTGTTGGTTGAGTGTGCTTGTTCTGCAAATGATGGGGTTACTCGGAACCACGTATTTTCACTGTTATCTGCAATTACAAAGGTTGTTCCAGACAAACTATTAGACCATACATCAGACATACTTGCTGTTATTGGAGAATCAACAGTTTCTCAGGTTCGTTGATATCAATGCTTCAATGAAGTTGCAATCTTGGTTTTTTATGTGCAAAAAATTGATATTTTCAGTTATGTTTTCAATTTAACATATTTTTTCCTATGAACTGAGTGCAATTTAAAATGTCATTAAATCCTGAGAAGTCTCCTTGATAGATTACATCAGTTTGGCAGCAGAGTTAATTTGAACTAATATTCATCTTCGTATACTAAATGTTGGATATGGATTCTATAACAGATTAGGAAACTTGTTTTGTACCTCAGTATATTGTTTAATGTTTTCTACATTGTTCTTGTATATAGAGTGACAGCCATTCACAACATGTTTTTGAGGATCTCATATCTGCAATTGTGCCCTGTTGGCTATCAAAATATAACAACAAGAATGAATTGCTTCAGGTGGTTTTTCAAATTTTTTCTGTTCTAGCTCCTTGCTCCAATTGTGATAGTTGTTTGTGTTCTGATCTTTGTAATTTTATCTTTAGGTTTTTGTGAATGTGTTGCCTAATGTTGCTAAGCATAGAAGGCTGTCAATTGTTGTCTATCTATTAAGGTATTATTTAGATTTATATTGTATTATTCTCGTTGGTTCTGTAATTTCTACTAAAGTTGATATGCTTCTATTCAGGACTTTGGGAGAATGTGATAGTTTGGCTTCATTGCTTGTCCTCCTTTTCCGCTCCTTGCTTTCAAGGAAAGGGTCATCTTGCCTTGATGATGTACACAGTGCTGATAAATTTGTATCTTTTGCACAAAGAGAGTGGGTGTATACCTTTGCTGTGCAAATATGTGAGCAATATTCATGTGTCATATGGCTTCCTTCGCTTGTTATGATGCTTAAACAAATAGAGATTGGTAATTTGGAAGTAATTTTTATGGAATTGCTGCTTGCAATGCAATTCATTTTACACAAGATGCAAGATCCAGAATTTGCATTTAAGCGTGAATCAACAGAATATTCAGACAGCATTCAGGTAAGAATTTGTCGGCTTCTGAATTATTTAACCTGGATTTGTTAGTAGAAGGTATTGGATCGATTTCTGGAACTTTGTGGGTTAGTTTTTATTTTGATTGAATGAATTTGGTTGCCAAATGTCATGGGAAAGCTTGAAGACTTCTTTTATATGTTGGATAAGACTTAAAACAACTTGTGAACCACAATGCCATTAGAACCCTATATTCTTGACATGTCCTAGCACCTTTATCCTTGTCTTGCATTCCTTGATTTGAATTAATTTTTAACGGGGGGCAAAAGCTGAACACTGTACATACTATGATGCAGTCACTGAGGTTAGGTAGTTCCAGTATTTGGTATTACTTCATTATTATCATAACTCCTTTTACAACTAGTCAAAAGAGGATTTTGTACTACAACCTCAATGAAACTTAATTTCTATTTTTTTAAAATTGATTTTTAAATAAACATGGAGTATATTTTAATAGGAAGTTGCATTGTCCTGATCAGCAGTTGTTTCTTTTGTATTTTTCACGGTGGCTGTATTTTGGGTACATGAGGCAGTTCCTGATTTTGTGTGGCAATGCCAGCTTTTTTCATTTTTTGAGGGTGTTTTTGTTGATTGCTTGTCTACTTTTACTTGTGAATCAGCATTCTTTTCATACCATAGTTTTTTTCTTTTCTTTTTCTTAGAAGATAAAATAATTAAAGCGTTGATGGAGTAATACAAGTATCTCCTGCATGGTGGAATACAATTTTTTATGAGAAGATGCTGAATTTGATAAATATTGTGCTGATCTTTTTTTTAATAGGAAACACACACACACACACACACACATTGACACACAAATATATGTAAAAATAAAATTGTTGAGCAAAATGGATTAGATGACTTTGTCCAACATTTGATACAATATTTTCAACTGGTGAGATATCATTAATTTTGTGTTCAGACTTAAAGAAAGAAATCTACTGAGGCTTTGTAAGCTTGCTGTACAACTGCATAATGCCTTCTGGATCCATATTCCACAGCATAAATTCACTTATGAACAATGAAGAGATAATCTATGTTGCTTTCTTTTAGAGTACGGTTTTTGTCTTTTTAATGGGGAGTGTAATCATCAAAGTTACGTATACATATTGCACTGGGCTGCATGTGATCAGTAGGAATGGTGCGGCATAATATCTCAGTCAATTATAGATTCCTTCATTTGTGAGTTTTAATCTTATGGGTATTTGGCTATGCAGGGAACACTTGAAGAACTTATGGAGCAGGTCGTTTTCCTCTTAGAATATGTTGACAGAAGAAGAAAACAATTAAGTGTTTCTGTTGCTATTAGAAAAGAATTGAAGGAGTGTATGCATTGTGTCTTGAGGACTATTACAATGGTTATGATTCCATCTGCATACTTTAAAAGCATCATTAATTTGCTTAAGAATGCAGATGGCAATGTGAGAAAGAAGGTATGTTTTTGCTTAATGCATTTTGTGATCTAACTTATGCATATAAGAAATGCTTATTATTTTTTACTGGTTGAATATTTGAAACATCAAGTTTTGGTGAGGAAGTGTCATGCAAATCAATTCCTTTTACCTGTCTCATGCACTGAATGCTACTGCTTTTGGTTACACATAAGTATATTCTACCCGCGGATGCATAAACTTGAAGTGATTTTGTTACTATTCCATTTGTATCAATATTCTTCATAAATGATTCATCTTTAATGTAGAAAGTTGTATTTGTGAGCAGGCTCTTGGGCTTTTATGTGAAACAGTGAAGGGTCATGAGTCAGTTAAACCAAAGCACAAGGCAAGAAGAGAACTTAATCCAAATTCAAGTAGTCATTGGCTTCATCTGGATGAGAATGCTTTTGAATCTTTCAATAGGATGTGCTTGGAAATTGTTCAAATAGTTGATGACTCTGCTGGAGAATCAAACATTTCATTAAAACTGGCTGCAGTTACAACTTTAGAGGTTTTAGCCAATAAGTTTCCTTCCCATCATTCTGTCTTCAACATGTGCCTTGCATCTGTTACAAACAGCATTAGATCACAGAACCTGGCTGTCTCTTCTAGCTGTCTCCGAACAACTGGTGCTTTGATCAATGTGCTTGGGCCAAAGGCATTGGTGGAGCTGCCTTGTGTAATGGAGAATGTGATAAAGAGGGCACATGAAATCTCTACCTCTGTTGACTTTAAAAATGAAACTGATGATAATGCAGCTCTGAGAGAATCTCTGGCATCTATTCTTATCACCTTGGAGGCAGTTATAGACAAGCTCGGTGGTTTTCTAAATCCATATGTTGGAGATATTACAAAAATTTTGGTGCTTCATCCTGAATATCTGCTGGGTTCAGATCCAAAACTGAAAGTGAAAGCTGATGCAGTTCGAAAGCTCCTTACTGAGAAAATCCCTGTAGGTTTCGTCAAATGATTGTTGATTATTGATTTTGGAATGAAAGTTCTTTATTCATCCTTCATGAATTGCTTGCAATTAATATAAAATGATTGACCGTTTTTCTCCAGGTTCGACTTGTTCTGCCACCTTTGCTGAATATATATGTTGATGCCGTTGATGCTGGTGATGCAAGTTTGGTAATTGCTTTTGAGATGCTCGGAAATGTTGTTGGGAGAATGGATAGATCATCTGTTGGTGGTTTCCATGGAAAGATTTTTGACCAGTGCTTGATTGCTCTTGATCTTCGCCGCCAACACCCTGTCTCAGTTCAGAACATTGATATTGTAGAAAAGAGTGTCATAACTACAATGATTGCTCTTACAATGAAATTAACGGAGACTATGTTTAGGCCTCTTTTTATCAGAAGTGTAGAATGGGCAGAGTCAGAAGTGGAAGACATTGTCTCTATGGGAAGCAAAAGTATTGATAGGGCGATAACTTTCTATGGCCTTGTAAACAAACTTGCTGAGAATCACCGGTAAGTTGACTAATTTAATATATTTCTGTTGTGATCTTGATTTTTGTTCTGGCTTTGCCTCATGGATATATTCGAATATGCTGATTGAATCATTATAGCTTAAATTATATAGATTTAGACATTATAATGTGTCAATGAGTGCATGTTTCTCAAAAAATATGCACATTTTATATTTGGATAGAAGGGGGGATTTTATGATCTAGGTTCTCTGGGATTAAAATCTGCTAAAATCACCTATCTTCCTACATGGTTATACAGTTTGTAAGTGAACATGTGTGTTTGTGTAAATTTTTCCTAGCTAAGTGTTAGCTATTCTATATGGTAGAAATTTACTTATTTCTTTCAGTTTTCTAGCAGCCTAGCATTTTTTCACTGATTCATGTCACTTAAATGCAGGTCTTTGTTTGTCCCTTATTTCAAGTACTTACTCGAGGGTTGTGTTCAGCATCTTACTGACACTGGAGATGTAAACATTGCTAATTTGACTCATAAAAAAAAGAAGGCCAGGACTCAGGAAGCAGGCAATGTAAAAGAGCAAAACAGTTTATTATCAATTAATAACTGGCACCTCAGGGCTTTGGTCATATCGTCATTGCATAAATGTTTTCTCTATGATACTGGAAGCCTGAAGTTTCTTGACTCCTCAAATTTTCAGGCTAGTCAATCTCTACCTTTTCTGCTATATGAAATTCATTATTATTTTAGTGTATGGTAACTAGAAAGAATGGTGCTCTAACTGAAAAATAACCCTCAAGCTTTCTGTCTCAGATCTTAGTTGTCTGTGGAGCAGCTAACTGTGAAGTTGGACTTGTGGCCAAACTGTGTGTTATTTCAATGTTAGATATTCCCTTGATGTGCTATGTACATTATACCAGTCATGTCTTGGTCAATATCCCTTTGGTCCTTACCTTGGCAATCTTAATTTTTAATTTGACTACTTTCACCTTTCTTAATCAAGGGAGGCTAGGGCTTTTGAGTCGATGTGTTTCTTTTCTTTGTGATTTTTGGGATACTTTAGTCTCTCTTTTGGTGTTCATACACCCAAGTCTTTTGTAAAGCTCTAACTCTCATAAAGTGGGACACCTAGTCTACCTTTGTATCTCTTTTTGTACATCGATGTAATAATCTTTCCATAAAAAAGGGGGGAGGCTATTACCTTTGCATTAAGATTTAGGTTCATATTTTTTTGGTTGTTTGTTTTACACAACTGATGTTTATCTACTGCTAACCCTGGTTTATCTACCAAGATGTCCACCAAGATCTACCATGCAGTTGACACCGCATATCTGTACTCAATTCCTAAATCCTTAGAGAAATTTGGCTAGCTAATTTGATATTGTAGAACGTTATATTCTATAGTTACCTTGCTTGTTACAATCTTAGTGGTTTAAATTTTAATTATGCTACTGAAGGAGGACCATTTTGTTTTGTTACAGAATATGTTTCCTAAGTAAAAACTAGAATTTTAATTGTTTCTTTGGTGTGCCTTCTTGATTTAAGTATGGTATAGTTGGAGAGGGAGAATATTGCTTGATTAACAATGATTGTACTATCAACAGTGATGATTTCATGCCGAGCTCTTAATCATAGTGGAAACTTTGCGTTCTTTCACCTTTTGTTTGTTCTTTTGCTTTTATTAAATGTTGAAAGTGCTTTGCGTTTTCTTGCAGGTTCTATTAAAACCTATTGTCTCGCAGCTTATTGCAGAACCACCGGCTGATCTGGCAGAGCATGTGAATGTACCATCTGTGGATGAAGTTGATGACTTGTTGGTTGTTTGTATTGGTCAAATGGCTGTTACTGCAGGAAGTGACCTTCTGTGGAAACCCCTGAACCATGAGGTGAGATTTTGATATTTCCGATTTTTCTTTGCTCCTTGTAGGAAGATTTAAATGCCCTTCAATACCCTGCAATAAAACTTTGTGACCTTAATTGCAAGCATCTGAATGTGATCCTTAAACATTGCCCTTTTGAATCATGGCAGGTATTAATGCAAACTCGTACTGAGAAGGTTCGGTCTAGAATCCTGGGACTGAGAATTGTGAAGTACTTTGTTGATAACTTAAAGGAAGAATATCTGGTTTTGCTGGCTGAAACAATGCCCTTCCTTGGTGAATTGCTAGAGGATATAGAGTTATCTGTGAAATCTCTAGCTCAAGATATTATCAAGGAAATGGAGTCTATGAGTGGCGAAAGCCTTCGACAATACCTGTGATGTAGTTTGTCTGTACACATTCAATTTTGTCATCTAAATCCCATAGCAGAACTAGCCAATGTATTTAGCTTCCAAGATTTTTGAGGGGAAAGTGTAAATTAATATAAGTTTTGTAGTTGTAGGCAAAAAAATCAATTGGTTCAAGCTCAGTTGGCTCCAGTGTGAAACAGTGGTAGGATTTTTAAGTATTTATATGCTCGGGATAAGTAAAAGTTTTGCATAGAGTAAATTATTACTTTTTGTTGTCCATCATTCTCAGCAAGGCCATTTTTCATGTTTAATGTGCTACTTGACTTGCCTTATGAGCCATAATTCTATTTCTTCTCTAAAAAAGTTCTGCTTTGCAATTTAATTCTCTCTTACCTAAATTAATATTTACTTAATTTGTTAAACCGAATTCTCTCAAATATAAACCATAATTTTATACCTAGGTTCCAAAAAGAAAAATTAAAAGGGAAATTAATAAAAAAAAAAAAAAGAAGCTTTATTTTTAACATAAAATGGTCCAAGCAAACTGTTTCAAATGCATATCTTATGTTTAATGGAGGGAGAAGGGAGATACATACTGAAGACGACAACAATACAAAATAAGGTGAGGGGAAAAGATTGAAAATGGCTGACTTATCAATCCATTGTGAAGGTTGCCTGAGGCGATGAAGATCCGTTTAAATATGGATCAAAAGTTTTATGATATCCACATTTATAGGATGTTTGAAACTGTACTAAGTAAAATGCTTTACGTGATTAGGGATGATTATGAATAGCGTTTATAATGGCTTATTTTAAAGAGACACCGTTGATTAAGAATCAGTAGGAGATCCAATGTGTGTACTATCCCGTATGTAGATGATAGACTTGGGCAACATAAATTAAAACTAGTGATTTGTTGGGTTAACAATGACCACGCATGTCCTCAAAATTAAATACTGCCGACTAGTAATATAAACCCAAAATCACTAGAATTTCAAATATTTTGAGCATAAATTGAATGAATATAATAATAATAATAATAAATAAATAAAAAACTATTAATCTAGTGTGTTATTTTGTAGTTAATTCAACTGATTTGGCTGAAATCGACAGCCAATATTACACAATTATAGATTTCACAAACATTCATTTGAAAATAAGGATAAATGTATTGGCTTTTTCAAGGGATATTGTTGATAAGTTGCACTTAATTAAGTAAAATTGTATAAAATATTTTTTAGGTTTGAGATAAATTTATTTTAATTAATTTCTCCTATTAAAACTTAGGAATTGTTTTTATACGGTGAAAATCAATTTAGTCCCCATAATTTTCTCTTATTACATAAGGATCCCCAAATGTCGCATGTATGGGAAAATTCAGTTTAGGCTGACAAATAATATCTAACAACTTTGGTTATTTGGTTGCCGTTAGATTTGATGACTTCTCTGACAGAAGTCTTCTCAAGGGTTTAGGGCTTATTAGAGAAGGAACAGGTTCACCAGGTCCATTCACTTCCCTAGTTTTCTCTTCTTTCAATTTCATTTTTTTTTTTCTCTTTCTCAAAACGAAGCTGTTTCCAGTCGGATCGGATCACAGAAAATGTTGCCAAGATGTAGCAGAGCATTCAGCTCTCTAATATACATAGCACACAGAAACCATTTTCACTGCGCTTCTCGCCAAAGCTATGCTACGACTTTTTCTTCTTCTGCTGCTGCTGTGGCTCCAGCTCCCGCTCCTACTCCTACCAAACAGCTGGTATTCTAAATTACGGCTTTTCCATTTGTGTGTGGTGTAGATTTATATGTGATTTTGTTTTTTTTTTTTATTATTATTATTTGTGCAGGTAAATTTGGATAAATTGTTATGTTCTAAGCCTTGTTCTTTGGCTTTGGCTCCGGATTCCCCCCTCAGAATTGAGGAGCCGCGTTATGAGGGGATTAAGCGTTTGATTCTCAGGCTCATGTTGTTTTATAGTAAACAAAGCAAGTCTATTCGGGGCGCAAATATTATATATCGGCGAGTTGTTTCACAGGTTGATAAACCTACTATTTATGATGGTCAGTCCTTTCTCATTTTCGTTTTAGGGCTTCAATTGATTCTTTACTCTATAATATTTGAACTTCTTGAGATCATATTAATAGGATAGCTTCCTGTACTGTAGGATGACAATGGCAGTAGAAATGATCATTGATTCTGAAAGTTGTTATCTTTTTCGAATGTGATATCCAATGAACACATTTTATGCTGTAAGGTTAATTTGTCAGATATGAAAACAATGTCAATTTAGGTATTGAGGTTGGATACATGCTATTTGAGTTATTTTATTGTGTCTCCAGATTCATATAATGGTAATAGATCAAACCATTCTCTTTCTTGTGCAGTATTTAACATGGAGAAAACCTTTAGAGTAACATTTTCATTGCTTGTACTTCATATGTGGTTTGTTCTGCGTCGCTTAAAAGAAGAGGGTAAGGAAGGTGTTGAGCTTGGTCAGTATCTGTATGAGATCTACAATCATGATGTCGAGCTGAGAGTATCCAGAGCTGGGGTCTGTGCTCATATTACTCATATAAACCCCAATTATTTTTGGTATTTATCTTGTATATATTTTGTTGCATCTATGATATTTATTCTCTTCCTAATTAAATTTTTTATGTTTTCCAATTTTCCATCCTTCGTAACTGGAAAAATGATCAGTCTTAAAGAGATGCCCAAATCCCTAATGAGTTCATAGCAGATGTAGGAGAATATTGAAGGCCAATCAAATCATCTTGAACACATATCTGATTTCTCTTTCTTGGGATATGATTAAAAAATTATATAAAGTCATTAAGATCTAATGGAAATCCGCGTGTTGTTTGCTGAAAGATGTTTAGCATTAATTAGTTCTTAGAAAATGAAACCATAGATAATCAGTTCTTATCTGTGCCCCTCTTGTGTGCTGATATAGTTCACAACTAGACCCCAAGGCTTATTTTAGGTTTCCATCTCTAGTCTCATCCATAACTGTGCAGACAGTGTCTGGACCACAGGCATGGGTAGCTATGAAACAGTTCTATATCTAAAGAGCATGGTTAATACTTTATCAGCATTTGCTTTGTATTAAACTAGAAATGCGTTGTAAGTGTCTACTTTTGCAACTATTGCTAATTAATTATTGTAATGCAGGTTAACTTATTGTTGTCAAAATGGATGAAGGAGTTGGAGAAAATATTCTATGGAAATATTGTAGCTTATGATGCTGCCATGCTTCCCGAGGCTAAACAGGATGAGCTACGAAATGTAATCTGGAGGTAAAGAATTTTTTGAAGGTCAGTCTAGGCATTGCATTAGATATGGAAGGGCACCGTCAGTGGTCATATCTTATTATTTCACTGCCATGGGACAAATAAGCTATGGTAGATTTTTTGTTGTATCTAACTCTCCAAGTTGTTGTAGTTTGGTGTTTATAATTTAAGCAGTGACTTGGGTAATAGCTAGGAATTTTTGGGACAGGTAGGCACTTATGCCTGGGCAGAGTGTTTGTGGATTTTTTCCTCTTTAACACTATTCACCATAGTTGTTTGTGCTGCAGGAATATCTTTTCTGATGATGGTACTTCAAAGCCAGATGCTGCTGCATTACGGGCAGTTCAGGCATGTATTCAACTTTGCTTTTATTACTGTGCTTGTCATCCATGCTGGATGCAAGGTCTCCACTCATTTTACTTATGTGATAGATATACCAGATAAAATAATGAATCTCCTAGCTAAGATCTTAATAAATGTCATTTTTGGAAGATAATACACCAATCCTCCGTTACAAAGAGGTAAATGTTTCTTTCATGCAATGTAGGGAGGTTTGTCATGGTCACTGCTATGTGAATTAGGTGCAGTGAACTATCAGTTCACTCATAGAGCTGTGGTGTCTTTCCATTCTTAACACATATTACATCAATCATTGTGTTACACATTTCCTAATAGAGAAGGGGTCACTAAAAATTCCATTTTTCTATCTTTCTGTGTGCCGATCAACTTCTATCTGCAAATTCTTCCACCTTTGTGATTTTCCAAGATTTGATAGAGCCTTTTCTCTTCTAAATCATAGCCATATAATTACTGTATCTTTTGCATCTCTGCAGGCTATGACAAGGTATGTCCGTCGGGAGGTCAGTTGTCTGTCTTTAACTGGTAAGTCCACATCCCTTTTTTCTCAGATATGATTTGATGCATAATGCTGCTTATCTGTTGGGATAATTTTTTTGTTGTGCAGTTACATTAATTTTGTAACTCCTAGCTATATTTAATTGACAAAATATGCTCGCTCTTTCGCGTTTCACTAATCTGTAAAATGTTTATTATGCTACTATACAATCTGCTGGAAAAGTTGCCCTTGGTATAATTATTTGACAAATTTGAGAGTTCTTTGGGCAGACAAAGAAGCTATGTTTTCCGGGAATTTCATGTTCAGCCCATTGGAGGCTACAGCTTCTGGTCCGTCAAGAAAGTAAAATGGAAGGCACATACTTGCTGAGAATCCATAAATCCATAGTGGAGATTATGTTGAAAGCATTCTCGCGTGAGGAGAAAGGAATCGTAATCTCTCCTGTTTATTGACCATCCATCGTAAAGTAGATGCATTGTCATATGAAGTGGTTTTTATCATAAAGCGGTTGAGCTGATTACTGTTGATTATTTGTTCACAGTTGATTGTTTAACTGCATGGTAGGTGAACAGCCTGCTATATACCACACTTGAAATCTATAATAATAAGGTGGAAGAATAGTGCAGTTAGTAATGCTATTTATTTCAAATTATAGCAGTTAACAGAACCAGTGTCCAAGACTGCTTCATTTTCTTTTTACCCAATTTTGAGCAACATTATGATGGTCATTACTTCCTCCCAGAGTAAATATTTGGATGGCAGTAATCAAAACTGCTTGTTACCTTAATTATCAGACGAGTGGATGTGCACGCACGCGCGCGTGCGCACACGCACGTCTGTGTGTGTGAGTATAAATATTTACACATACAAATATATGTATATGTATGCATATATTTACACACGAGTGTTTGTGTCTGTGCTTTGTTTAATAATAAATTATCATCCGTAAAAGTTTTGAAATCTAAATATTTATCTGTTAATTAAAGTTAGAGAGTTATTTTTGTCTTTTTGAATTAAAATTAAAAATAAATTTTATAAAAATATTAAAATTAAAATTTAAAATAATAATAAAAAATTAAAATAAATATTTAAAAAACAGTCATTATCGTCGTTGACGGTGATGACCACTTTTAACATCACTAGGTGGTCAGAAACAGTTATCTAGTTTTATAAGCAGTTACTTTCACCATTAGAGAAAGTCAGAAATAGTCGAAATCAAGCATTTCGACCGTTTCTTGCTTTCTCTGATGGTGGAATTGATCGGATCTAACTATCTCTGTCAGATTTTTGGTGGTTAGATATGATCACCTTTGTTATCGTGATGGTCAAATTCGATCACCAATAGAATCAGGTGGTTATTTTCGATCATCTGGTAAGGTTAAAGGCAACCACCGTCACTTGTGCGGTGATTGTTTTTTAAATATTTATTTTATTTTTTATTATTATAAATTTTTTTTAATATTATGTATATTAAATTTTATTTTAATATTAATATTATTGAATTTTAAAAAGGGTATTTTAGTCTTTTATAATAAAAAAGTGTGTACTTGACTTTTAAAACTTTTACAGGTGGTAATTTGTCATTAAGCAAAACTTTGAATAGTAATATGTCGTTTGACCTATATTCACACACACACACACGTAGTGAAGCAATTTGCATCATTTTACCATTTCACATCTTATTAGCTGAGGCAGACTCTTTTTCGTATTTGTTATATGACAAAATTATTTACTTACACATTAAAAACTATGATGTGTAAGTAATAATGTTGTGAATTTATTATATAAATATTAAAATCATTTAATTAGAATTGAATTTGAATCATATCAATTTAAGATTAAATTCAAATTTAATTTGAATAAGTTTGAAACAAACTTGTATTTCATAAGTTTGAACTTAAAATTTGCAAACTTAGCTTATTAACCTCTAACTTATAATAAGTCTCGTAAACTGGTAAAAATCATTTAAATTAACTAAAGTGATGTTTAACCTAAAATGCATAAAAAAAAAATTGATGTTTTAGGTATTTAAAATGTTCGATGAGTTAAATTGAATCAAGTTTGAATTTAAAAAAACTAAAAAGAACTTAAATTAAGTCAAACTTGAGTTTAATTTGACTCAAATCTATCATTTTCTCCATCTATAAATATCATTTCAATTGGTGACATCATTTTGATTTATTATAAAATTTAACTTGCACTATTTGAAGTCTAGGATAAATTTTTAGTACCATAGAAGTAAATATTTAGAAAAGTGGAATGATAAACGCAAATTTATTCAAGTTAAAAAAGGCCAAAATCTTGTTCCCCCCCAAGGTTTGCTTAAATGACAACATACCACCATCAACTTGTAGAAAACCATATATGTAATGACCCCCGCCCCAGACCTACTGTGCGCAACTATAAAATATATATATAAATATATATATAATAATAATAATAAAATATTTCTGTGACGGAGATCCCCACGAGGGAAAAGAATTTTACTACTGCTTGAGAATACTTTAAACATTCACATACGGAAGCGTAAAATATGAAAACCTTAATAAAATAAGTCAAAATAATTTTTCTAAAAATCCTAGGCTGCTCATGTATTAAAATATGGCATACAACAGTGCATAATAATATAATACACACTAACATAAATACATGAGATGCAATAATAAAAGCAAATGAGTCGAATCTCAAACTAGCTGTCGAGCCATGTCCCCAAAACCTCACACAACTGCATCACCGCATCTCAGTCCCCAAAACTCACTGACCTGCAAAAGAGAAAGGAAGGGAAAGGGGTGAGTGACAAAATCACTCAGTAAGCATTTCCTATCTCTCACACAGACAGGTCATCAAGCAAAGGCTGATCCTAGATCAGGCCTCGGAATCTCAGCTTACTGTTTTCTCAATCTTTCTTATTTCTTTACTTTCTTTAATCGTTAAGTTTTCAGAATTTCTCATCTGTTTTATGCTTTATATCTCATTCTTATCTCATATGTTCTCATGTATGTGTATATGACATAGTATGCATGCTCTGATGCCATGTAAATCTCATTTGTAATAAAACTTTGCCCCTCAGGCCTGATTTTCTGAAAACTCATCTTTTCTGAAAACTCTTTCTTATGAAAACCTCTGATCCGAAGATCCTCATATATATGCGTATAGTATATCTGAAAATAGTATTTAAAAGTACTGTATCTGAAAAATAACTCTGCTATGCTGGCCAGTCTGATGAACACAGGGATTCGACACCTTGGCTGTATGAGTTCAAACCTATAAGAAAACTACTCATGCACGACCATGTTCTCTCTAGCGAACCATGGTTTCCCTCTCTGCAGGCGTGCGAACTCACAGGTGCCCCCTCGTATCCACCCCTAATTGATGTCCGAAACATCGTATATATATATATATTCTTAAAATATCTCTCGGATCCGTAGATCCCTTTTCTGAAAATATCTTATGTATGACATGCCATGCTCAATGCTCATTAATCATGCATGAAATGATGTTATCTCATCTTATTATTATGTTTCGCTTGCTTAGAATTCGCTTCGGGAAGCTTAGGGTAGCTTAACTTTAATTAAAAAATCTCATTTCTTTCTTTCTTAAGCCACACGGGCGTGTGTGCTAGTGTGCACGGGCGTGTGTGCTAGTGTGCACGGGCGTGTGTCAAGGCACACGGGACCGTGTGCTCCTCGTGCTGATGGGCGTACAACATTCTGGAAAGTTTTCTCAAGAAATCATGAAATGGGCAGGCCACACGGGCGTGTGGTGTATATACACGAGCGTGCATGGCTGGGCACACGGACGTGTATCACACTGCACGGGCGTGTGTCTGCCTCAGCACCCTCCCGTGTGTTGCCTACACGGGCGTGCTCTTTTGGGATCTCACACACGGGCGTGTGCACTCGGGCGCACGGTCGTGTGTGTGGATTTTCATACGCACACGGGCAGGACGCAAGACCGTGTTTCATGCAGATTTGAGGCCACACGGGCGTGTCCCCTCGGGCGCACGGTCGTGTGCTCAACCCAGAATCTGCAGATTACGTCTGGAAACCCAGAAATCCCATACAAACACATCTAATACTCAATCAATCTTCAATTAATCATAAACATAACATATTCTCATGCCCATAAACATACTCAACTCATGCATTTCTCATTCAGCATCATAAATCTCATGCATTTATCATCCAAAGCATGCTCAAGCAACATACACAACATACATTGCAAAACAAGCTCAATAATCGTCATGCATTGCATCATATCATCATCAAATCATGCTGGGAAGACATGCTCAGCACACAACAGGCATCCAGAACTCAGAAAATCAAAAAACTTGCTGGAAACCTAAGTGAAGAGGTAAAGAAATACTTACCTCTTGCCATGGCGTCCGGATCTCTCTCTCTAGCTGGTCCTGGATCTCTAATCGGAACAATGGCAGCTGGCTGGACGGTTTCGGCTCTAGGGTTCGCTGGAAAAGGAAGGAGAAAAGCTGAAGGAAGAAACTACGGGAAAAAGCTGGGGAAAAGAAATATATCTCATCTCTCTCCTGGCACACGGGCATGTGCCTTGGACACACGGTCGTGTGCCCCTCAAATCTCAAAATCTCTCTCTTTTACCCCCTCATCTTAGCCTAAATGACATTTCTACCCCTGGACTATTACAATATACCTACCTCATAACCATTTTTTTGCAACACACTCTAATAAAGAAAAATGAAATAAAAAAATTGATGAAAATCTGAATAAAAGAAAAAAGAAAGTAAGGATAAAGGGGGGAAAAACTAGAGAGATACTAGTGATGCATTTGAGACCAATAAAACACAAAAAAAAAAAAAAAAAGAGTTTTCAAAAGAACAAATAAAAAGAACGAAAGAGTTTCTTTTCTTTTTTGCATGAGCATTATTCCTTCTCCTAAGTTGTTTTACTTTCTCAATATTTCTCTTTCTTTATCCTCGTCTTTAAATCTCATTGTTGTTGTTTTGGTTCATCACAATTTTTTTAAGTGTTACTACCAATTATTAGATTCAATAGAGGTGATTGAGGAGTTGCCTTAGCTTGTCAAGTTGATGTGGCTAATGGCGATGCTATTTGTGACAAGAGTCCAAGCTTGAATTCTCACCAAACTTTGACTTTTCTCAACATTGTGACGCTTGGGAAGGCTATAAATTAAAGATTTTTAGTTGTGTAGTTGATACTTGATAGATCTTTGGTTTAGTTGTTTGTATTGTATTGCAATCAATATCCTTGCTTGATTTCGAATTTGATTATGTGAAGTTTGAAAATATCTAATGGCTATTTTTTCAAATTTGATTCCATGACATTTGGTTTTGTAATTTCAAGTTAAAGAGAGAAAGAAAAAATCTAATAAATATTCTTGAGTTTGATGATATTTGGATTATTATATTCGAAAAGCGTCTTTTGCTCTTTATATATTATATTAAAAAGGTTAATTGGTCATTGTATTAATAAGGGTGTTTTGGTCTTCTATTATACAGGTAAATTAGTAATTTATTGGTTTTAATAACAAGAAATACTAGTGAAAGTAACCTAGGGGTGGATATTTGGTTTTTTAAAAGTTGATAGGTAGTGGAGTTGAAAAGACATTGGGGTATCAATAAGTCTTTTGGCCTCCTAAAAAAGTGGAAAATATTACCGCACAGACATTGGGAAATCGTGGTAGCAGAGACTGCCCAACTCAGATGAGCGGCTTCATAAGTCCTCATTCATCTCAAACTTCCAACTTATTCGAATTGCCAATTCCACCTTCCAATCCTAAAGTAAGACCCTCAGCAGCTGTAAGCCTACCTTCTCGAAATGGCCGGAAATTAAATGCAGCCTTGACCTTGAAAACCGAAATTCCCTTTTCGACAGAAGCTAAAGAGAAGTCTCAAATCCAACCTTTAATTGGCCTCCTACGTGACTCTGCCCAAGAAGGGTCTTTGAAACAAGCTAAAGCTGTTCATGGGTTTGCGTTAAAATCCAGTTTTTCAGACAAGGAACTGTTAATTTTGTCGAATCACGCGGCTCACGCCTACTTAAAATGTTCGGACCTATGGTCTGCTTTTCGGCTGTTTGATAAATTGTCTCAAAGAAACATATTCTCTTGGACTGTCATGATTGTTGGTTCAACAGAGAATGGATTTTTCTTGGATGGGTTCAAGTATTTTTATCAAATGCTTAGTTATGGAGTCTTACCTGATGCTTTTGCGTATTCTGCAATTTTGCAGACATCTATTGGTTTAGAATGTATTGAATTGGGTAGAATGGTGCATGCCCAGATTGTTATAAGAGGCTTTCATTCACATACTTTTGTTGCTACATCTCTTCTTAACATGTATGCAAAGTTGGGGAGTATTAAGGACTCGTATAAGGTTTTCAACACCATGACAGAACATAATGAAGTTTCTTGGAATGCCATTATATCGGGTTTTACATTAAGTGGAATGCATATGGAGTCATTTGATCATTTCCTACGAATGAAGAATGAAGGGATCAGGTCGAATACATATACAATAATTAGTGTTTCAAAAGCTGTAGGCCAGTTAGGTGATATCGACAAGGGAAAAGAAGTTCAATCTGTTGCTCTCGAGTTGGGTATGGAGTCTGATGTGCTGGTGGGGACAGCTCTCATTGATATGTACTCAAAATTTGGATCTCTGCATGAAGCAAGAGCTGTTTTTGACTCAAGTTTTGTTAACATTCAGGTGAACATGCCATGGAATGCCATGATTTCTGGTTATTCACAAAATGGGTGTAGCCAAGAAGCTTTGGAACTCTATGTAAGAATGTGTCAAAATGATATTAAATCGGATGTTTATTCTTATTGCAGTGTATTCAATGCAATTGCTGATGCCAAGTATTTACAGCTTGGAAAGGAAGTTCACGGGTTGGTTTTGAAGTCTGGCTATGATATGGTGGTTATTAGTGTTTGTAATGCAATTGCTGATGCATATGCTAAATGTGGAGCTCTTGAAGATGTAAAAAAGATTTTTTACAGGATGGAGGAGAGAGATATGGTGTCATGGACAACCCTGGTGACTGCACACTCTCAGTGCTTGGAGTGGGAGGAAGCACTGGCTATTTTTTCAGAGATGAGGGAAGAAGGCTTTAGACCTAACCAATTTACCTTTTCCAGTGTCCTGGTTTCTTGTTCTAGCCTTTGTTTTCTTGAGTACGGTCGGCAAGTTCATGGTCTTCTGTGCAAGGCTGGGTTGGTCACAGACAAGTGCATAGAGAGCGCTCTGGTGGACATGTATGCAAAATGTGGCAGTGTAAGTGAGGCAGAGAAGGTCTTTGAAAGGATTTTTAACCCCGACACTGTCTCATGGACAGCTATGATATTGGGTTATGCTCAACATGGTCTCTCAGAGAATGCCCTTGAGCTCTTCAGAAAGATGGAGCAACTAGGTATGAAGGCTAATTCTGTTACTTTACTCTGTGTTCTGTTTGCTTGCAGCCATGGAGGACTGGTAGAGCAAGGATTAAAATATTTTCGAGAAATGGAACAAAATTATGGTCTGGCTCCAGAGATGGAACATTATGCTTGTATTGTTGATCTATTTGGTCGTGTGGGTCGTTTGGATGATGCAATGGAATTTATAGGAAAGATGCCGATTGAACCCAGCGAAATGGTCTGGCAGACCTTGCTGGGAGCATGCAGAGTTCACGGAAATGTTGAATTGGGTGAAATTGCTGCACAGAAGGTCCTTTCTTCTAGACCAGACTCAGCTACCTATGTTCTATTATCCAACACGTATATTGAGAGTGGGAGTTTTGAGGATGGTCTTAATCTACGAAAAGTAATGAAAGAGAGAGGCGTGAAAAAGGAACCAGGGTATAGTTGGATTTTTGTACAAGGTAAAGTTCACAAATTCTATGCCGGTGATCAACAACACTCGCAGAAGGATGACATCTATGCCATGTTAGAAGAGTTAAGGAACAAGGTTAAGTCCATGGGTTATATACCAGATTTGAATATTGCTTTGTGATTGATCATCGATATATACTTTTCAAGTAGGCCTTCTGTTATCTTCAATCTCAGCATTTTAGCTATACGATTAGGACAATTCAAATCAAAGGCTCTAATTTATGTCCTTCATAGTTAAAGAAAGATACGTTTGAAGGTAAAGTAACTTGTAAAAGGTAGAAATATGCAAGGAAAATACTAACATTTTCGTTAACAACTCCGCTAGTGAAAATTCTGTCAGTCAATTTTAAGGAGTATTGGAATTTCATTTAATTTATTTCTTTTGACAACATGAGTATGTGAGAAAAAATCCAGGGAAAGGAGTATCTTCATCAATAGGCTGAAAAAACCAAGTAATTTAGAAAAGGAATTTCTTGTCACTCCGTGAAATGAAGTCTTGCATTAAGTCTTCACTTCTGCCTTTATCAGTTGGAATTTCACCTGATTGAGAAAAAACGAAGTAATTTAGATGAAGTCTTACATTCACTGCATTGTCTACATAATTGAAGTTATTAACATTGACAGAATAACCAATAAATTCAGCTTGCAGACATAACTCAAGTTACTTGACTTGTATGACTCAAGATTTAATGCACTTTACATCACTCAATAGACACTTAGGCTAAGCTGTAGATTTTCTTGTACTTCTAGTTTTCTAGAAGGTGCCAGCAACTTATTGGATAATAATAACAACCGGCTGTTTGAGCAGATTTTTTCGGGAAGCAAGTGAAGAGCTTCCGTGGAAGTTGAAGTGAAGAGCAGTTTTCTTGATGATGTTGCTATCATAATTTGTTGCCCTTCTCTAGTGAATTCAGGTCTTGAATATCAATATATATGTTCATGATGATGAATAATAAGATTCTTATTATGATTCAATTCTTTTGTAGTTAACTTAGGAACCAGTTTCCTTTTATGTTGCTTAGTTCCTTCGCTTACAACTGCAGGTTAAGCAGTTTAAACTTCAATGACAGAACAGGTCCAGCTAATAAACATCAAGCAGGTTTCTCAGACTGCTATGGTCATCTTCAAATTTGATATTATGTAATGTGTCATGCAAGTATTGAGACTGTTGGTTTACCTTGTTGGAATTGGCAAACTACTTCAACAATGAAGTGTGATATACTCAGTTGTCTTACAGATGAAAAATACTAATATAATTTCTTATACAAATACAAAAATTTAATATATAAACATATCGTTCTCTTGTATAATTAAATGTTATTTTATTAATAAATATATTTATCATAACGAGACAGTCGAGTGGATATTGAAATGAATATTGACAATTTGTTTTATTGATTCTATATGATAAAAGTTGGATACCTTAAAGCTCATTACAAAAATCATAGTGTTGGTAATCAAAGTTTGCAATTAATTATTGTCTAATACCATTATGAGTACATAATAATTTAAGTACGTTTTCAGCAAGATTTATGGAGAGAATTGACCTATTCATCTGAAAGTTCTATCTTATGTTGCATTAAGGAAGCATAATCTACAGTGAATCTACAATACTTAAATAAGAAAGCATATCAGCCCTTATGATTATTCTTTCTGGTTTGTTACTCAACATAGAAGTTATCGCTAAGTAGAGATTGCAATGGGATCGGGAAAGACCAAATACCCTAATACCCTTTTCCATTATGAGGATGAAAAAGGATTTTTTGTCTCCTTCCAATGAGAAAATTTCTTTTCCCTTCTCCATCTTCGTAAGGACAATTTCTCTCATTTAACTCTTTTCATCCTGCAATATATATTAAGTATCCGACTATATTTATAATAATTCAAAATTTACGTAATTTAGTAGAGGAAAAAAGCCAGAGAAGGGATGGCTTGAGATTTATATATCTTCGTCCCGTTTTATTTCTGATTGTGAGAGTTTTTGTTATTCTCATTCTCATTCCCACTCCGATCAGAAAACCCTCCCCTTATTCAGATAGAAGCAGATTAAAGACCGGATTCTGTGGCACTGAATTGCCATCTGTATTGCTAAGTGATGAATCTCATGTAGTAACTTAGAATGGCAGATTGAGCATTTGTAAAATATTGCCCTTGTACCGTATACAAAAGTTGAATAAGCATTCCCAAAATTTGGTCAAAGTTGAACAAGCAAACAATGGTAAAAAATTGAGCAAGAGGCTGACAAAACACACCAACCACCTTTTGGAGCTGAGTGATTATAAAAACACAACTTTGAAATTCATTAAACAGATGATGCAGCAAGGAATAACGAGTTAATCAGCAGCTTGTTTATCTTTCACTTGGTCAATATACAATGGCGATTGTTAAATAGTTGACAGAGACTTGTCGAAAGAATACGGAAGTTAAAGGCTGATTAAAGAATTTGAGAGACGACTGGTCAGTTTTGTATATAAAATATACAAAGAAACATTGACCAAGTACTTGCTTTGTGTGGTTCTCTGAACTTGCTTGCTGCAGGATCTTTCGCCTGGATAAAGATAAAGGAAGATACAAGTAAATGAATTTCCATCTCTCCTCATAATTTACAGAGCTTGAATTTTTCCCATGGCCATGCTCCCCACCATGCTCTCTTTTAAAACAACCTCCTCTTCTTCCTGTTTCCGAACATCGTCATCTGTTGAAACAGTTGCAAACAATGACGATCTTTTAATGGAAATACTTCATCGCCTTCCGATAAAATCTTTGTTGAAATTTAAGTCTGTATCAAAACATTGGCTGTCTCTCATCTCGGATCCTTCCTTTCTACTCCGCCTAAGCCTTGTCCCTCAACCCACCACTGGCCTCTTTATGCGTGGCCTCGCCAGTCCAGAATATTATTTCATCAGTCTTGGTTCCACTCCTTGTTCTGCTCCTTTTAAATCTCTCACTTTTGGAAACAATCCATCATCAGGTTCAGGGATCACTATCGAGCAATCTTGCAATGGCCTGCTATTATGCAGTTATATTGGAGAAATTGCACATCGCTCCGACTACTATGTTTACAACCCCACCACACAAAAGTACACTTTGCTTCCCCCACCCCTCGTTGAGAGTAGAAATTCTGGCTTTAATTTAGCATTTGATCCTTCAAAATCACCTGACTACCAGGTCATTTGCGTACAAAATTGTCAGATTTTCGAAGATGGAAGTCATCGGATTGAGATTTATTCATCAAAAACAGGGACATGGAGAGTGTGTAGAGCTACTTACGCAATTCCAGTTTATTTGAGTTACACATTTTATCAGAGTCTAACGAATGGTGTGCTTTGGAAAGGCTCCATATACTGGATTAATGAGCGGTTATGTTTCAACATAGATGAAGAGAAAATGCAGGAAATGCCATTGCCGCCTTCTGCAGATGGATGGGCCGTGAGATGCTTCCATTACTTGGGAGTTTCACGAGGCCATTTGAATCTCATTGAGAATTATGGTCCTGCTTTATTTAATGTTTATGAAATGAAGAATGACTGCTCTGGATGGTTACTAAAGTATGGTGTTGATCTTCGTCAAGTTGCAGCAACATTTCCTGAGATTGTCAAGAGCCATGCTGATCCAGAAGGCTACAACTACTATAAAATTTCTACCATTTGTGCTGTAAGGGAAGAAAATGAGGAGGATTCATATTTGGTGGTGCACTTACCAGGGAAAGTAATTCGTTACAATTTCAAGAACAAAACATTCAGGAAGATATATGATTTCGTTCCAAGTGAATTCGAATTTCAGTGTGATTTTGGAGATGGGCTTTATATTACTGGAGTCGAATTTGCAAGGTTGTACGCTTTTCAATATACAGAAAGTCTTGCTTGTGTTTAATGATCGTTTCTGCTCAAAGTACGAATTTCAACAGTATATACTCATGATTATGAATAATACTAAAGATTATTTTGCCTGGTCCCTCGGCCTGCAACTTCTTGCTGAGCATCCCTCAATGGAAATCCGAGGGAACATAACATTTGTAAAATATTTACATCCCATCTGTCCCGTCAAAGTTCAGATAACAAGCAAAGTCTGCAATTAATATTTCTATAAACATCACAATCTATAACAAATTCCAAAATAAAGAAAAGTAAAAAAGCAAAACAAAAGATTCCATCATACTTTGAATTTTAACTTCCGTATTCCACCAACCCCCTTTATTATTTGAGTTGGTTGTTAGGGTTAATGACTATTCTGTTTCCCATACAAACTTTGACGAAAGAACATTATCTTTTAAGTTGAAAATCATTTTTCTGACTGTCTGTTTTAACAACATACTTTTGTAATTCTGTACAAGTTTAATATCATTTACATTCCTCATTCTGCCAAAATTCCATTCTTATTTAATTACTTCATTAATTTTTGTTCTTCTCTTCTCTAATTTCTGGATCATTGGAAAACACACAAAAAGAGTTAAAGAGAAGTCATCAATGACATTGAAGAGGAAAAGAGGCAAGTCGAGAAGATGAAACAAGAGGTGGGACGACAACAAAATCAAAGAGGACACCTTGCCACCATCGTTAGTGTTGCTCTTGTTGATGTTCCTTTGTCTTTGACTCAGTCTTATCATCATCTTCTTTTATCTCTATTGTGGACATTATCATTTGTCTCCTTGACCACCTTTATTGCCCTTACTTCTCTATCTCCTCCCTTACAATCACATTATAACATTTCAAAGTTTATTAAAGTTCAAGGAGATTGAAAATAAGTGGGATGTTTGGAGTGATTCAAGTTTAGATATAAGCTATTGTTGGAGTAAAAGTGATGAATTAATCATGCAAACTATTTGTGTTTGTTCACGGTTAATTTCTTCTAGTGAAAGATGTTAGATTTATGTCATAGTGGATTTAATTTTAGGCCAAAGGACTATTTCCCACCCATAGTTTGAGGAGGGGACAAACTACCAGCCCCAAGGTTTCAAAAGCCCAAACTCCCACCTTAAGCCAAAATTAATATTAAAAAATAATAGTGCACAGTAATAATGTAGGGGCATTTTTATCTTTTCAATATTAAAATTTGATAAATTAATAAAATAAATTTTATATAAATATAAAATTTTAAAAAAATTTAAAAATATTTTTAAAATTTAAAAATTGAAGCAGCTACCACCGCCCATAATAGAATCAAGTGGCCATTTCCAGCCACCTAGTTCCAGAGGAGGCTAGATCTAGCCTCCTCGTTTGGTGGAGGAGGCCAGATAGGCTGCCTCCAGTTTTGGTAGAGGTGATCAGATATAGCTGCCTTCGCCAAAAATAAAGGCCGAAAACGGCCAATGGGGCCAAGACCGACCCTTTACGACTGTTTTCGGCTCCTAATTCTGTCAAAGGTAACCAGATCTGATCACCTCCTCCAAAACTAGAGGCGACCAATCTGGCCGTCTCCACCAAACAGAGAGGCCAGATCTGTCCTCCCCTAGAATCAGATGGCTCGAAATGGCCATCTGGTTCTATTATGGGCGGCCACCGTCGCCGGCACCAACGGCGGTGGCTGCTTCAATTTTTAAATTTTAAAAATTTTTTAAAAAAATTTAAAATATTTTTTGAAAATATTTATATTTAAAAATTATTTTATAATTTTATTATAAATTTTTAATTTTTAAAAGGGTTGTTTCGTTGTTTTAGTCAAAA
Source organism: Anacardium occidentale (assembly GCA_026122585.1). Lineage (NCBI taxonomy): Eukaryota > Viridiplantae > Streptophyta > Magnoliopsida > Sapindales > Anacardiaceae > Anacardium > Anacardium occidentale. The sequence continues at coordinate 217,695 of JAJEJH010000153.1, forward strand.
AATTATAAAAAATCCTTCCAAGGGTAGGAGACTAGGTTTTTGAAACTTGGGAATGACAGTTTGTCGCCGCCTCAAACTATAAGTGGAAAATAGTTCTTTGGCCTTATTTTATTGGACAATGTCTCATATATGTAGGCTAAATTGAATGTAGTTTAAATCATGTAATTTGCGACTCTCTTTTACATTTTAACTTTGTTGACTGCTTTTCTTTCCTTTCTTTCTTTCTTCTTTTTATTTTTTTTGGTTGTTGTTGTTGATGAAGCTTTTGTATTTTTAAGTATTATAGTCAAACCTATATCACTCATGGAAGTGAGAAATTTCAATATTTATATTTTACAAGCAAAAAATTTCATTAGGAAACTGTAAGAGTACAGGTTTCCTCTCTCAAATGGTCAAAGGACTTAATCCCACCTCAGCTTTCCCTAAATGATATTGTCTTTTTAAAAATTCAAACACTTACCCATTAAGTATTTTATATCTAATTGTGTCAAATTTTTGGATGAAATCATCAAAATACTCTTATAAAAAAGATAAAAAATTATAATAAAAAATATTAAATTATTAGAATATTTAAAAATAATTTTTAAACAATAATAACAAAATATCAAAATTTAAAATTAAATGACGGTGACCAACAAAAACCCCAATACATGGTTGAAAAAGGCTACTTTTTGGCCATCGATGAAGGTCGACCTTATTTTTTCGATACTTTTTGGCCATCATCAATAGTGGAAGGGACCAAATTTGACTGCCTCATGCAAACGAGGTGATTAGTGACTAAATGATTATTTTTAGCCACTTAATGAGGTTTTTGTCAACGGTAGTGGTCACTGTTTTTAATTTTAATTTTTTACATATTATTTAAATTTTATTTTATTTTTAAATTCTTTTTATTCAAAAAGATAAAAATACATTTTTAGTTATTGAGAGCTAACGGTTAACCATTAAATTTAACTATTGATTTTAATTAATAGATGAAGGTTTGAGTTTTTAAAAATTAATAAATGAAACTTTTTTATTTTAGAAAACCTTGGGTGGGATTAAGTCCTTCGAGCTTCTCAAATTATAAAAAGTATATATTTTTTCATATTAAAAACTTTGGAAGTTAGTTTCTCTTGTCAAACTATGGTAGACCTAAACTGAACTAGCTTGAGTTTAAAAGTTAACTCAATTCGATTCAATTTGACTTAAATTAGAGTCAAGTTCAAGTTAGAAGGTTCAATTCATTATTGAAACTGAGCCAAATTTAAATTACAAAGAGTTTAACTTAGTTTGACTCACAAATTGAATGAATGACTCAATTCAATTCGAACTTGACTTATGACTCGATTCAAATTTTATGAAATTATTGTTAAAATGATATCGTTTTATTCATTATTATTTTATTAATTAGTTACGAATTTGAATCATAAATCTAAGCTACAAATTCGAATCATATAACAAACTTGAATTAAAACATTTTTATTCGAATCAAACTCAACCAACTTTAACTTAAGCTTGTGCCTAATTTAAATTGAACTATTTTTTATTTGAGACAAACTCGAGCCAAGGAACATTGAACCCGATTCGGTTCATATCTGCCTCTGTTATCAAACTTCAAATGTAAGAACCGGTCTGCTAATGGTTTCATTTCTCACTTAGGATATTTTATGACACATCCACGTTATTTTCAAATGAATTATTGCTATGAATTATTCAAAACAGCCGGCCGCATGCAGGTTTGGATTTTAACTCTAATTAATTTCTACCATTGTATATACTAGTAGAATTGAAGTCAGCATGTTAACATCAATACTCTTAGAATAATCAAATTAAAACTGATTTTAATATGACTGAAGGGCAACAACCAGATAGGGGATTTGCATAGACTTGGTCAGTTTTAATTATATGAGTAATCATGTTGAAAGAAATGTATTTAACCACCGAATTGGAAAAACTAAGGACTGACTGCAGCCACCAAACGTCTGATTGAGTCGCATTCTTTCAAAGAAAGCCAGGCATAAATATTAGCCTATTCAGTCTCTTCAGAATTGTCTCTTCATATTCATACTCTCTCCATCAGAACACACTCAGAGAGAACTACAACTATGTCTGCCTCCTCTTCCTGCCAGTACCAGCCATCTTTGTCTGCAGAAATAATTGTAAACAATGAAGATCTTTTGACTGAGATACTCGTCCGCCTCCCTGTCAAATCTTTGCTCAATTTCAAAGCTGTATCCAAAAACTGGCTTTCCATCATCGCCAGTCCCAACCTCTCCCTCCGCCTCAGTCGTCTCCCTAAATCCATAACTGGCCTCCTTATGCGTCGCAACAACAGTCCAGAATATAATTTCATCAATCTTGGTTCCAGTCCGTCTCGCGCTCCCTTTAAATCGCTCACTTTCGGAAACATCCCATCACGAATTCACATCAAACAATCCTGCAATGGTCTGCTATTGTGCAGTTCTTTGCAAGAAAATGCTCCTCGCACCGACTATATTGTTTACAACCCCGCCACAAACAAATACGCTATGCTTCCTCCAGTCTCTAATGATAAGGGGGCATTGTTTCGTGATGTTGTCTTGGCATTTGATCCTTTGATGTCACCTTATTACAAAGTCGTTTGTGTGAAAGATAGTTTTCTTTCAGAAGGTTCTTTTCAGATAGAGATTTACTCGTCCCAAACACGGACTTGGAGACTATGCAGTTCTTCTTTCAATTATCCGAATAGTCCATTTTTCATGGAGGGAGTTTTCTGGAACAATTCCATTTACTGGTGCAAATCGAGTCCATCTATATATTTCGACATGGATAAAGAGGAAGTCCGGGAATTAACAATGCCTAAGAATATTAACGGATCGGATGAAAAATGGAGTTGGTATTTGGGAACATCTCGACGCCATTTGCATCTCATTGACATTTATAGCCCTTTCAATACCATTTTCAACATCTATGAAATGGAGAAAAGAGAGGATTGCTGCAGGTGGATCGTGAAGTATCAGGTTGATCTTAGTCTGATAGTAACATCATATCCTGAGATGATTAAATGCTTTCATGCAGACTTGCATTACTATTTATTCTCGACATTATGTGTCGTGAGGGAAGAAAATGATGATGATTCGTATTTGGTGGTACATTTACCTGCAAAGGTAATACGTTATAATTTCAAGGATAAGAGTTTCAACAAGATCCATGATTTTGCTTCAACTGATTCTGAACATCAAGGAGCCTATGAACATGGAAATAGACAAGTAGCCGATTTTGATTTCGTGGGTACAGCTGCTTTTCAATATATAGAGAGCCTTGCCTCCGTCTGAAAGATTCTATTCTTTTCTGCTGTTAATCTCAGCAGGTGTACTTTCGTTATAAGATGTATAATATGAAGACCAAATTGGTTTAAGAAGTGTTTATTTCAGTGGATTGCATGTTATAATTGACCAAGTACCTACATATTTTAGCTACCGAAGAGGTGTTGGTTTTAAAATTGTTTAATTCCCTTGCATTGTATGCAGGCCAACTAAACTGAAGAAAAATCAAGCAGGTTTTCCACTAAGAATTTATGTTTGGAGACAACTTATTGTATCCTTTTGCAGTGCGGATGAGGTTCAATTAGGGTAAATATTATCTCAAATATCTTCATTATTGATTAAATAGGATAAGGACCGAATAGATTAGAATAATGATTCAATGTCATTTTGAAAGCCAAGGCGCACGTATGAATTGTGACCAAAGTATATTCTCAAGGCAATATCCTGTCACTTGACCTTTTTTTTTTAATTCTCTTTGGTGAAAATTCCTTGATGGGGTTGGGCAGTCTTGTAGTTGACAATTGAGGTCGATCGATTGGTAAAGCACAACAGAAAATCAGCAAAATTTGGTTAGTTCTTGGACAATATGGAAACTTAGCTGCTCACAACTCTTAGGGACTGGTGTAGAAGAAACTATAGTCAATGTTATATAAAATCAACAGAGAATTATTCTAAATTTATTTTCAAAGTTGAAAAAGAAAAAAAAAAAAGCCAATTGTATTAAATTATATAAAATGTTTGGTAGAATCTTACGTATATCTTATGCTGTATCATGTTTGGTATATGAAAATTATTTTTATTTTAATACTTCCCAATAACTATTTATCCTTAGGCCAGAAGACTTATTCCCACCTTCGCTAATGATAAGATTTCATCAGTTGAATTTTAAAAAATCAAACACTCCTCTAGAAGCCATTTTTTGTTACAAAATACATTAGAGAAAAGATGATAATGATAATTTTAAATTGTATTAAAATATTCGTTCCACATGTTTTTTAAATTGAAAAGCGATTCAAAATATAAACAATTGGGCTAGTCAATTAATGAATCTGAAGATGACGGTAGAAAAAACTAAAAAAGAAAAACACATGGACGAATGACATATGGACATGTGGCATGCAAGATTTTTTTTGAAAAATTGAATGAATTTAATACAAATGCATATGGTTCATACGGTGAATAAACACGAAACTAATCATTCATGTGACATAAACGCAATTAGTCATGTGTTGTTTGTATATGGAGACGAGTGACAATCAAGATAAGATATGTCGGTTCGGAATTGTTAATGTTGAGTTTTCGTTGACTCAAAATAATTAGGTTTCAAGTTTCCAAACTGATGTTGATTTATATCAAAAACATAAATCTCTGGCCAAAGTATATATTAATAGTCGTATACTGGTGAGTTCATGATGACATGTTTCGTATATTATAATCGAAGATTCGATAAGTGATTGAAATAAGGATTTCTTATCGAATGATGGACTCTTACTCAATTCAAATACGATGACGTAAAGATTTTACCTATATGGTATGTATGATTGAAAATTTGGTTCAATGAATTATTTATTCATCATGGTTTAAGGATTATGGATCATTGCAAGATGATATTCATAATCGTTGAGTCTTTGGAATTGTTTTGGTTCAAATTTGAAATGAGGCTCATGACTAAGCTATGATGCACCAAAAAATGTCAAACCATAAACCAAGGGCTTGAGTAAACCAAGAGAAAGAAATTTTATCTAGGTTGACTAGCACCTTCTAGAAAGGTAGTTGAAACAAAAATAATATTTAATATTATTTATTTATCAGTTTAATAGTTAGGGTGCTAAAAAAATACTTTAAAAGGGTTTGGTGTCTAATAAAGTAATTAATTAAAATGTTGAATATATTATAAGAACTCTTTAATAAACTTAGTTAAATAAAAGGGACATACATAATTTTTAGATTACAAATCACCCCATTGCTATATAAAGACATATGATAACTAATATTGAGTGAGAATTTTTATTTTTCCAATACAAAAGTTGTAAAAAAAAAAGGTTTTTCTCTAGCTTTCTCTCTCAAATATGTTTTTACTCCATTTTTGCTCTTGAAGGTATTTCTACTTGAAGTCTCGCAAGTGAAAGGCTTATCTCCATCTACGTCAAAGATTTTTGCTTGGGTAGATAATTTTCTATTCATTTAATGCTTTAAAAATTGTTTATTCTTTACTGTTTCTCGTGCGGACTTGCTTGCATGTATATGTGGTATGCATGCCCCTTTTTTCCATTGTTTTTCACCATAATTTATTATTTATCCTATACAAAATTTAAACTGGTAGGTCTGTAAAGATTAATTAATAATTTAATATTTAATATATGGTGTATAAAGTATATATGTTGTTATTTTAATAATAAATGAATTCGATAAACCCTAAATCAAATATTCCGAAACCCTAAATCTGAAATCTTAAACTATAAATTTTAGATAATAAACCCAAAAATACTAATGGGGTTCACTGAGGGCAAATATTATTATCCTAAATTTCCCCACTATGGAAAGCTAATGTGCATGTAATCTCAGCCACCTTGCAACAAATTAATTCATGTAAGAATTTTGACCAAATGCTATATAAAATGAACAAAGAATTACACTAAATTTTAATTTCAAAGTTGAAAAAGTAAAAAAAAAAGTAGTTGTATTATATTATATAAAATGGTTGGCAGAAGGTTACGTATATATTTTATGCCATATCATATCATGTTTGACATATGAATTGTATTGTATAATATTATTTTTATTTTAATACTCTTCCCGGATAATTATTTATCCTTGATTACAATTTTATTCTTTATGAAAAAACAGTACACGATGTTTCAGTTTCACCGTAAAAAAATTAATATTAAATACACGTTTCACATACATTCCTTATCAACATCAACAAGAAAATCCCATCTAATTTAATTAGTCAACTAATTTAATTAAGTATCATATTGTCCCCATTCCTAACTTTCAAGAAAATCCTAAACTAAATTCTCAACCTTATCCATCTCCAACACACTCTTATTTGCAAAATCTCAGATTGAAAACATGAAATCAAATAAGAAAAATCATTATATCAAGGTATTAATATAAATCTTTACTTGAAATTTTGAAATCTATTTATAGAATTATTTTATATTGTTATTATGGTGATATATTGTTATATTTAACATAAAAAGAAGTAACATCGGACAAGTGTAGACTAGATTTCAATATTTAGTGTATGACACTAAAATTTGATATAATATGTTAAATGTCAAAATCTAATCGAAGGAAGTGTAAGTGAAACTTTATACTTCAAATTGTTTAACAAAATTTTTTTCGTCTAACCTCTACGCTATTAGTATATAGTTTCAGGTAAATTGTTTGAGTTGGGGTGTACAAAGGGGTAAGTGTGACAATGTTACTCTAACGAAGGAACTAAATTAAACGTATAGGATATTTAGGGGATAAATAAATGATTTTAATTTAAGAGGAGGGTTATTGTGATTTTACATTTTTAAGGCAGTCTATACATTATTAACATAATTTTTTTCCTAAAAGTTTGTATGCATGTTTGTATTTATTTGTTATAAGTTCCAAAACTACAATTTGCTGAAATCAGCCCACTATATATACAACGAAAAAGGCCGAATAATTTGAACAACTAGAAGGCCATATTATATTCAAGCCTACATAGCAAAAGAGTTGCCGTTGAAGAATGGAAAACTTAAATTGATATTAACTGTAGGTTTAAAACAATAAAAGAATCCAACAAATGATCCAATGGAAGAGGAGCAACCATGCATCATTAGAAAGTGATTTATTTATTTATTTTTGCTATTTGATAGAATCCCCTTTGTTTGCATCTAACATATAAATCATTTGGGACTCCATATTCAAGACCCACCAACCATAGGATTATGGTTAAATTAGAGTCAGTTTTATTCTAGTCTATAAAATTCTTGGTCTTGATTCAAGTTTAAAATTTTTCGTTGATAATTTTTTATGTTATTCTAGATGCTCCTATCTTTTTGTCTGATAGCCCCCCAAACCATTCTTAGGATTATTCTCACACCCTTTCATTAATTGGGAATTGTGCTACTCGAACTCTAACCTTTTGTTTGTGACCCCTAACCCTAAAACAAGAAAAATTTATGCTGATACAAGAGGTTTATCATGCATGTCTTTTCACTTGATCAAAATGCATATGCATAAATGAGTTTATTATTGGTGGTCAATTACAGAGTATCATAAATTTATTAATGGGAATTCCTATCTAAATAGGTGTTTAGGATGTTGATGAACTCAATTAGTAGCATAAATTCAAAATGAGAAAACAAAGAAGGAAAATAAGAAACTACACAATAAGATTTTTAAATGATTATGAGGGAAATGTCTATATGCAACACCTCTCTCTATATACATACCCTTACATGGAAAATGATTGAAGAGATGTGCACAACTTAGCTTTTTAACATAACAACAAAATATGGGCATGTATTTGACATTTAATTTGAAGTGTGTCTGCAAAAAGTGTGATAAATAGAAAACCTCAATTTATAAAATGGTCATTGTTATAGTATAACTTTATAAATACAAATCAACTATAAATCAAAATATTATGTCCGATGAATAACTAGATCCCCAAATAAGTGCATAACACAAGAATTATCTCATGTAACATGTCTAAATCAAGCACTATGCAAAGAACGGTTTTGCCCTTCTACCTCATGTAACAAACAATGCTGAATAGCTAGCTCCCCTATATGCACCATTACTCACCCTTACTTGCAAAACCACAAAAAAGAAACGCATGAGTGAAAAACACTCAACATGTAGGTGACCTCTCGCCATTTAGCAAAACATAATTGAACTTGGCATTCCAATGTTAGAAAATTCATGTGGTCATAACGTAGACACCAACATGACCTAAAGATAAGCCATCCTGCATAGTCTTGTAAGGCCTAAACTGAACTTGACTTATCAAATGTCTCATGAAAGCATTTAATACCTCATGTGTCCATTAACTACCTATTGTGCCTTGGGGACATGTCGATTGGACTATTGGGCTAACTAGCCTTGATGATACCCTAGTCACATGGGGAACTAATCATAATCCCTCCCTTACCACATACTCATAATTATGGGACAACGAACTGAGAACCACCCTTGAGTGGTATATATCGTGGACACATATATGATGTATCTTATTGACCTTGTAAGGAACAAAATTTAAAGCCACTCCTTTACCATGCACTTTTGAAATGAACTATGCGGTTAAGGCTTCTTAGCACTAAGCGCATGATGCATCTCATTAGTACCTGTAGCATCTCAGGTTAGAAAAACCCTTAGGGATAAAATTTTTGGGGTTAGAAATGAGATTCAGGAATAGATTGGGAGTCTAGAAGAGTTTGAGGGTGAGTTAGCAAGTTTTCCAAAGCTATGTGGCCTTCATATGATTCCTTTAGGGAGGTTTTAATCATGCGAAGCGCGAGAAATGAATTATATTTATTTTCTCTGGTGCACTCCCGTGTACCATGCCCTGCACGCCCGTACAGGTGGGATTAAAGAGAGAGAGATGAGAGATTAAGTTATTTCTCACCCATTTCAACATTTTCCTTCTTTGTTCTCAGCAGCTCCCAGCCCTAGAATCGAATCCCAGTATCCGGCAACTCCTAATCCAGTAAGAGAGTAGATAGCTTTGAGTTTCCAGCAGCCATGTCAAGAGGTAAGTGTTCTCTTACTTCTTCCGGCGTTTCCAGCTTGTATTTCGATGTGTGATGATGTGGGAAACGTGTGTTTCCATTTTCAGCTTGTGGTAGTATGTTTGCATGCTTATGTGATGATGATTTGTTGATTATATGATGATTTCCATCCAGAATGCATGCTTGTCTCATTTATGTGTGTGTTAGTGTGAGAAATGTCAGATTTTCATGGTGAAATGCATGTTGATGGATGAAGGATGAAATTGATGCATGAGATGTGCTTATAGAAGTGCCATTGATGTGTGTTTTAAGTTAATTTGGTTTTGGTTGTGAAATGGCTTGGATTCCTGCAGTTCCAAGCGAGTCATGTCTGTGCAAGACAAGACACACGACCGTGTGCCCACAAGAGCATGCCCGTGTGCCCTTATTTCTGCAAGGACAAGGTCATGTGCACGAAGTACGCACGGTCTGGATGCAGAGGACACGACCGTGTATCCTGAGGAGCACGGTCGTGTGCCTGTTTTGTAGAAGAAATGTGCCCAGATTCCAGAAAAGCGCACGATCGGCTGCACGACCAGCGCACGACCCCGTGCGTCTAGGCACACGCCCGTGTGCCTTTGCCATGCACTCCTGTGTGTGTGTGCTGCACAACTGTGTGCTTTGCCCACACGTGCGTTAGCTATTTTCCAGAAATTATCAGTAAAATGAATTAAAAAGATTTGGTAACCATTCAGAAGGCTAATAATCATCAGATAAGCCAGAATTCAGATAAGAAATGCTGCATATGCATACCATAGTATGACATGTAGCCTGAAAGAGGATCTAGGGATTCGAATTCAGTAGTTTCAGTATTCAGAACCTGATATACGGGTTATAATTTTAGGTGAACTCGAGGGGGCATCTGTGGGATTCAGTTTTCTGACACCAGTCAGATTGTTCAGTATTATATTCAGCTTTCTAGCCAGTAGCCAGACTGTTCAGCCCACATGGCCAGATGCCGAATCCCTGTGTTCATCAATCTGATCAGCACAGCAGGTACCTTTGTGTACATATAGATTCAGAAGCATGCATCATCAGTTATTTTCAGTCAGCATGACATGACATACACATCAAGGCATGATAATTAATAAACATATAATCCAATAATCAGTTTCAGCGCCAGCAAGTGACTAAATGTATGAATAGAGTCGAGGCCAAGTATGTGGGTTTGCTTGTTACTTGCTTGGGTTGAGGGAAGTAGGGAATGCTTACTGGGTGATCTTTATCACTCATCCCTTTCCTTCTTCCTTCCTTTTCAGGTCGGAGTGCTGCTGGCAAGGAGCGGGTGGACTGAGGCTTGCGAGAGAGGACCCCACACACACTTTCCAGCATATATTTTATTTCAGTTTGGACCTGATGGGTCTTGTATGTAAATGTATATACTCAGATGTAAAGAACAGTGTACAGAATAGGTGTATATATGAAAATAAGCCATTATGGGCTCATTGTATATTTGAATTCAGTTTTATTTCCAGCTTCCGCTTGTACTTAAATGTAATTTAGCAGCAGAATTTTGTGTTTCGTAGGATTCCCGTCGCGGGTACCCAGATTTTCAGATTATTAATAAAAGAACAGTATTACTCTACAACAGGCGTACTCGTGGCGGCGGGTCTTACAGTACCTATCTCTCTTATAGCCTTATTGCTTTCACATAACTCACTACTTATGCACACAATTAGTGGTTATCTAACTTTATCCTACTTTTGTACACTTGTACTGATTTTGACCTAGATCTAAATCAGACAAGATTAGGTGTCATCTTCCACATAGTTGGACACCCTTAATTGGCTAACTAACCCTTTTTTTTTTCCTTTCTTACCTTATTTCTAGGCTATTTTAGTTTAAATCCCCATTATTTACTTTACTTAAGGTTTAGGGTAATTTTTCTTGTGCAACGATAAGTGTCTTCTCCCCCATTGACTAGTCACTATCATGAATGGATGCTCATCTCTTACCAAACGTTCACTCACCTTATAACCTAAGAATGAATATCATATATTTAAAACATATGAAGTCGTCCCACAAGATACCTTTCAAGAACTTGTCGATGCCCCTAAAACACAAAATTTCACGACATAAACTAGGCCTATGGTTGCTGAAATTTTCCAGGCAAGAGTCAAATACCCATTACTTACATAATTCTTGGCTTGCACTTGTACAATTTCTCAAAAACTTTAAAGCGCAACTAAAAATGTACATGATTTCTTTTTTTTTTTTTTATTTTTTTTTTTTTGTCAATAAAACTAAGATAAGTCTGGGAAATGATGAAATCTTTTTATTGTTTATGTTTTTGATTTCTTGGGATTTCCTCATGATTAATCACAAAATAATTAACTTTACCAATGCTACAACTTTAAGAACATAGTTCACTTAGAAGTATTTGTGATCCTAGGCAATAGTCCCTTGGGTTGCATGATTGTTGCTAGCTAGCTTTGACTACTTGGTTAAGGCTATTCTTTTTTCTTTCTTTTTACATTTGAATTACCAAAAAACAAAAAATTCAATATAAAACCATTTTTTTTTTTATTACCTTAGACCCACTTTTTTTTGAAGCCTTAGGCATAAACCTTAGTGCAACATTATCAGCCTATGCATCTCACTCACGAAACAACCCTAAAACATCTTCAATCCATGCAACTTGCATGGTAATGCAACCAACACACTAGCACACGTAACCAAGAAAATCATCCGAAATTTTTGCATGTATTTTGCTGTATTAAAACACCGAAATTCTGGCCTCAATTCCTCCATAAATCTGGACCAAAAATTCCATCCACTCGGCCATCAAAAAAGCCATCACAAGCGACCAAAATCTCCAGGAAAGCAAGCAACAATTTATCATACACAATACATATGGACACGCATTTAGATTTCGCACGCGAATATATTTTCATCAATTTCTTTTCAAAAGTCCAATACAATAAACTAGAAACCCAATTCCAAACATACACAAATTAGACCAAGATTTATACATATCGAAGAGGGAAGGATGCATCCCTGCACAAATTAGGAGAGCATAGAGTTACTGTAGAGTGTAGAACCTCCTATTTAAGAAGATCTTATTAGGCAAAGAAATGGTCTCATACAATCTCATCAAATTGTCCCAAATCTCTTTCATCATCTTAATTTAAAAAATGTTTAATAATACAAAGTAGCTATCTCCAAAATTAATTTGACAATAGCATTGCCTTCCATCTCCTCTCAAATTTCTATCTTCAACCAGACTAATTCGTTTTCCTTCAGTTTCTTGTAAGCAATTATCCTTTCAAAAACTTTTGCCTTTGTAAGCTTGATATAACATTATGCAAACGAAGTCTACATAAAATTGGTTAGAGTACTGCTATATGGGTGGTCATAACAAGAGTGAATTGACCATTTTATAATTCCACTCAAGGTTTATGTGAGTCTTGGGAGAGGTCACATCTAATCCACTACTGTCACATAGAGGTAAGATGATAACCACCCTTCTCGGCATAATCATCTAGCATTTTTCAGTTGGTTTACCCTCATAAAAAATAAACAGATGCATGCAAACATAAATATGAACAATGACAATTTTGGAAAAATTAGTTAACCTGAAATTTTATGCTAATAGCGCATAGACAGTGCCTGGTGTAAAAATTATTATCGCCTTCCAAATTAAAGATTATTACATTTACCCTGTTAGTAAGTTAAAATTTTAGTTTAACCCCCATATTGGAGTGAAGTTCTTTTGCTTACTCCTTGCATATCCCAACTTAGATAATTTACCCGAGATTAAATGCTAACACATAAATTTTAACAAAATATGTTAAATTTTGAATCTAACTGGCGAACAATGTCCAGTGTCTAAAATTCAATTCAGTCTTATTCAAATTCAATGAATTTCAAACACATGCACAACCCAATCACCAAAACAACAATCAAATCTATTAAATTCATGCCTAAACTGGAAAACCCAAACTTTGTCAAAAAACCTTCAATCCATAAATAAGTGCTTAAACACACGATTTTATCATAGAATTTGTATAAATGTAGCCAAGAAATGAGCACAACTAACCTTTCTCCCATTTTGTAGAGTGAAAAATGCTTCAATCTTTGAAAAAGTCATGAAGAACAATAACAATGACGAGAGAGAAAAACGCCAGATAATTCATACTATAATATATTATTTATTTAAATTACATTGTATAATAAAATACTATTCGAAATGTTATATAATATCTGTGAAAAATAATGCTAAGTGTTCGCTTAAAAAGCAACGATTACTTATCCACCCATGCAGGACAGAGGTGGATTGGCCAATTTTTGGCTCTATTCTTTACTTAAGTAGATTCTACCTATGAATGGGCCTGCAGGGGCGGATGCACAGCCACCCCTCTGCGTAACAATACTCATATGTGAAATATTTGAAATGAAATCCGGAAGCGACTTTTTACTATAACAAATTATATAAAACTAAATTTTAATATTAACTAAAATTAATGCAAATCATGAGACGATTTTTCAAATAAAGTAACAACAATAAGGTAAAATACAAATCGTATGTCTCAAAAAGAAAATTAAGGCTTAGTCTAGGAATATTCTAGCTCGTCTCCTAATCATTTATGAATCAATTTGTAAATTGGCTATTTGCCACCAGCTCTTGATGATTAGGTTGTTTTCATCTTTTGGTGATGGCTAAGGTTATCAAGGACCCATAACTGGAGGGAGAAGGTTATGGTTTTGTCAGGTATTCTGATGTTCAGATGGCTAACAAGCCGCCTCAGCCTTCTGTGCCTCCAAGTCCAGGCCCTCCAACATCAACAGTTCCAACGCTTATCCTGTTTCTTCTCAACCAGTTGATGGCTATCCATCTCAGCAGTTAATACCTGGTGGTCCTCCAGTCACTAGAAGAAGAGACAGTGCCCATAATATATATAATGGAATGTTTGTTTGTGCATTGTGCATAGTATTATCATTAACTACAGTTGATTTGTGCAGTTCCTTTGTAAAAAGGTAGTATGCTCTCAAACGCTTTTTTGAAGTGAATCTCCACTTGTTGTGCATTGCTCTCTGTATTAAAGCTTCGCCTAGAATATGAAATAACTCTTCTTGTTTTTTGTAACTTATTTACAATAATGTGCTAACCTTATTGTGTGCAAGGTGGTCAGGGTTTATTTCTCTGAGATGATAATAGGTTCGCCGTCGATGAAGATGTTTGGGGTCAGTAACTTGTAGGATTTTGAACTGGAAACTCAAATGTACTTGGTCTGTGGGGTTTGGCCATTCTTTGATTTTCGTGTTCAAGCTTGTTGCCTAATTCTTAAACAGCAGTATCTTATAAAATCTTCATATGATTCTCTGATGAAACTAGTATTAAAAAAAAAATCATGCTGGATTTTTTGAAGATTTATTTGGGCAACAACGTCTTTCCTCTGTATTTCCTAATCTTAAAATAGCTTGCCCTATAAGAAACCAACTGGAAGCTGGAACCTGGAACCTGATTTAAACAGGAAACCCCCTTCACTTGGCTTCACTTGTATATAAGGCCAACGCCTTAAACCCAACTTATTTCTATTCTTCTTGTTATTCTCTATGGAAGCTGCAGCCAAGTTCGTACTACCTGTTGGCTTTGTTTTTGACCCCACAGACTTGGAATTGGTGGCCTTTTATCTTTACAAGAAGATAGCAAACCAAGTAATTCCTGGTGTCGATTATTTCATTCCAGAATACGATCTTTATAGTTCTGAAGAACCCTGGCAGATTTGGAATTTCTTTAAACAACAGCTCGGGGAAGAACGTCGCAAAGATTTATATTTCTTCACGAAATTGAAGAAAAAGACTTCAAAAGGTTCAAGAATTGATCGTAGTATTGGAACAGGGACATGGCATGGAGAAGATGCTGGTGTAGAAATAATACAAGAAAATCAGAGGGTTGGGACGAAAAAGAGATATCGGTACAAGAATGAAGACTCCGATCAGCACGGTGGATGGATCATGCACGAGTACAGTTTGGATTCGTCTTTGCTGGGTTCGGATCAACAGGACGATTACGTGGTTTGCCGTATAAGAAAGAATGAGCCGGCTCTGCAGAAGAACAAGAGGGAACAAGTGGATTCTGAAAAGAAGAAAAAAAGAAGGAAGGTTCAAGAAGTGGATTCTGAATCGCAGCCACTGGCAGGAGTTCCGGTTACAAGTTCCTCTGACAGCAACACCATTGTGCAACAACCATTAATAGAAACTGAAGATGAAGATTATGGCTTTCTCTACCAATTTGCGTATGAATATAAACACGATGACTCTCAACTGTTCCTGGACATTAATGATATCTTTACAAGTTGAAGAGCCCTTCCCTCAACTTGAATTTTTGCAATCTTTTTTCAAGCTGATGTCATGTCAGTGCTAATGGCCAAGCTAGTTCAGTTCATTTTTCAAGTGTGTTTCCTCTAAAATTTTCATTTTTTTTATTTTCCTTAATTTTTTAATTCTAACCCTTAATTAAATCCAACTGTAATTAGATCTGTAATAAATCCTTTTTGTTAGTATAATATAGCTTATTATTATTAGACCTATATGATTTGAGACTTGAGACTTCAGTGCTGAATTCTTCATTCTTATCATTAGACGTCCCAAAAGAAAAAAGAAATACTGCATACTATGAGAAATAAAGTTAAGTTAAATCCTCTCAATATCCCATATATAAATCATCACTAGGAATTCAAATAACCCCAACATCTGTTGTTTCCAATGATTATTGAATTATTTTCAGCCTTTTCACCAGTCCAGCGTAAATATATATATATTTTTTTTTCAAATTTGTGTTGAATATATATGATAAATAGCGATGAATAGCACAAAATCAGTTTAGGGAAATTTTTTTTTAACCCAAATTTAAAATACCTAAATCAATCTAACCCCAATGTTTTGAGTTAAGCAAAATTAATTATAAAAAATTTTTAGATGAAAGTACTCGTATATAAACATACCTTCAAATTTGTTTTCGAAACTTTAAAAATCATGTAACAACTTAAATTCAAAAAATTCACATGAACCAGCCACAAAAACTGTTCAAAACCACCCCCTGAACTGTGACCTTTCTCGAGCGTTTTTTGACACCTTTTGGTGATGAAAATGGCAAAAAAGATAACCAAAATGATCTTATCAAATTTCCTACTTAATAGTGGTTAGATTGATGTATTTGAGTTAAATTTTAGATGTATTCTAGTGTCAAAATCCTGCCAGAAAACTAGTTGAAGAATAGCTATTCATGATGTTTTGCAATGACAAAAATGGCATAAAAAAATGTAACCAAAACCTTCTTTATCAAATTTCCTACTTGATAGTGTTTAGATTGTTGCATTGTAGTTAAGATTTAGGGTGTATTTTGTGTTTAAGTTTTGGAATCTGGTTGAAAAATCAGCCAATTGTCTATTGCTCTAGATGAAAATTTTTTTATGGAATAATGTTAAAGTGTGTGTATGATGTGTTGGTGTTGATTTTGTCACAGAAAATAGTGGAATGATGGTCAATTGATGTGTTTGCGCGATTCGCGACTAGTTTCAGAGTCTGATAAGGGGCTTTTTGTGAGTTTTGAGAGTTTGAGGCTATTATGTGTTCTTTGAGAGAATGCACAAACTAGGGGGCTTTTTGTGAGATTTCAACAACTGGGGAGTTTTTAGTTTTTTATATTTTCCATTTAAGGGATATTGACGCATGGTTTTTGAATATTTGATTCGTTTTTCGAATAAAATATGTATTATGATAAATATCATAGTTTTAGGGTTTTCTACACGTAGTTTTTGGATTTTCATTCTATATTTTTGAAAAAGAATTAAAATATATTACATACATATTTTTGAGGTTTTTTTATGTTAGTTATTTTAGAGTTTTTTAATGTGTAGTGTTCAAATTTTTTGTCTATTTTTCGAATAAAACATATATTATGATAAATAACATATCTTTAATGTTTTAGATGTATAGTTTTCAAATATTCAATTTATATTTTCAAAGAAGAATCAGAATAGGATAAATAATATATTTTTATGGATTTCTTTTGTTATCCATTTTAAAGTTTTTTTTTTTACATAATATTCAAAGTTTTGATTAGTGTTTTTTGTATAAGACTTGCATTACGATAAATAACATATATTCAGACTTTCTCATGCATAGTTTTTAGATTCTCAATTGTATTTTCAAATAAACCTAAAAATATAATAAATAACATATTTTTAGAGTTTTAAGATGTAATCCATTTTAAGGTTTTTTTTCATGTAGTTTTCAAATTTTATGTCTGTTAATTCTATTAAGACATGCTTTATGATACATAATTTCTTTTTGCTTTTATGCAAAGTGAAACACGAAAAATGGATCCAAAAATACCCAAGAATTTAGGTTAGATGTAGGGCTAGCTCAAGACCTAGATCACTAAAGAATGTTGAAGAATGCTTTTGATAAATTCTACAAGAATGATACTAGGCAATCCTCGTGCATGCCGAACCAAAACATTGAAAGACTCATCCATATTTGTAGTCATAATATTATACCACAAATTTGGGTGAAATGCCTACAACCATCGCGTATAACCAATGCTGATAAATTAATGTTTCATGTTTGGGTTAATGCATTCTATTGTTTTAAATAGTGTCTTGAAGTTTGCCATTGTATAGGCATTGTCTGCTTTCTAGTATAGAGGTGTCAATATTAAGTGACTCTTGAATTTAATATTCATGTTATCCAATATATAATGGCAATAACATCCATGGTGAACATAAGAAAGACTTTATACGAAAATGATACTGATATATCGATATGAAATGATGGTCAACTCTAGTATATGACCAATACAAAATCTTAGCCTAATAAGAAACCAACTCTATGATGTATAGTCCGCCCTACCTCTAACACCAAATACAAAAGGATAGATTTAATTATTTTCATTCTTTACAACGACAATAAATAGAGTTTTCAAACATCTACCCTTCAAGAATACCCCATCAATATAGATGATAGGTTTAACCCATAGCCATTGATTCTATTATGTTTAATAGTCTCAATATTTGCCAAGGTGTCAAGGTTATAAAGTATTAAGTTGTAAGGTAGTTTGGTTGCAAGGTAAATAACTCATATGGTGTGTCATGAATTGCTTTAAGTGCCTAGTTTTTTGGCTCATCATGCCTACGATTAAGAGATGTCAATTTTATACTTTGCATAATGTCAATTATGATTTTCTTCAATCAATATATAGTCTTAATCGATGTAAACCTCATCGTCAACAATTGAATTAATGTTCGAGCCCTAGCTAAATGTTAACGTAACATTATTTAATCTCTCGTACATGTGTGTTTAGTTACCGAGCGTCCCAATTGAAAGAAGTTTAACTCTCCAATTTGAGTCGCCTGTATATTCCATGTGCATGACTAATTAACACATATCGCCTCTCATCTCAATTTTGTTAACTTCTTTACTTCGAACTGGTATCTATTTTGTATAACTTGTTTTTTGAATGCATCTATTTCGCTTTGTTTATTGGCAAATATGTCCTTAACTTTAAAATAGTTGTCATCTCTCTACAATCTTAGGGCACTAGATGTAAAAGGTAGGTTAGGGCATTCAAGTAACCATTGAAATCCTATGACCGAAACATTTGGCACACAGGTTTCAAATGACCATGCATAAAATTTGGCTCTTGAACACCACTTAGACTGACTGTGTCATACTAAACCTGTTTGTGCGTGTAGGTAGGTATGATATTTGGCCAATCCAATAATCTGGGATGCTAAAATACTATGACCAACGATCGCATTCAATTCATGCTTTTTCTACTCAAACTCTCATTCTTTAGTGGGAATATCATTTATGTCATCCTTTTGTTCAAACAAATCTTATGTGAGCACATCATGTTGACCATCAAAGTATTCACCAATAAATTCTTGTTCTAAATTGATATTTGTTTATTTAGTCGTCAATATAATCATCGTCATTTTCATCCACATCATCTGCATCATCTTCATCTATATCATCTGTGGGGACCCTTTAGAACTCATATGATCATAAGGTGTAATTTAATTCAAAACTCAAACAATTAAATTACAGAGTAAAAGCAAAGGCTTTTTCTATTTAATTATACAATAAAATCTTTCAAATCTCTATGACACAAATAAAAGTAATAGATTGAGATCATATCATTATGTTATAGCACTTCCTTCGTACAAGAACTAATAATTTGGAGATTTTAAGTGTATATTCAAAGATAAGATTTATCTTTTTATGTTATATTATTTTTTATAATTGAAAGTCTAGGTGGATAGATTGCTTAAGCACAACACAAGGAGTAATGATTGGACAAATGGAATTGAGATTGTTCTCAAGGGGTTGGTAGAGGAGAAATATCTATTTTACCGAAATTATATTATTTCAAGTTAGGAAAAAAAATATATGTAAGAGGTTTGGTTTTACTCTATTTTTTTTCTATTAAGTCTCTCAAACAAGGATATCTTCATAAATTATATATGAGAGGTTTGGTTTTACTCTAACTTTTTTCTATAAAGTCTCTCAAACGAGGGTATTTTCATAAATGATAAAAAGTATTTACTTTAAGTTATTTTCTTCCTATTCGAGTCTATAAAAATGAATTCGTTCCAATCGTTTGACCAATTTTTTCATTTAGAATTTAATTAATTTTCCAAATCTGTATTCAACATTATCTCAAAAAAAAAATCAAAATGGTTAAAATTATTTACTCTCAAATGCATTTTGATATGAATAAAATAAATATAATAATTAACAAAATATTGAAAAATTAAAAACAAATTAATTTGAAATTTTGAGAATTGATTGAGCGAGTTCAAAACTTATGAATTGATATAAAAATATTGCAACTAAGATTGATAGAGTTAAAGACGGTGGTAAGTGAATTGTTATGTGAAATTGTAAATGTCGGAAGGTCTATTTTTAGTAAATGGAAATTCAAAAAGTAAACAAACAAAAAACAAAAAAAAAATAAAATTAAGAGCACTTGAAAGTTGACATAAAAATATTGAAATGGAGAGAGTTGATGGAGGGATTGATTGAATTGTAATCTGAAATGTGAATGAAAAACATAGGGTAATTATAGATATAGGAAATAAGGGAAAAAAAAATTAAAAATTAAAAAAATATATGCAGTGTCAACCTTTGTTAGGTTAACCCCTCATAGTCTGGGCATGGCTTGTGAAACCGACGGGCTTGGCATAACCCATTTTTCATGGGCCAACCCAGCCTCCCTAAAGTGACCCGATCCCATGTTATGTCTATTCTCGAAACTATCTGGATACTTTCTGTCATACCCTTTTTAACAAATGGATTTTATGAACTTCACTTGGTTTTAAGGAAGAATTTTCGACCGTAGCTAGAGGTAAGGTAAGGGCCCAACTAAACCAGCCCATACTTCCACTAGAGCCATCTGCTTTGTGGGAACTGCCAACAGCATTAGCAGCACCGAAGCATCATAATAAGATCAGAGATAAACGTAGCCAGCAGATCCAGTGAAGGTATTTATTTCTGTTGTTGACCTTGCTGAGCACAACAATAACAATAATTGTTCTGAGCGAACTGTCAATCATAGCTGGTGAGACGTGAACGTGTCAGGCTATTTCATTGAAGCCTTGAATATATAAGTTTCCTATAAAGCTGAAAATAGATTGATTTTCAGAGTGCCAACTCAGTACAGTACAGGGGATTCTATCTTCTATCCTTCTGAAGTCAATTTTAAAGGTTACGACTCTTGTCAGTTTGTTGAGTTGCACTATTAGATCAGGCCAAAGGACTTGTTCCCACCCATTGTTTCGGGGGGGGTTGTGTAAATCTCACCCATTAACTTTTAAAAACTCAAATTTTCATCCTTCAATCAAATTTAATATTAATATAATAATAAATAATAATAATCTAAAATTATTTTTATCTATATAATATTAAAATTTGATAAAATCATAAAATAAATTTTATTTAAATATAAAATTTTAAAAATATATTTAAAATTAAAAAAGATTAAAATAACCATCACTTTTAAAATTTTAAAAAAATTAAAATAACCATCTCTGTCAATGTCGGTGGCGGTGGCCACTGAAAACTGAACCAAGTAGTCATCTCCGATCACTTGATTCTAAGGGCGGCCAAGTCTAACTTCTCTATTCAATAAAGATGACTAAATTGGCCACCAAAAATGATTGGCATTTGTTCTAACGGCTATTTTCGATCATTATTTTTGATAGAAAAAACCAGATCTGACATCTTCCTCTAAAAGGGGACGACTAAATCTGACTGTCTCCACCGAACAAAAAAACCAAATCTGATCTCTCTTAGAACCAAATAGTCAGAAACAACCATCTGGTTCACTTTTCAACGACCATCGTCGTCTGCTTTAATTTTTTTTAAAATTTTAAATTTTTATTATATTTAAAAATTATTTTATAAATTTTTATTTTTTAAAAGATATTTTAATCATTTTATTTAAAAAATTATAAAAAAAATATTTAAATTTTGATTGAAAAATAAAATCTGAACTTTTAAAATTAAGAAGTGAAACTTTGAATCCGCCTCAAATTATGCGTGAGAACAAGTCCTTTGGCCATTAGATAAAGCCTCAATGGAACTGTCAACACTTAATGCACTTCAGTTTTCGTTGCTATTTGAATGATGCCGCTTGAGTGATAATAGAAGATTTTGGGCAACTTGGTTGAAGTAAATGGAGGCAAAGATCTTGATAAAAATACTTCAAATCTTCGGTAGTGATGACAAAGAAATAGTGCCTTGCTTTAGAGGCAGAAAATATTGAAGCGTTAAGAAGGAAACTAGAATGAGCAGTAGGCCGATGCGGTTGGATAATTAAGTGCAAAAGGGATTATGAAGTACCAATCTTCTTATTTTAAAGTTTAAGAATTAAGTAATGCCCTTCACAGCTGAACTAAAGATTGAAATCCTCCACTCAGCTCTCCATGACAGTCAGCTAAATGTTTGAAGGCTTCAACATAAGAATGTTATGCAGAGAATACATATATGATAAGCATATGTATTTGAAGGAATATACAATTAACAAGTTTCTAATTAATCAGAACATATCTGAAAATTGAATCTTTTAGGCAAAATATCACAATGACATCAACACTATGGTGATTCAAGAAGTGGGTCAAAGAATGAACCAACCATGGACCATGAAAACTGCCAATTTACAGCTACCATAGGCGTAGCCTAAAGAGTTTGGACACTTACCTGTTGTTGGAAGGAATAAAAACATCAGCTTCACTCCAAAGTACCTGCAAATTTTCAGGCATTCGAGTCTTTAAAGAGTTAAAATGTTCGACTTTATTCTTCATGCATATCCAGACACTTCAGAGGTCCTGCTGCTGAGGTCCAAAAAGAAACATACAATTTTGCTGTAGAAAAATTGGCTCTTTCTCACAAATTTATGTGCCTCCGCATGCTCGAGCTGGGACCAGAATTGATCCACCATCTTGTGCTGCCAATTTTTTGACGTTGAACAAATCTAATCGCCAATTCTGCTAGGCTTGTTGGATGTATGGCTAAAATCTGTGCAACCTTTGCCACAAAAGAATACCTAGAGATAAACTTTCTCCAACAAGATCCACATTCCACAATCTTTGTTCCATAGCAAAAAAGTTGAATTTTTGCCTTAAGAAAAATACAATTTTTACATGCTCCTTACATATGTCATTGTCATCACCATTACCACACTATCAAAGATAAACCAGCCTGAAATCAACCTTATAGTGGCCTACTACCAATATCAAGTTCAATTTCAGCACAATGCCAAAAGTTCTACTTTCCAATCTCTTCAAGCTTCTGCAGGATTTGTTTGGTGTTTGGTCTAAGAGAAGGAGAAGGAGAACAACAAGACATGGCAAGCTGAAAGAATTTGAGAATGCATTCTTCGGTAACTGTACCATTGCTTTTGCTAATATGCATATCTGGATGATACAAATTGAAGATTCTATGATCGAGGAGTGCATTTCGCATAAAATTTGGCAGATGAAAGTCCTCATCAGGAGTTGGATTCTCATTGATTGGTTCCTTTCCAGAAAGCAGTTCAAGCAAAATTACCCCAAAACTGTATACATCAGTCTCTTCACTTGCATCCTTCATTTTGATAAGTTCAGGAGCTCTATACCCCTGAGAAGCCGAAACTTCCAGCATTTCTTGCCCAGCAGTAGGATTTAATAGAAGATGTAAAGCAAAATCAGAGACGTATGGCTGGTAATTCAGATCCAATAATATATTCCTCGACTTAAGGTTTCCATGAATTATGGGCTTAAGCAATCCTGTGTGGAGATAATCCAACCCTCTAGCTATACCAAGGGAGATCCCGTAAATGATGGTCCATTTGTGAGACTCACCATTTCCGCCTGCTCATCGGAAACATGGTCTATTCAAAATTTAATTATGCGGCTAAATATACAATTTGATGTGAAATAGCAATCAAATTTAGATTGTTTAACCATGACAAGGACTAGAAATAAGACATGGAGAACAGCATGGTGGTGAACCCCTATTAGAAAGATGTCAAAATCTTTTTCAAAAGCGCAAGGGAAAAGGACAAAGGTGGGTACCGACACTGTAAAATATGAAACAAAGACACAAGAAACAAGAAACAATAAACTGCCGTCCAAAGTTTATTCGGACAAAATTAATAAAGGAAGCTACTATCATAATTAGCAATTGAAGTTAAGAGACAAATTAAACTGTTAAAGAGTCTACAACTAGTTTAACTTTTATAATCAATGAAAGTTAAAAGATGCCAAAATGAACACGATACTACTGCTCAAATGAAAATTACAAGACAAAGCCAAGTGCTTACTGAATCAAAATGAAAATTCCAATGGCAAATCCCAGAAGAGTAGTGCTATGATGCTAGAGAACTCAGAAGAGGAATCTAAAGGAACTCCATGTAATGTTCTTAAGTTATTATTCAAAAATTTCAGTGAGTATTTTGCTTTCAAATGAGTCGAGATCTGATGAAAAAATCAACATCTTTTTCTTGGGTTGCTGAACAAATTTATGAAAAATATAACATTTATTAAGAAATTAAAAAAAAATTAAATATTCTGTCCTCAGAATCAAGCTAGAGCAGATATAAACCCAGGAAAACAAGTCTAAAACTTCTCTCTGAAAATGAAACAAACACAAGTCAGGAAACTTACCTCTAATAAACTCAGCTAGAGTCCCATGTATATAAAACGGATGAACAAGAAGCTTCTCACCTCTCGACCCTGCATAAAATCCCAAAAGAGGCACCAAGTTGGAGTGCCTGATGCACCCTAACAACTCAATCAAATCACCAAACTCCTTATCTCTAACAGTACACACAGGCCTCAAAAACCTTAGCAACCTCACCGAGCCACTCCTCTGCAGGGAGGCCTTGTATAAAGTTCCATAATTTGATTTACCTATTACTTCTCCTGGCGCATCGAGAATATCAGAGATTGTAAGATCTTCACCTCCCTGGAACGCAACAAAACACTCTCTTTCAATGTCGGTCTCTCCATTTTTGTGCTTATTGTTTACTTCTAGGTCATCTTGCTCATCTTTTCTGGCTCTTTTGAGGTAAAAGAAAACTACGACAATGAAAATGATAAAAATAGTGGCTGAAGTGAGTCCAAGGACTAGTTTCAACATGTGGGTGTTTCTCATTTCATGTGAGTAGTGATTGTTTCCAGTGACTTGAGAAAGAAAAGAAAGACACAAGATCTGGGTAGAATGCAAAAGACAGAAAAGAGAAAGAATTAATAGGCATACAGAGTGTTTAGTTGAGTATAATGGAAAACGGTACAGTATGGTGGAAAGAAAAGCAGGGGAAGGAACAGAAAGCAGGAAGACGAAGATAGATACGAATTTTGCACCCCATTGCTTTTAATTTTAGAAAAAGAAAAGGCTGAATAATTAGGACTTTGGGTCGACGAAGAGGACGAGAGAGAGAGAGGTTGGTGTTTTTGGAGATGGAAAAAAGAAAGAAGAGAACAGACATACATTTAACAGAACCTGGTAAGACAGATCCATGTGATGTTTTTATGCAATTTGACTCCGTGGTTTTGCATCAGTCACAGGGCAAGAGAAAGAGCCAACTCAGCTCTTTAAAATTGAATTACAAAATTTTTTTTTATTTTCAATTTTCATTGCCAATTAGTTTTTTAATTAATTTTTAAAATTAAAAAAAATAAATATCTAATTAAAATCTTTTTTTACAAATCTACCCAAAAATTTATCTTATCTAGTCCTGCATGACACACGTGATAAACGAATCAATAAATTATTAATAAATTACGTACAAACACCAAACATAAAAGACAAAAAAATATATATTATACGAAAATATACATGATGAGTCTACAAGATATTAACAAACGTTTTTTATACATTGTACGCTTTCCTTGGCTTTTGAAAACTAAAAAACACACTTCATATGCGCATTATACGTATTACACAATACTCCTTTCAATTTTAAATACCAACTAAACACCCTACATTTTCAACTTCGTTAATATGCGTACTCTACACAAAATATGGTATAATACATGCAGTTGTTAAGCAACATATTTTATTCTATTTTAGTCACAAAATCAGTCCTAAAATAATTTATACCATTCTAGCATTACTGCGATACCAAATTTCATCCAAAATTATCAACGAACGGTTTTAGCATTTAAGTTTTTTTCAGTATAAAAACATCATAAATTTTAAGTAAAATCAATGAAAACTCTACTCTATACTTAAGAAAACCAATATATTAACTTTTTGTTTCATTTTTGTTGCCAAAAATCACAAAGATAATGTCAAAAATTGTTGTAAATCGTTAAATGTTTAAAACAAAGAAAAGTTGTATTATATCGATAACTGTTTAGATTTCACAATCACGCATACTACTTGTATTACGCATATGATACACACGTACTATATTTGAAAAAATGGTCAAATTGATTACTACATTAATTGGGGCTAAATACGAGTCGAACTGAATGTGAACATGCACAAGTTCGCATTCGAATTCGTTTCATACTGTTTGGGTTCATGTTCGCTAAATTTTTTTATAATAAAGTTCAGATTCGTATTTGGTTTGTACAACTCAGTTCATGTTTGACTCATATTCATGCTCGTATTCATGTTCGTATTTATATTCGATTCGTATAATTAGTATTTATATTTTATTAAAAATTATAATTAATACAAGTAATTAATAAAATATAATTAAAATTTTTTTAATTTAAGTTTGGATTCGTATTCGAATTTGGTTTGTATAGTTTGTGTTTGAGCTCGTATTTATTGGTTTTTATAATTATAGCTCGAATTCGTATTCATGTTCAGATTCGAACGGATTGTTTCAGACTTGTTTGAATCAAATTTAAAATTTAACCTTACATATAATACATATATCGTGCATGACTTGATACATGTAAAATTTTAAATAAATTTATAAAATGAATTTTAATTAAATAATTTTATTTTTTAATAATATATTTAATTTATATGATGGTAATTCGAAAATGATGAGTTTCAAATAAAGGTGCAATGACTTTATTTATTACGTGGTTTTGAACAATATTTCAATTGAGAGGGCCGTGTGGAATTATGGCTGAATCAGTGGCTGCAATTCTTTAGATAATGTGTATGATTCGAGGAATTGAGTTGTCAAAAATAAAAAATGTGCAGAGACAACTAAAAATGATGGATTGGAAATTAGGCGATCGAGACAAGGGGAGATGCCAAATAGGAGACGGGTGCATGACATAGAGAAGGACAAGATCGGTGTGAATAAAAATTGAAAAGACCAATCAACTTATTCCCACCCAAGGTTTTCTTAAATAACAATTTACGCCCATAAATTTTTTAAAAACTAAATATCTATCTATTGATCCTATTGATCTAAATTAAACATTAAATTTATTTAGTTAAAAATGTATTTTTATTTTTTAAATAAAAATAAAAATTAATTAAATTAATTTTAAAAATAATTAAAATATAAAATTATAATAATATAATATTAAAATAATAATAATAATAAATAAAAACTTAATAAAAAGATAAAAGAATTAATAAAAATTTTAAAAATTAAAATTAAAATTAAAAGAAGCAACCACCTCTGTCGATGATATTATTGGTGACGCTGGCTATTTTTTTAATTTTAATTTTATTTTTTTAATTATTATAATTTTTTAAATCTATCATTATTATATTAATATTATTGTATATTAATATTATTTATTTTATTGAAATGTATTTTAATTATTTCAGTAAAAATATTAGTGAAATTGAATGGAATTTAGTCAATAGATGGGTATATGACCTTTTAAAAGCTTTTGAGTGGGAATGTGTCATTTAGGGAAATCTTGGGTGGGACTAAATTGCTTAGCCAATTGAAAATGATAAAATGGACAATGAAATAAAATAAATAAATAAATAAAATACCCATTTGTTTGCAGCCAGGGTTTTTGCCACCACTTACCTAATTTTTAAACTCTCATAAAAAAATATCAGTTTGACCCAATAAAAATAATAAAATTCCCTTTAAATATATATATATATATATTATCTTTCAGTAAAACTAAAAGACATAAAAAAAATAAATCTAAATGGTTCATCGATCTAACCACCAATCAGTTAATATCGATCGTTATTTTAATTTAACAGATTCACACGATCTAATTTCAGAATTTTTTTAAAAAATAGTTTAACAATAATTGTAAAATAGTAAGAACAATGTTATAACAAAGAGGTAGATAAAGATAAAATCACAATAAAATTCAGGGCTAAAATTTGATGAGGGTTTTCAATTTCAGTAGTTGGCCACCCAACCCAATCCACTCAAGTTCATTTATTATTATTCCTTTTGAATTCAGAGACATAATAATTTTCTTTTTGTATTTTAAGTTCAAGGGCTTATAATTGTTACAGATCATGTCAACACCCACTCCAGGTGAAGCATCCATGTTTTATCACACACATCATGCATAAAAATAGAATGAAACCCTTTGTTGCCTGCCAGGCCCCTAGTCAACATATTTTTCAATTGTGGTTTTGACTTGACAAAGGAAACACACATATGCCTTCTTCTGTCTAACCTACCTTGACATGTTTTCCCTTGTCATGTTGTAATAGATTATGAGAAATACTCTTATAGTTGTTTTTTTATAATAATATAAAGACATCGGCCGGATAAATAATATTCATAATCATTAAAATATTCATTAACAACGATTATAATCATTACATTTTCATTCATTATGAAAAAATAATTAATTTTTTATTTTGCTAGTCATTAGGTTATTACACATTTAATCGAAAATACATTTACAAATAAAAAAAAAAATCATTTTAAGAAAATAGAAAACCAAGGCCTAAGTAGTTTTGTCTCATTTTAAATACTTTTAAATAGTTTTTACTATTTTAAAAAATAGTTTTGTTTGAAGTAGTTTTGACCGATTTTAAATACTTTTAGTTAGTCTTTATTTTATTGTTTTGTCTATAAAAAAAATGTAAGACAGTGACCTAATGGCTAATAAAATTAAAAACTGAATTCTTTTTTTTGTAATGAATTAAAATACAATAACTATGATCGTTATTAGTGAATAGTTTAGTAACCTTAGTTGTTATTGGCCCAACATTGGTCTAATGTTTTTAATCCTTAGTTCTCTCAAATTTTCTCTAAACCAAATCAGTATACATGCACCTAAGACCAAAACTCTATATTTGAGATTTACACTTGACCTTGAAACCAATTATTATTTCTTACTGTGCCAAGTTACTAGATTTCCACCAACAAATGGACAATATCTAGAGGTTGATCTCTTATCATCTTTGTGAATCTAGTCAAGAGCACTTGAAATACCTTTTATCCTCGTGTGACCAATCTTCTAAAAGAGTCGTCTTTTGTCAAGGGATGATTTCAAATACCTTAGACTTTAATGAATTGCATTTGGGCATATTAATCTTGGCTAGCTATAACAATGTCTAGTCAGTTGTGAGAGAGATAAATCAATTTTTCTATCAGTCTCTTATACTCTTCCATGTCAATTTATTCACCCATTATCTCTTATCTAATCAAATATGAGAGAGGTGAATCAATTTTCCTATCGGTGTTTGATATCTTTCCGCATCAATTTATTCACCCATCATCTCCTTTAAGTTGGTGATCAGCTTCAACATGCCTCTTATTTGGTCTGCACCCTAGCATTCCAATTTCTTCAATACATACTTCCTTTAATAAATGAAAGTTTTCATGTATAAGTGTGCAACTTTGGTTCCAAGAAAATATCTTAGCTTCCCTAAGTCCTTGATTTCAAATTCCTTGGTTAAATACTATTTAAGTCTAATGATTTCTTTAGAGCCATTTCTTGTCACTACTATATCATTCATATATTAGTATTATGATTCGATTATAAGACATAATTACGTTTGATGTCAAGTATAATTTTGAGTTACTTTTCTTGTAATAGAGTTCTGAAAGCTTAAGAAAAACTACTATCATCAATGTTAACACTTTTGAGTTTTTTTTTTTTTAAATTGGTTTTTACACTGAGATATGGGAATAAGATTGAGAAAGCCCTTACGAAAAAAAAAAAAAAAAAAACACGTGGATATAGTCGTTGATCTTGCATCCATCACTCACATACTCGTTAGCATTATCGATCCACATATTCACATATTACCTCATTATTTTTTAGTTTATGTATGATAATTTACACATGTAGTACGTTCAACTTTTATATATATATATATATATATAACAACTTTTTATAAACGTCATTATATTGAATGTGATATGTTCGACAATAACTCTTTTATATTAGACGATTAAATATAATACCGATATGACATTGTTTACACTACAAAAGAAGATAAATAAGCAAAGAGAAATAAACTCAAATAATGAGTTTAAATTTTACCCAAATCTGGTTGAGACATTCTATTAGACTAGATGTCGTGCAAATGAATTAAACAAAAGTTCGTTAAATTGGATTAACTTGGTCGACACCCTCCATTCGACCACATGGACAAATCTTTTATTGGTCTAATATGGCAGAAGCCCCTTTGGCAGCCAATCTTTTTCTTTATATATTAACCATATACTTTGTGATTGAAACCATGTTTCTTCGACCCAAAGCATGGGTTTTGCCTATAAAACATAGGCCTAAAATTATTGTTTTCCTAGTCTTGACCCCTGGATCCAGTTGAAAAATTAGTACCTAACACTTTTTAATCAATAATAAACATCATAACAACAATTCATCCTTATAATTGCCAAAGGACATATTCCCACCCAACATTTGTTGAAAACTTAATGGTGAAAAGGATAGTTTTATCTTTTTGATAAAAGATTTTAAAAAAAATAAAATAAATTTAATAAAAATATTATTAAAATATATTATAAAAATTTCTAAAATGCTTTTAAAAATATAAAAAATTAAAATTAAAAAAGGCAACTATTAATAAACAAATCAGAAGGTTGGAAACGATCCCCTCTAATCGCTCTGTTTGGCAAAGGAGGTTAGATCGACTTTCTCTATTTTTGCTAGAGGTGATTAGATTTATTCGTTTCTATCATCAACCATAGTTGAAAACAGTCGAAAATAATTGTTCTTGGCCCCATTGACTATTTTCGATTATGGTTAATGACAGAAGTAACCAGATTTGATCGTCTTTATCAAGAATAGGGGAGGTCGATATGACAATCTCTGCCAACACATGATGGCTATGAGGCAATTTTCAACCTCTTGATGGTCGTCAGTGACACTGTTAGCAATAATAATTTTTTTTATTTTTTATTTTTATTTAACTATTGAATTGTAATTTTATTATATTCATTTGTTGTAAAGAGGCTAGTTTAATCATTTTAATAAATATATTAACAATAGTGAATGAAAAATAATTAATGAATATTTATCTAAATTTTTAAAAATTAAAAAATGAAATTTTGTCTATTAAACAAAATTTAAGTAGGGATAAGTCCTTTGCCCCAATATAGATGGAAGGGTAGTTATTATTATTATTATTATATTCAAAGAATTGGTGGGGCAAAGGATGATGACTGAAAATAAATAATTTAAATAACAAAGGCACATTTATTGATGGGACGCCTCACCCAATTTATACTCAAATAAATAAAGAGAAACAATAGGCAACCACCCTGAAGAAAAAGTAGGAGTGACAAGCAGAAGGTATTTATATTTAGTTGTTTTAAAGACTGACAATTTAAGCTCTCATGATAACTAGGTGAATGTTGAAGGGGAATGCATGGATTTAAGCCGTCTGATTTGTTATATGAAGACAATACGTTTGAATTTAGTATATGAATATTTGTAAAATCAAATATCCATATGAGATTATTTTGGTCAAAAAATAAAAAAAAAAAGGGGTTACACTGAAAGACATATTGATCCAAAAAATTTGTAAAGAACACTGGTTTAAACTGATTTATTCATCATTAAAGAGAAGATGATAATTTAACAAATCAAATCGGCCTTGGCCTTGGCTCGGATCCTTGCAAGAGAAAATAGAGCTTACCTTGCAGTGATTATGGCGACCACAATGGTATCTGAGAAGGTTATAAAATTGGAAGAGAGTGGATAAAAAATGTGGGTACCGCCTATCAGAATGTAAAGGTTTACTCGCTAGAAAATCATATCACATGAATCTTCACCAATAATATACATAAAAGAAAAAAGGTATATTGTTGGATGGGATGCACTCGTAGGTTAGATTATACCAGACAAGAAGGAAAGAAAGAAAGAAAAGAAAAGAAAAAGTTGAAAGAATCAGATACCAAGATCTTTTTTTTAATTTTTTTATTGATTAATAACAACTGTATTGTACACTTGAGTGTATGGAATAGTTAGTTGTTATTCAGTGTTGGTTTACAATTTACAAGAACAAGAATGTATCTGATTTTATCAGGATTGTCTTTAAATAAAAGCAATTGAAAAACAATGTGTCAATGCCATCAGGGAATATAATACATTGGATTTGGAAGCTTAAAAGAACGACTGGCCATTGAAAAACCTAGTAAATCACTCCACTGATCTCCAGAGTTTCCAAGAATTCGAAATCCATTTTTTACCATTTCATTCCTCTTCTCTGACTTGTAAATTGTTGCCAATTTTCCATGGTCTTCAGGCTCTCTGCACACCAATAAAGAAGCACCATTCACTCACACATTGCATAACCATTAGCCGCATATACAAACAATGCATAATATAATTAAAAGTAACTCAAAAGAAATCTTCAGGGCACAGGGCAGAGTGAGGAGATTTCTATCCTTGTCAATGCTTGTGGGGTTTTTTGTTTTTGGTGAATCCCCTCTCTGTAAGGGTGGGAACCCAAATTTTAGGGTACAATTATCATCCAAAGTTTTGTAAATGCAACAGAATTGCAAACTAGATTACCTTCAAAGAATCCCTCTCCATGACACAGAAAGAAGCATCCTCATAAGGGAAAGATACAGAGAACTTACAAACAGAAAGCATAAAAACTAATCCAATAAAAAACCATTTCTCCCACGTACTTTAAGAAACCAGACAATGCAAAAACTGTTATAATATTCGCAACTTTCCAACACATAATTCACTCATGCAGGAAAGACATTTCATGACGCCTTCCCTTTTGATGATATCAAAAATAGTAAATTCCCTAACTAGAGTTCAAAATATGCCCTCATCACATAACAATAGAATCTGAAATAGAAAGAATGATTTACAAGGGAAGTGCCATTATTCTCAAGATACCAAAATATAATGTATTTGTTAGACCACCAATCAAGCAAGTTTATAGAAAGAGAATTAAAGGAGTCAAAGACAGATTTTCAGGCAATGAATTGGCTGCTATAATCTTTGATTAAATAACTGAAAAGGAATTCAAACAAGACAGCAAGACAGAAGCATCAATCCAGGCAAAAACAGGCTCTAATCAAGGCAAAATCGACAGGCACAAATTTAGGATAATGAAGAGAAAAATGGAAATTGAAACAGAGAAAGCACTATAAAAAGAGAGGAGAACAAGAGGTGAAGAAGAAGGAATTATTCAGGAAGTTTTCCAAGGGGGCCTTCGGCCAGGGGTAGGACTGGCAAAGCTTACTGTCAAAACAGTTTTTCTTCTTCAATCTATATTTTTCATTTTCCTTTACATAATGTGTTGGTGTGTTGAGAGCAATAAAACAGTTTGTTCTTATCCAATTGTTTGTGTTAGATAAAGTGAGCTTGAATTGTTAGAGGAGTTCTCTAACAAAGTGGTATCAGAGCCGATTGGGAGTGCAGAATCATAAACACCACAATCTGATGGTTAAACTGAAGTAGTTAATAGAAGTTCGGAAACATACCCAAGATGCTTCTCCAGATAACTACCAGCGCAATGGCACATTCTAGTACATAATTTTGGTATAACACTACTAATCAAAGCATTACAGCAATGAAACCTTTCAAGGCACTATATGAACGAGACCTACTAGCCTAATTAAGGTTGAGGTGATAAATCGATTGTGAAAGAAGTCAATACATAGATTTATGAGAGAAATCAAACCTTGGATTAGCTTAAAAACTATTTAGCTAAGGCACAAAATTGAACAAAAAGATACACAGATATGGGTCAACGAGAGCTCCAGTTAGAAACAGGCGAAAAAGTGTTCTAAAAGCTACAACCATATGGGATGAAATCATCGGCTAAGCATCCATATGAAAAACTACGTCCTAGGTTCAATGGACCATTTGAGATAATAAAGAAAGTGGGCAATGTCGCATGTAAGTTGTATCTTCCCCCTATGCAAGAATACACCAGGTTTTCCATGTTTCACAATTTAAATAGGTAGTCAATCCCACCATTGC
The DNA here is from genome assembly GCA_026122585.1 of Anacardium occidentale. Classification (NCBI taxonomy): domain Eukaryota; kingdom Viridiplantae; phylum Streptophyta; class Magnoliopsida; order Sapindales; family Anacardiaceae; genus Anacardium; species Anacardium occidentale. The sequence continues at coordinate 251,547 of JAJEJH010000153.1, forward strand.
CACACAACCTCTACAAACATGCCTCACATAAGATATGGAACCAATGCTACAGTCAGAAGAAGTATTGGAAATTCGATATGATTCAAATGGGATGTTAGAAGTAATGATCAAATGGAAAGGCTTACCAAAGTGGGAAAGGACTTGGGAACAATTTCAAATAATCAAAGAGTAGCTTCCTGCATTCCACCTTTGGAGAAGATGAATGCGTGCTTGTATTGCTAGACCATTAATCAGGCAAGTTTAGAAAAGGAGAATTAAATGACTCAAAGACAAATTTTCAGGCTATGAATTGGCCGTTATAATCTTGGATACAATAATTGAAGAAGAATTCAAACAAGATGGCAAGACAAAGGCATCAATCCAAGCAAAACAAATAAGCCTCAATCAAGGCGAAGCCATTAGGCAAGAATTAAGGGTAATGGATAGAAAAGTGAAAACTGAAACAGAGAAAGGACAATAAAAAGAAAGGAGAACAGGAGGTGAAGAACAAGGAGTTACTCAGGGAGTTATCTAAGAGGGGCTTTGGCCAAGGGCTGGATTGGCACCTCTGACTGCTAAAACAACTTTTCTTCAATCTATATTTTTCATTTTTCTAGTAATAAACAGTGTGCTAATGTGTTGAGAGCAATAAAGCAGTTTGTTCTTGTCAATTGTTTATGGTAGATTTAGTGAGTTTGACTTGTTAGAAGAGTTCTCCAACATTATTCAAGAATAATATCAATAAAGCTTCTATGGACAGAGAGCTCAAACTATCATAAGCTTAGGAGACCAACAAGACCATGTTATTACGTTTATTACTGTGATCAAGTCTAAAATCATATTAAAACTAAGATACATCCACAAGCTAACTCAAGCACAAGTTGCAAATGTTTTATTATAAACAAACAAATATATTAAACTAAATTATCCCAAAATTTATTTTGTGAACCATAAAGCCAAAACGCACCTCAAAATGAGTTTGTCCCAATTCTGAAACCCAGCATCGATCAAATTATCAATTGTAGCAGCTCTTTTACTTTCACTGCGCCCGGTCAACAAGAAAATCTTAAAGCCCGATTTCAGAACCTCTTCATAGAGTTTCAAACTGGGTTCTATAGCTGGTGCCATGGCTTTCTCAACCCATTTATCAAACTCCACTGGATCAAATATCTCGGAGCTATACATCCCCAGCAAAACCCACATGATAAATTAGTAAAAGTAAACAAAACAAATAGGGATCAAAATTAATTTCAATAAATGTCACGAATCCAATCAAGTCAGATAGCATAATTTGTATGAATTAGAATAAAATTATAATGCTAAATCACATGTTTTTCCTAATTCTGTTATTTTCAGAAACAACTAAACTAACACAAACAGTCAAAATAAATCCATTTCCCATTTCCCATCTGCCTTCCATACTTTCCAGCAACCAAACAGAAAATTATATATTTTTTATTTTAAAGAAAAAAGAAACTTACCCATAACTATGCTCTTGATAATAAGGAAGATTGGACAATAAAGTATCATCAATGTCGAAAATCCACACGTCTTTACCATCACCAATCAATGGAACAGTATTAGCGTAAATTTTAGCGTCGTTAGAAGCCCTCTCGAGATCCAATTTATAACCTCGACCCATCATGTAATCTTTCACGTACTCCAAACATTCACGAGGAACCGTCTTCCACGGCCCAATATTGTTGGCTTCGACCGAAAATCTCCAACTCGTACACTGTAATTTCACCTCTTCATCGAGCTCGGTCAACCGAGTCTCGATTATATTATCCGTGGATTGAACAATCAAAGGTCTCGGGAACTCGTTAGAGCCCAATGCCTCGATTGAGAAAGCGAGAGAACACAATCCTAACAAAGCAAAAAGTCTAAAGAAAAATCCCATAATTCAAATCACGAAAAGTCCGAGAGAAACGAATTGTTGATTTATAGAGGAGAATTTTATTATTTGAAATGGAAGATAACATAAAAAGTCAAACTTTTTATTGGATGTGGGCACGGGGAGAAAGAAAAGAAAAGAAGGCCCTTTGAAATTGTAATGGGTTTGCAGAGAGTTGACGTGAGAGTGAAGGCAAGTGGGGGAGGAAGGGCGGTATTTTGGGTAACTGAAAATGTTAGGGTCTGTTTGATTGTTTGGAGGGAAAGATTTGATGGGCGGTGGATGCCATGGTTAGGTGGGTGACCTGTGAATGATGTGGCAAATGGGACCCATTTATTCAGTTTAATGGCCGTTGACAGTTGACAGTCACATAAGCTTACATAGTTAAATTTCTTCTTTTTAATCCGAATCCTTTTTATAGATAAATTCAAAAAATCATATATAATATAAATTAAAATTTTGATTTTTATCAAATTTGAATTCTAATTATTTAAATAATTCCTATCCGTTTTATATTAAAATTATAACCGAACGACATATTGTTACCCAAGGTTTCGCTTAATGACAAATTACCATCTGTAAAACTTTTAAAAACCCAAATATTCACATTTTTTTATTTTAAAAAGATCAAAATATCATTTATAATATTAATATTAAAATAATAACAAAAAATTAAAAAATTATTAAAAAAATGATCGTTTCCGTCAATCTAGAGGAGACGACTAGATCTGATAGCCTCCTAGTCATCTCCGTCATTAGAGAATGCTAAAAACAATCGAAATACTTGATTCTAAACGTCTCCGTCATCGTAGCAGTCAAGTCTCATCTTCAATAGAACCAGGTGGCCTAAGATTAAAGGCAGACACCGTCGCAGGTGATGGTAGTTGTTTTTTATATATTTATATTATTTTTTTAATAATTTATTATTATTAAAATTTTTAAATATTATTTATAAAATTTATTTTTTATTTTAATTCAAAAAGACAAAAATAACCCTCTGATGGGTGGATACTTGGATTTTAAAAGTTTTACAGGTGACAACTTGTCATTAAGTAAAAACTTGGGTGACAATATTCATTCGGCCTAAAATTTATTGTTTAAATCTATTTTTATTTTTTAAATATGAAAAATTACTAGAGTTAAATTTGATTTAAATTAATCCAAACATCTAATGCCAGATTGACTTGAAAAGGATAAATTAAAATTTAAACTTGACTTAAAATAATTATTTTCGACTTTATTTGAAATTAACTTATTTTACTATAATAAATTTAATTTTTTATTTAAATTTAACTCAAAAGGGTAATATTCCAATTTGATTTCTATTAAATCTAGCCGAGGGGGCAATACAATAATCACATTTTTAAAATTAAAAATTTATAATTTGCTAAAAGTTGGGAATATTCAAAATAAGTCAAATTTATTGACTTTGACATGTGGGCAATTGCTTAATTAAATTGCCGCCTGCCATGTAACACGCAAGAGCCTTGTTTAGTAGGCCCAACCCAATTAGGATTGACAATTGGGCCGGGTTAGCTCGAAATTTGATTTTTCGATCTAAGTTATTTTGTTTCGAACTGAATAAAATTTGGGTTTTAGGTAGGCCTAGACAGAAAAAAATTATCCATTAAGTTTTTGAGTTCGAACTTGAATAAAGGGTGTTCAAATTTGAGGTCCAATCAATTCAAAAATTTTATTTTAGATAAGGGTGTATTTGTTAAGTTTTAAAATTGCTAAGAAATTATAAGAAAAATAAAATAAAAATTCATTAAGCAACAAGAATTTCTTTAATGAACTTATAAATTGAGTGATTATTTAATTTCTTGTAGCTTTGAAAGTATCAATAGATATTATAAAAAAAACAAATGTTTTAAATCAATTAAAGTAAATTAATTAAAAAAATCGTTAGAAAAATAATTGAAATGTAATTTTTTGAAGCATTAAACATTTGATCTATTTTGTTATCTTGTTTAAACCCGAGGTCTGATAGGCCAAAAAATTTATTGTAGACAAAGGTATATTATTTTCAAATTTTTTAGAAAATTGTAATAATATTTTTACAATTTTTTAAAATTGTAAAATAGATCTAAAATAAGTTTGAAATCTTGAAAAATTTTAATGAATCAAGTTTGAAAAAATCTTAAACCCCAATGGATAGGCTCAAAGCCCAAACCCAAAATTTTTGACAACCACAGACTTGAACAAGTTGGGTTCAGTTTGATAACTTGATTGGCAACCTTAGACCTAATAAACATAAGATGATTTTATATTATGTAGACATGATAGTGGTTATGTTGTGCTAGGACGAGCTTAGGATTCACCTTTGCTTAGGTTCTAGGTCACCTTTAGTTACAAAGTGAACATCACACTCCATCTCACCTTCCACAATACTGGTTTTAGCTAGCTACTCACCATTGTTCTAATCTTTGTCTTTGATTTGTAGATTATTTTTTAGTTTGAAACAATCCGCCTCAATATGCCCTTTTTTTTGGTAGTAATTACAAGTTAGATTCTTGTGCTTCAAATTTGATCTAGGTTTAGGTTTACTATTGTTGTTATAATCTTTATTAGTGGACCTTCCTCTAGCAATTAGACTTTTTACTGGATTGTGACGATAGCTATATGAGAGTTTTCTATTCATAAGTTTTTTTGAAAACAAAGTTGATTTAACCTCTTCCACAGTTAAAGGAATCTTACTTGAAACCATAGTGTCTTTAAAGTGCTTAGAAGATGGAGTTAAAGAACGAAGCAACATAAAAGTTTGATCATCCTCTTCATATTCAATAGTCATATTCTTTAAATCCATAAGAATATAACTAAATTCATCAATATGAGATTTCAAAGGTATACCATCTACTTATTAAGCATGTGCAAATGATGCTTCATGGCCAACTTACTTGTAAGGCTCTTCGTCATGTATAACGACTCAAATTTAGTCCATAAATCTTTTGTTGTTTTCTCATTAATGACTTCACACAAAATCTCATTGAATAAACACAACTAAATGACAACTAGGGCTTTATTATCCATCTCATGTTTTTTATCTTCACTCATCATGGTTGGTAATTTATCCTTCCCCAATAAAGCTTTTTGCAATCCGTTCTACGTCAAGATTGTCTTCATCTTGACTTGCCACAAAGTAAAATTGACATTGTGGTAATAGTTCTTAATATCAAATTTCGTCGTTGCCATTACTTATCCCAAAATAAGTTTAAATTGGTTCTAATACCAATTTGTCATAATAAAGACGAATTTATTTGGGTTAAATAAATTTAACAATCAACTAGAAAAAAAATCGAAAAGACACAAATTTACTTAATTTGACATAAACCTACTTCTACGAGTGAAAGAGATAATAAAATTCACTAATAAAACTGAAGAGTACAAAATTATATAGAGATTTAACACTCAAACTTTGAACTCAAGTACACCCAATGAGTTTTTCTCTCAAGTAACCTAACATGGTAGTCCTAATTAATTATTGAAAACCAAGTCTACCGTAAATAAAAAAGAATTACAAACTTTCTAGGTTATACTTTTGAATCTCTCACTAACTCCATTACTTGACCAAATAACCATATTTGTATGTACAAATTATAAAAACAAAAAAGAAAAACCAAATCCTAATAGGAAACGAATTTGTCCTTGTTAAGAAAATCAAATCTTAATGTAACAAAGAATTGTTCTCATTAAGTAAAAAATTTGGACTAATCTCTTTAGCCTTATTTGATTGCCAAATTCAAAACATAATTAACAATAACAAATGAAAGAGTTAGTTAAAGAATAAATTTGTTATATTGTAATTTAACTCTACTTGCACCAGTCAGTAATAAATTTGTTATATTATAATTGAATCCAATGATTGTATGTGTAGAGAATAAAACTCTTTTTTCAAGTTTAGAACTTGCATTTTTTTAGTTCTTTCATTTCTTTGATATTCCATCATGAGCTTGTCCCAAGCTTGTTTAGCAATCTTGCAAGTCATGATTCTTATAAGCATAAAGTCAATTATTGAATTATGGAGAAGAGTCATAGTTTTGTAACTCTTGGTCTTTTATTTAGTATGAGCTTTAATTTGTACCACAGTAGGATTCTTAAAAAGTGAAGATATTGGTCTTTCTTTAGCCATATCTTCCTAAGGGTCAAGTGTTTTTAGGTATATATGTATCTTTACTAATTTAAAATAAGCTATGCTTTTTTACCACTTGTTAGATTACAAATAAGAAAATAATATATGTGCAATTATTGTGCTAAAAGAGAGAAGGTTTTGGATATTGATCACTCAAAATCAGATATGTATAAAAAAAAAAATAATAATAATAACTTTCATACCACTTTTAATGCTCAATTTGTAAAATATGTGGTGTGAAAGAAAGAAAGTTGATTTTGGACTACCCTAGAAGGTGGAATAACACATACGAAATGTTAAATTTGGCACTTTCATATAAAGAAGTATTTTCACGGTATGGTTGCAATAATAGGGTATTAATGCAATTCTGCCCTTCTCGCAATCAATAAACTAAAGTTGAATGCATTTGCTAGTTTTTGACCATTTTTAACAAGGTCAAAAATATTATGTCTAGATCGGCGTATTCCATAGTTAATTTGTATTTCACAGAGGTTTTCAAGATAAAGCAATTATTGAATGAAAGAGAGTTTGATGAGGATCAAGTCATTGCATCAATGGTCACCCTAATGAACATTAAATTCAAGAAGTATTGGGGAGAAGTAAATTTTTTGATGTGCATTGCTAGCATCTTAGATCCCAAGTATGTACTACTAATAATTACTTCTAATGTCTTATAGTTGATCTGTTTTTTTTTTTTTGATATCATACAATCTATTTCTTAGGTGTAAATTTGAGTATATTCAGTATACATTCCCCATCCTTTATAGAGTCTACTAGGCAGCAAAAGAAATAGAAAGTGTCTAGCAAGCACTTCAAGAATTATTTAACAAATATTATGGCACTTTTGTCAAAAAAATCCAACAAGCACATAATCACAGATGTTTGGTATTATATCTTCATCTTGTTATAGTTACTTAACACAAGTTATCAAGGTTTTCAAGAATAATACTAATTTTTTTTTATTGTAGTTACGACAAATAGAAAAAGTTATCAAGTTTTTCAAGAATACTAATAATTTTTTTTATTGTAGTTACGATAGATAGAAACGAGTCAATGTCATCTTTAGATGAAACTGACTCATTAAATCTTTATTATAAACCGAACGGAAGAATGTCCTTCAAACTAGGACGACTTCAACCACTAAAAAAAAAAAATTATAACGGTACCTTGATAGCAATCTTGAGATAGTCCATGATGATGAGCTGAACGAATTTGATGTCTTAAATTGCTGGTGTGTAAATCAAAATGAATATCCCATGCTCTCACAAATGGTGGCAAAAATTTTGGCTATTCCAATATTCACTGTAACTTCAAAAAACATTTTCAATGTGGGTGCTAGATTGATTGACCCATACAGGGTTTTTCTATCACCTGAAACTATAAGCATGCTCATGTGTAGAGGTGATTAGATCATAAATTGGCATTGAATTTCAAAACCCATTAAGGTTTATACGAAATTAATATCATTTCTTTGATTTCATATGTTTCTAAATACATTGCTAACTTTTATAATTTCATTCATTCATATTGGTGGAACTTGAATTCAATGAATTCTTCTTACCAAAATGAAAATGTACCAAACACATAAGCTAGGTGTTGATGGTGTTTTGATCTTATAGTTGGATTGTGCTAGAGTGATTGACTAGTACAAGGTTTATATATCACCTAAAATTGTAAGCATGCCCATATGTGAAAATGATTGAATTTGAAATTGGCATCGAATTTTAAGATCTAGTAAGGTTTGTACGAAATTAATAACATTCTTTGTGTTAGACCCTTATGTATTTTGATGTGATGAAAAACTATGTTAAAATGTCTAACTTGTCTTTACATATATTGATCTATGACAAAGAGGACAAAAAGTTAATAGTTTACAAGTTTGGTCAGACACACGACTATGTATATCATGGTACCACAATCATATGTGTATCCTATAAAGGGGATACACGAGTTTGTTAGTTGTGCAGACGTTTGTGTAACAAGATACAAGAACATATAACGATATAACTTTTGAGTGCATGATCTATGTCACAAAAAGTGAAGACGCACTGCTAGACATCTCATGCATATCTAATAGTACTTGTGTGTTATAGTCATTATTGGATGCATGCTCAGGCAAAAAAGTTCACATACCCATACGATTGAAAATACTTGATCATGTAATAGTCATGAGGGTATTGTGCACAAGACTGTATGGCTTATAAAGCATTGAAGATACAAAGGTACACAATCGTGTGTCTGAAACATATACTTATATAGGGTTAGTATAATATGAAAACTTTGATCGTTGGACTACATTCATTATTTGGAGCATGACCGTGCATTAAAGGCACATGACCGTGCATCTACTTACATTTGTTTCAATGGCTTGCAAATCAACTGTAATGACTATATCTCTCCAAACTCTATAAAAGCCAACTGATTTAAAGAAAAAAGTGTTAGAGAATTCAATACTTAACGTATATTCTTCTTATTCTCTACTCTTCTCCTTTTTTTTTCTCTAGTTTCAATTATATACCCTTTGAGAGAAATCTTGTGAGCATAATTCTTGTACCTACCTATTAAGAGGCAAATTTCTTTATCTGTTTTTCAATAACCCAAATGTGCAATCCTGTAAAACTAGTGTAAGGGTAAAATCCCATGAAACTATTATAAGATATAATCTCTTGTATCAAAATTAGTATGAGAGGTGAAATCCCTTGGATTAAAACTACGATAGCTTCTACATTGTTGAAATTAGTGAAAAAATGCTTTAAGTAGGGTGACTTGAATAGTGGATGTAGAAAGCTTGTAAAGAAACTCCGAACCACTATAATAACCAGCTGAGCAATCTCTCTTCCCTAAGTCCTTTTTATTTCATTTATATGTTTTATATGCTTTATTGTCAGTTGATTTATTGCTTGGTTGGTTGATTAGATATTTGCATTATCAAGTTGAATATATTTGTATATAACTTTGTTTTTGGGTAAAAAGTTTTAAGTGTGCATAAGTTTTCAAAAATCTTATTCACCTCTGCTTTTAGGATTATTTCAACCGTTTTAACATATAAGGGTTCAACGCTTTGATTTCATATATTTCTAATTACATTGCTAACTTTCATAATTTCATTCATTCATACGGATGAAATCTGAATTCGATGAGTTCTTCTTGCCATAATGAAAATATACTGCAACACACAAGTTAAGCATTGATGGTGTTTTGATTTTATAATTAGATTGGTTTTTTTTGACGGATTGGTTTGTTTTTTATGAGGATTGGTTTGGTTTTTGTTGGATTGGTATGGTTTTTGTTGATGGATTGGTTTGTTTTTTTTATGATGGATTACCATTGGTTTGGTTTTTGTTTTATGGACTGGCTTGGTTTTTGTTGATGGATTACCATTGGTTTGGTTTTTGTTTTATGGATTGGTTTGGTTTTTGTTGATGGATTAGTTTGGTAAATGTTGGATTGGTTTTTGTTGGAATGTGATTGGTGTGGTCATTGAGTGAATGCGTATCTTGGTGTTGTTCTCGAGTGAATGCGATTCTTGGTGCTATTCTCTTTAGATTTTGATTGATTGATGTGGTTTTTGATTTGTAGTTTTTAAATTGTAAAATTTGTAATCTCATTTTCATTAAAGTTTACTTCTTCTTTTTTTTCAAGGATATTGATATGAAGTATAATGGTTATTCTTGCTTGGATTTTAAACTTGAACTCGTTCCAAATCATGAATATTGTAATTGTAAATTATAATATTGTAATATAATTAATTATATTCTAAATTATCAATTTAATTCTGAAGTAGAAACTGATTTCCTAGATTTAAATAGCTTTTGTTATAAATTTGCTTTGTTCTGGTTTATTGCCTTTGTTTTTGCTATGAATTATCAATTATTAATAATGTTGTAATGTAATTATATGCTCTAGTTTATTAGCTTTGAATTATAAATATTATTTTAAATTATCAATACACTACAATTTCATTTTGATTTTAGAAAGAAGAAAACAAACAGTTTTATCAATACATTACATAATTTAGATTCATTTTGAAAGAACTTGTAGAAGTCTCCTGCTATATATATTATTGTACACTACCTTTATTATTATTATTATTATTATTATTATATTAACTATATCAATTATCTTTAACATACAACAAGGGTCTTATAGAAGAAAAAACGATTTATCTAAAAATCATACGTTACATGGAAGCTTATAAATAGATATATTGAAAATATTGTACAACATACTGAAAATCTAATATACTATTAAATATTATGATTTTATAAAACATACTATGTACGTTGTACTCATAAACTATACTAAAATCCATATACAAATATGTAATGCAAGTGGAAGCTATTGCTATAAATAATGTACAGTATCTTGAAGAAAAACTCATTTTTAATACTATTTAATAATATCTAAAATACACACGATATCGTACATCATATGCATGAGCACCATATGAAACACGTGAGTCAAACATGCTATATACTAAAAACTAGGTATATCCCATCAGAATTCTTAGTTGAGGACATGTCTAATTTCATTCTTTTACTTATCTTATTTCTTAGCTTTTTTTGTTATGATCTTTTGATACTAGGTGCATCATAAATCCTTATCTGGTAGACTCTGCTGGTCTATCCCCTTCCCTATAGGCTTCACTTTATTCTTTACTAATCTTGTCATTTATTTTTTTTAATTCATGTCATGTCATACATATATCAGTATACATATACAACACAATATGAAAAGTCTTAGATTCGTGTAACTTAACGTGTTCAGCCTTCTTACTAAGTTTGTTATCTTTCCTGCTTCTTAATTAGAAATTTTGACTTCTCTTGGGCTAAATTGAATCCTTTTATGTTTTTATGTATGATGTATATCATGCAAGAAATGCTCATAAGTCTTTATCTAATTCCAAATCTTTCTTCTACTTCTCATCTAATGTTCTACTTTTGACTTATTCTATTACTTTTAATAATTTCTTTATTTTGTTTTATCTCATGCTATATATGACAAAATATGAAATATGCTAAAATCATGTCTATGTCGAAAATCACATATTAGCCCTTGGGCCTACTTTTTGAAAACATTTTTTGAAAACATTTTTTGAAAACATTTATTGAAAAGAGTTGTTGGGATTCAAAGATCTTGAAAATCAATGCATTTAAAATTTCACTCTTATATATTGTAAGACTCGCTGTTGTATATACCCTATTACTGATTATTTATTTATTTAATAATAATAATAAACTATAATGTCGATATACACGGCATGGATCTTACGAAAAAGCTACTGCTAAAACTAAACATGCATGTGGAAGCTGAAAAACTATCATAACACAATGGAGGGCTGAAAAGAAACTTATATATATATATATATGTACTTTATCAAAATACATGTTGTGGTATAACAAAATAATCCTACCAGACCATCTGTACATACTGGAGCCTCCTCTTCCCTTCAACCACGATCCTCTCGAACCTCACCAACATCACACATACCTGCAAAGAAAGGAAGAAAGAAAAAGAGTGAGTGATAAAATCACCCAGTAAGCATTTCCTACTTCCTTCAACCTAAGTATGCATCAAACAGAACACATACCTGGTCTTGGCCTAAATACTCACACATTCCCCTTGATTATTAATCTGAATATTGCTTATTCTTATTCTCTTAACTGCATTATTAATCAATGTCATGAAATGGATGTCATGGTATCATACCATACTGAAATATGCTATACTGAATAGAAATATAACTATAACTCTACATATCCGAAGATACCTACTGTATTAATCAGACTAATGAACACAGAGATTCGACATCTTGACTATATGGGTTGAAACAGACTAGCGAAGTGCTAGAAAACTGAAATATAACATATCAGTCCTTGGACCAGTAAGTTGAAAATGAACAAATCTGACCGCAAATGCCTTATCGAGTTCACCCCAAAACAACTGACCTGGATATCGGGCTCTGAATATTGAATAACTAATACAATTGGATCCCTTGATCCCTTTTCTGATAATACTTTGGCATGTCATGCTATGATGTGCTCATGACACCTTATTTTATCTTATTTCATCTTATTGGAATGTTATATGGCCATTATGAAGGATTCACATGCTTAATACTTCACTTTAACTTCATTTTCATAATTTCTACTTAAATACGGGTGTGCATGAAGGGATGCACGGTCGTGCATGCTGATGCATGGGGCCGTGTACCAACCGTACAGCTTGATCGTGCTAGAGTCTAAAATTTCGATGCATTTTCTAATATTTGGCTTACGTACGACCGTGCCTCTTAGGCACACGGTTGTGACCCCCTCTAATTCATTCGTGCACAAACACATGCACACGGCCATGACCCTGCAATTACAAGGGCACACGGGCGTGCGTCCTGCTCTATTTCGACAAAATGTGCCTGAAACTTGCAGAATCCCGTCCAAAACTCAACCAACCTGCAATTAATCAATTCCATGCATTTTTAACACTTCAAATAACACATAAACACACTTCAATTTTATCAATAACATACCAACTCATAATCAAGCATCAGAACATGTTTCAAACACATAACCACGCATATACATACACCAAGCATGTCCATGGCAAGAATTCTCATTTCAAGCATATTGTCTTCATCATATCAACATGGAATCACATCATAGAATCACAAAGCATGTTGGAAATATTAACATACCTGCTCAAATCATTAAACGCATGTTGGGAAACTCAAGGAAGAGGAAAGGAAATACTTACTTTTTGTCATGACTGCTCTAATCTCTCTTCTTACTGAAACTTCTACTCTCTTGCTGGATTGGGAGCTATTGGCTGTTGAAGATCAACTCTAGGATTGGGATTTTCTTAAAACAAGATAGAAACTTGGATAAAAATAGATAAGAATGGGTGAGAAAAGCTTAAAAGCCACTACCTCTCTCCTCCTACAAGCATGCACGAGAGTGCATCAAAGGATGCACGATCGTGCACAAGGAAAAATGAAGAAATTTCATTTCTCGTGCTTCGCATGAAAGAAACCTTCCAAGGAGTATCATGCGCAAGTCACACTAACTCTGAAAACTTACTATCTCACACCTAAACTCTTCTAACTCTCAATTTATTATTAATTCTCATATCTAACCCCGATTCTAGCCTAAAAAGACATTTCTAATCCTGGGATGCCACATATATACATATGTTGTATACATAAAAGTTGTACTTAAAACTGTTGTACTGATCAGACTGATGAATACAATGATTCAATACTTTGACCATGTAAGCTAAACCATATTGGCGATATACCAGTAAGTAAGAAACTGATGTACAATCAACACTCTCTCTAACGAGTTTGGTCAATGATCATATCTTCTCTAATGGATATTGTCTCTTTCTCTGACAGGTGGGCGAATTCACAAGATTCCCCTTGTATCTACCCTTAAAAATGATGTTTGGAACATCGTCTTTTTACTTTTAAAATATATATATATATATATATATATATATATATGCATATGGATCCCTTGATCCTTTTTTTATATAACTTTATTTTATGACATGTCATGCAATATAATGCATATCATGCATGATATTTAATTCTCTCTTCTGTCCTAATAAGTTATGTTTAACTATTTGAGTTTTGTTCTATGTTTTGATTGTTTTCTACTCTATACTTTGATTTTGTATACTATTCTGATCATGTTTTTTATGCTTATATAAGTTCTTTATTCTAATTTTGTGATTTTTACTCTTATGTCTTATTTGTTGCTTACTTATACTATTTCTAATATGCTTTCAGTTTGTCATACATATAAGCTTAAACTATGATTCTATAATCTTTCTACTATCTAGACTTGGTTTAGTGATTCTGGAAAAATATTTTGCTTGTTGTTTTTTGTTCTTCATTATGTATGTTTATTTACTTTTGTTTCTATGTCTCACTTTCCTTTTTTTCTTTTTTCTTTTCTTTTTTGTTTCTTTTCTAGTTCTGCTTTATTTTTTTTTTCTTTTATGTTCTTTTCTTGCTACACGGTCAAGCGTTAGACACACAGTCGTGGCCTTATATGCACGGGCATATAGAACTCTATCTACACATGGTTGTGACCTTGATGCACGATCATGTGAAATTAGGAAAATGCACACGACTATGACCTTGAGACATACGATTGTATACCCTAAAGCACTACTACTTTGACTTTAATCATGCATACGCTTATACAACCGTGATCATACAGAAACATGATAGACGATCGTGCACCCGTGTGTCACGACTTGTTTCTGCAACTTTGACCCTAAAAATTTTATAACTCAACCTAAACCCCACCAAATCTCTAATCAAACTCAATCTAACATATATACATGCTAAATATACTACTCTGTACATAATTTTCCCAGCAAATATCATCTAATCACAACCAAACATGCTTAAAGTCCCTTAACTACACATACAAATATACATATATACTTACAACATGCTTTTACATCCAAATCTCTCATCTTTTTACATTTTATCAGACACTCATGCTTCTCAAATTAAAACATGCTATAAGTCTACTCTTAACCCAAAATGGAGACACACATGCTGGAAACACAGAGGGAAAGAGATAAAAAATTACTTACATTTAGTTGCTAATGGTTTTTATTTGTCTAACTCTGGCTAAATTTCTAGCTAGAATGGTTGCTACAAGCTGATCTCTCTCTTTATAATTTGATTAGGGTTAATTGAAGAGAAGAATAAAGGAAATAGGTGAAATTGACTAAAAAATGAGAAAACTATACTTTAAATAGTTACACTGACACAGAAATAATGCACGATCATGTGCCTCACAGACGCACAATTGTGCATCCTCCTTTTGTGCGATACGCATAGTTGAAAGGACTCACAGTTGTGTGTCCAAATGACACATGGTCATGCTCCAAGGAAATCACAGATTTCTAACTTCTTATGCAACACGTGAAAAAAACCACCCAAAACTACCCATGTACACATCATATAAAGCCTCTTAAATGACTATTTCACCTTTGAACATTTTCAAGTCTATTCCTTATTACTAAATCCCTCTTTTAACTTTGATTTGTAACCTAAAAAAATCGTTTTAACCTTAGAATATTACAGAATCATTGGATAGTTAATACTTTGTTTTTGTTATTCTATTCATTTACATTTGTTAGTAATGACTTAAAGAACCAATACTAACAAATGTAAATGAGTTTCCAACCTCAAGCGAACCGTCTAGCATTTTGATACCACAAGTGAAGTCTAAGTTCCAACCATAGAAGAACTGAACATGTGCATGTTCAATCGAACATGAACATGAACATGTTCAATCCTCATATACAATAACGAGGCAAACCTGAACAAATTTTAACAACCACAAACTCGAACCCGAATTATTTGTCCGCCAAATTTGTTAAACTTGAAAAAACCAAACGATTTTAGTTTGTGTTCACATCGCTTTGATGTTCTTCAAGATCAACCTAAGATCCAAATATCATCAAGTTCAAGTGGTTATGGGAGACCCTTTTAAGCCTGCTTTTATGACAAGACAAATGCATTATGAGTTCATAGTTATACCTTTTAGTTTGACTAATGCCAGTAGTCTTTATGAATTTGTTGAAGAGGGTGAGCAGGTTCAGAGAACTACGTTATAGGGCGAGCAGCTTTATGAATTTCTAAGTTCTGAAGTGTAAGTTTTGGTTAACCAACGTGACATTCTTAAGGCATGTGGTTTCAGTAAAGGACATCTTAGTAGACTGAGTGTTTTTGGAGTGACAAAGGCCCAAGATAGCTAATCACAAATCTCAGGCAAACTTCCTAACTTGTGTTTAACCAAATCAACGAACTTACATGAAATTTAAGTAAAGCAGCCTGTTAGGATCCAGTAATAAGAATACACACGGCAAGAATTTTGTTTGTTGCAAGTCCAATAATAAGAATTAGACAACAAGGTTGTACACAAACAACAAAGAATGGCCAGAGCCCACACACCAAGTACATTGCACAATAAACTTAAACAAGGACAGAACATTTGAGTTTCCAGTTCAAAATCCTACGAGTTACTAGCACTAACAGCCAACAGACCAAAAATCTTCATCAATGAGCGTCCACAACTGGTGACAGTAATAACTACCTCGCAAACTTCTTATCATCTCTAAGAAACAAACTCTGACCACCTTGTACACAATAAGGTTAGCACATTATTATGGATGAGTCACAAAATACATAAACAATTATTTCACGTTCTAGGTGAAGCTTTAATAAAGAGAGCAATGTACAAGTTGTTCAGAGCTAAGAGTTGATTCACTTCAAAAATATGGAAGAAGACAACTTGGTAATGTAAATCTATGACTATGATAAACAAGAACTTGTAATATTTATGTTTTTGAAATATCGTAGAGAAACCCACATACTTGAAAACGTCAGATATGGTCAAACTTGTAACAACTCAAAAAACAGATAGCTTTCTGAGGTAATAAAACCAAAAGCATTATCCAAAGGTGCAAAAGATTGCAATGTCTTTTTTTAGATAAAGAAAGATGCCAGCAGAACCCACAACATTTATCTAAATATATAGCACTAGTCTAACTATGCAATTTCAATCAAACAAGCTACTAAGATAGCTGTGGTTGGATCCTATTCTATTTACTATTGCTATTATTCTTTCTCCAAAACAAATAAAAAGTTTTAAAAGGCATAAAAGTTTTCTAGTAACAATAATAGATGCAGAAAAATTAAATTCATGTCATCTTCAATGAATCCCATGAATTCATCAGGGCTGAAATATCTCTGCACAAATTACAAGGTAATCTTAATAATAATTCCATTCTTCTAAGCTAAGAAAATAACAGGATAGCATATTCAAAAGTATTTGACAGCATACTACCTTTCTACAAAACAATCACATACTCCTTTAGGAAATGCATATATCAACTAAACTCATAAACACTGAGTGATGATACGACACAGTGCAGAAACAAACAAACATACAGCATATATCAAGAAAAATTATAATCTAGCTCCAGTAATTAAAAGACCTCATAAGATAAGTATTCAATCATATATATGATAACCCTTTATATAAAAGGAAGTTGTTAGAGATCACTGAACCTTGATGTAAGATATCTATACAAGTCATTTGAATGTTTAGGGTGAAATATATGGATACATGCATTTCGCCAACAATGTACTTTATACACATCCACACACAGCTATTATCTATCTGGCTATTGCCATTTCAGAGAGAATTAATAAAAAAAATGAGAACACCAAAAAATAACAACATATTTAGATGATAACAGAACTTTTTTTAATACACAACAAGAAAACTTTAAAGAAACTACTTATGAACTCAGAATATCTGGAATCAGAATTCATCAGGAGCACATACACAGCAACAATTTTTACAATAAAGTTTATCTGGTTCTTTGGTGATAATAAAGAAGCTAGTTTGTCATGCAAATGAAATAACTCCAATGCATTTGAAAGCAGTCAGTTACTCAAAAGTCAAAAACAGTATACCATCTTCCTACCATTACTTTCAAAGTCAAAATAACCAAAGTTCATGGTCCCATACATCCAGACAATATATTAATTACTATAGCCAATGCGCATATCAACTAAAGTCCAATAAACATTGGTAAGATTCCACACTCCTACCCTCAATCACTCTCCCCCAACTCTGAACCACCAAATTCTAAAAAGCCTATGGAACAATCTTCCCACTCTTACATAAGGGGATCCATCGATTACATTATATATTATGGGCACTGTGTCTTCTTCTAGAGACTAGACCAAATTCTTTCAACTACCTTAATAACTCAGCTGCTCCAATTTAAAAACATCACTTCTCACAACTCCAGAAATTTTCTAACCTTTACAAATCTTACAAAAAAGGAGAAACAAAGAAGACAGATCTGTCACGATAGGGCACTGTGTCCTTCTTACTTTGACAGTCTGGAAGAGTAACAACACAATAGTTTATTTATTTATTTTTAACCAAGAGACATCATTAGAAATTGATTTTCCTTTTTTTTTTTAACAAATGCCACCAAAACTAACATCCAATCCCATGGTTACCAATAATAAGAGTTCTTTTACCTGCCATATAAAAACTAGGAAGAAAGATCAGAATAGATTTTTGAAAAAAAAATATATATATACGGAAACTAAAAATATATAAGCAAAGGAAAAAAAAAAAAGCAAGCTTCTTCCACTTACCCCAACGCCTTCTGTTCCTAAGATATGCTTACCTTCTGGCCATGAAAATGAGAGAAGCATGCCACATAAGCATATACTCTCACAACAAAATCAGTATTATCACAAATATAAAAGTGAGCTAAGCCAAGTAATAAAGTCAGTTAAATCATTCAAGGAAAATTCGATTTAACAACAGAAAATGTCAGTAACCAGTTCACACATGAAATAGAAGAAAAACATTAGCAGCCAAATATTGTAAAGGAGGCAATAAGCATCCATAGGAAACAAAATTAAAATGGGATATCTCTGCAAATATTGAGTAATAAATGGGATTAATAAGCTTTTAAAATGGCTTCTCCAAGATGTGGTTATATGAACTGAACTTCTGCCAAATCTCTGCAAATGTCATAACAGTACAGCAAGGTTAAAGATGTGAGTCCCAAACTTCCAATAAAGTCATGGCAAGAGGTAAGAAATCAGGTTCATATCTGGTCCAAGAAACATCAGGCCTGTAAAAATTATCCAATAATAACAAAGAGAAAAGGTTAAGAGACATAAACACATAATGCAAACTAGGGGAACACTGTTTTTCATGCAAACATAAAATCAGTGTATACAAGTATAATAAAGTCCAATATTGTGATACAATTAATCTGAAGGAGAAGACTAGCTAATAAGATCTAAACATACTCATATATATATATATAAAAGATCCAACATTCTATATAACAGAGCACCAAAATCACATTGATAAAGAATTTGGATGCTTCCATATTCAGTATTGTAATTATGTTAAGAGAACTAGTGTTATATTTATGAAGCAACAATATTTTCCTCCCTATAAAATCTTTGAATACTCCAAAAGCAAGTGAGAATACCCACATTCAATATAATAAAATTTCAAAAGCGAGTGATATTATGCAATGGTAGGACTAGTAAAACTAAAATGTCAGAATTTTTGGATTTGTCAGTCTCTGCCCTGGCTGTTATCACTGATCAAGCAACAAACATAGTTAGTACAAAAATTTAAATTTGGATAACACTGGGGAAGGTGAAAGACATATGGTTTATCAATGTGGAATGGTTAGTTGATAAGAAAGGTCTTTAGGATCAGTCTCCCCTATCATCATCAGCAATATTACATTTCAAGAAACATTAGCTATCAACTACTTGGAAAAATTGGCATAAACTAATCATAGATTCTTGAAAAAATATGCAGCGTTTTGGTGAAAATTTTAACAGTAATACACAAAAGTTTCACTTGAAATACAGTTCAATTCTAGATACAGGAACTGGTGAACCCTTAAAAGTGTTGGGAAACATACATATCTATCTAATTCCTACAAGTCACACAATATGACCACTCAGGTCATGTTGCCGAAGCCATACTTTGCATTTCAAAGTTATCAACTGGTAAAAATGTAAAAACTCTTAGACAAAGAAAATGCAAAATTAATCAAAATTCATATGCAAATGGGTTCAAATTACCTCTCAATTAAAAGGCAGTACTTGCAAGGACCCACATCATTTCATCTCTGCCATGAACTTCTCATACTCAGCATCTGCACCATAGGTTGCCTTTTCTGCAGAAGAAACAGGTGGTGGCATTGGAGGATTAGTAGCCCAAGGAAGATTAGCCAAGCTCTGAGAATGGTCCACAGTTAAGGCTGCAGCAGGTGGAGGGGGAGGAGGAACTGCACTGTAGTATGGCGGGTAACCTAATGAAGCAGTTACATATCCAGGTTGAGCATTTGGCAGCATTGGTGCCATGGAGCTCCCATAAGTATTTGTTGATACAGCTGGAGCAGAAGTGCTGCTCTCAGATTGCACACCAGGTGGAAAGCTTTGTTGTGCTTCACTTGAAGTAACAGTCTGTGATGTGGCACCAGGCTGAGCTGTCTGCACTGTGGGAGGATATTGTACTCCATATGGGGGCATTGGTTGACCAGGAACAGGAGGGTACATGGTTGAACCGGGAGGAGGAGGTGGAGGCGCATAAGGAGCATAAGGTGGAGGAACTGGTGGTCCCCATGGAACTGGAGTCCCTGTGTAGCTTGCTGGTGGTGGATTTGGAAGAGGAGCACCAGGTGTAAACTGCTGAGATGGATAGCCACCAACTGGCTGAGAAGAAACAGGATAAGAGGGAACTGTTGATGTTGGAGGGCCTGGAGGCACAGTAGGCTGAGGCGGCTTACCAGCAACTCTCACAGCGATGGTTCTCCCCTCAAGACGGTAACCATTCATGCTAGCAATAGCATTATTAGCCATCTGAACATCAGAATACTTAACAAAACCATAACCTTTGCTCCCTCCAGTAATTCGGTCCTTGATAACCTTAGCCATCACAATATCACCAAAAGATGAAAACAACCTAATCAAACCATCATCATCAAGAGTTGGTGGCAAATATCCAATGTACAAATTTGTATCATCAAATTCCTTAATGAGCTTAACTCCATTTGACCCCAGTCCAGGGTGTGAAGTACTCCCACCACTCCCAGCATTATTTTGCCAAGGTGGATTGCTTCCAGAAGTGCCAGGACCTAAAGCCAAGGTGGAACTTTGTTTGGTAGCTGATTCAGGAAGAGTTCCTCCTAACTCCGCCAAGAAATTCTGATATTCATCATCCATTTTCTTCCCAGTTGTTCCCTTCACTGGACAATCAATAGTTGGATGGCCACCATCACCACAAATCTTACAAAGCACATCACTCTTAAAAGTTGAGGTACGCGAGGGACATGCATACTGCCGATGTCCTGGCTCACCACATAACCTACAATACTCCTCATCCCTTATTGTCCCGTTTAAGGCTGCAAGCTCCCTCAACTGCTGTCTTTTATGCTCGTTCAAAACCTCATCTACTGGCTGCAACAACTTTTCTACCATTGCAGCTGCGGCCTCAAGTGATTCTTCAGTGTCTGCCTCCACCAACACATGCAAGTCCTCATTCTCTGATGGGTCTGACTTCAAATCCCTCTTTTGTTGCAACCTTCCCTCTTTCACAGATCCTTTACCCCGAATCACAATCTTAGCACCTGTTTCCCTCTCCATTCTCTTTTGAGTGTTTCCTCTTGGTCCAATAATCAGCCCAATAAAATTATAACCTGGATACTCTTTCATTGGTATATAAAGCTTCTTCTGAAGTTTTGGGGGCCTGTAATCCGCTGGTGGCTTAAATGCTGGATTTCGTTTAATAATTTGAGATATAATCTCCTGTCTCTCTTTATTCAATCTCTCTCGTGCTCTATACTCTCTAGTATTAATCCTAATTCCCATATTATCATAAATGGGCTCAGGAGAAGGACTTCGCTGCCCTTCTGGTCTATCATCTAAAGGCAAACCAGATTGCAACATTCTAGAAATTTCTAGTAACCGACTATTCAATGCTTGAATTTCAGGATCAAACTCAATACCTCCAGTGAAGTCCTTCATAAAATCCGGCAACTGAATAACGGGCTTGGGCTCGTCATCCGCCCACCGCGATTTCCGCTTCCTGGTCCCACTCCCCGAGTCATTAATATTATCCGCCTGACTGCCACTTCCAGTCTCAGACGGGGGAGGGTCCCACCTGCTACGACGGCGTCTTCTGCTGGTGGTCTCCTCCTCACCTCCCGATTGATCCTTGTCGGTACCAGAATGAGTGTTGGTCCCATTCTCCGACAACAAAGGCTTCTGCTTGACATAATCGGCGATGACGTTATTATTACTATTACTATTGTCCTCGTCGTTTTTATCGAGGCCGTTCTCTGAGGCGTTTTGGGGCAATTGAGAATCGCGTACTAGGGTTTTAGGCGGGTTTTGAGAATCGAGATCTAGGGTTTCTGGTGACGGAGGCTTTTGATCTTGATTTGAATTGTAATCGAGGGTTTGAAATTGGGACTTGGATTCGAGAGACTCCATGGAAACAGAAAAACTTGTGTTGGCGAGATGCCTGTAAAAGTCAAGATGGTGAAACCGTGATTTATGAAAGGCCTGATTAGATATAATGGTGTATATCCGCTGCGGATTCGGATCTAAAAAGGCGGGCGGTCAGGTTTGGAGATTGGAATCACTGGGTAGGGTCGCGTACACGGGTATCATAATTGTAAAATAATCAATTTTCTCGACAAAATCGTTTATTTTTGTTATCATAATTTTTAGATATTTAAATATATGTCCAACGGCCAAAAGGACATATTCCCACCTAAGGTTTATTAAAAAAAATAAAATTTTATTTTTTAATTTTAAAATTTCAAACATTTTTTAATGAATAAATTAATTGTTAAATTTAATAGATAACGGTTAAAAATTAAATGTTAGAAAAAATATTTTCATCTTTTTTATAAACAGAATTTTAAAAATAACAAAATAATAAAATAATTTTTATAAAAATAATAAAAAATTTTAAAATAAATTATAAAAATTAAAAAAAAAAAAGCATCCACCCCGATAGTGGTGACAGCCTATAAAAGAACCAAGTTTTCTAGTTCACAGGATGACTAAATCTAATAGTCTCATTTGACGAAGAAGACCAAATTGATCTTCTTTATTTAGTCACCTCTGCCAAAAATGCAGGAAACCGATTTGGCCTCCCCATGAATCATGAGATTGTTTTCAATCTATTGGTTTGCTTATTAATAACTATCACAGTCAATGACACTGTTCACGATAATGGTTGTTTTTTAATATTTTTAAATTTAATTTTTTAAAAGTTTTTTATTTTTTATTTAAATATTAAATTATTTTTTATTATATTTATTTTCTGTAATAAAGATAGTTTAATTATTTTATAAAAAAAGTCAAAAAAATAAAAAAAAAAAGAGTCAACAACTAAGCTTTTAGATTTTTTAAAGTTAAAAAATAAGATTTTTTCGTTTTAGTAAACTTAGGGTGGGAATAAATCCTTAGCTATGTTCAACTGTCCATTGGCTCATACTTGGGTCAGATAAATCTTTTGTGAACAAACTCAAATTCAATAGTATAATAAAATGATATAAGACTTATATTATCTTATAATATTAGTTTATATATTAATGATAATATTATTATGTATATAATTTTTTAATTATATAATAATAATAATAATATATTATTATTATTTAAATTCATATTTAATTGTACATAGTTTAATAAATATCATACTATTAATTAATTGCGGTCACCATCCACAGTAATATCTTTATAATTAAATTTAATTTAATTATAAAATAATTATTGAGCTTTAGGAAAAAATTAATGAAACATTTATATAATTCTATCAATATTTCAAAAATGAAAATTAAATTATTTATAAAAAAGTGAAGGCAAGCATTGTATACATACATATATATATGTATGTATGTATGCATGTAATGCATGTATGTATGTATATGATCATATAATTGATTGATATTTTATCATTATTTTAAAATCAATCTATTTTCTATAAAAAAAAAAAAATTGACACTGAAACCTTTCATAATAAATTCTTATCTGAAACTGAGATAGTTAGTTTCAAATATAATCTAGCTTTAAAATGATTTTGAACATAAAGTCTCAATTCCAATTAAATCCTTAAGATGAATTTCGAAGATTAAATTGCATGAATCCATAATCATATTATTTGTCCAAGAATCAAACATTTTGCCCCCATCAAGGTATTTGTTCACATATAATTGTAGTTTTAATCCAATGGTCAAATCACTTATTCCCACCCAAGGTTTCATCAAATGACAAATGCTACAAAAAAAAAAAATTTTAAGAAATCAAATACCACTCATTGACCAAAATCAACGATTAAACTTAACGGTTAATTGTTAAATTTAACTAGTTAAAGAGATATTTTTGTCTTTTTAAATAAAAAAATTTAAAAATAATAAAATTAAATTTATAAAAATATGTAAAATATAAAATAATATTAAAAAAAATTAAAAAAATAGTCATCACCACCTAAAACCTAACAAAGTAACCAAAAATGGTCATTTGATTGGATTGACAGTTGGATTTGACCCTCTCAATGACAACAATTTAAATCTTTAGTGGTCAAATCTGACTACTTTGAATTTAAATCTTTGGCACCCAATTTAGCTGCTTACGCCATTGAGAAAGTCAGATCCTATT